>CM076582.1:734403761-734681909 GCA_034641835.2 Pinus albicaulis
TACCATGAAATAGCTCACTTAACTCATAGGAACCATGTGATTCCTCTGTCATATGCATGAGCCACCTCCATGACTCAAACTGAAGTGCTCCAAGAGAGTAAACCGTTGTTTAGAGTCTAAATATTATTAAGGGTAAATAATATTTGACTGTTCTATTTTTAGCTCGGTAGTCTAAAAATAGAAACCACCTGAAAGTCTAAAAATAGAGGTCCATCTATTTTTACCAACATGTCTCATACTCCAATAATCTCAAACTGGAATCCCTGAACCATGCTCCGTATGTCTAAAAATAGACATAGTCTAAAAATAGATTTTTCAACAAAAATCACATGTGTGGTCCCCCACCTAGTTTAGGTGATCACTTTCCAACTAGGATCAGGAAAGATGTTTCAGGAGGCCTCCTTCACTGTTTCTTGTTGCCATTTTCAACATGGATTATGGATATTTGTAAGACTGTTATGTGAATGTTTGTAATTCATGTTTGTTTTCACCTATGCTAAAGTAAGTGAATTATTTTGGTTATTTTAGTGCCTATCATATTGAGAATGTGCTGTAATATTTGTTATGAATGTCACATATTTGTGGATTATTCCAATCGGATGTTAGAAAATCTTCCTTGTTTCTATTTGTTTAATGGACTGCCACATCTTTGTGGAATATTATGCTAGATGTTATATGGATCCTTATTGTTTGTGTGTTTCTCTAATAGGGTGGTACTATTACCTCTCTCTTAGAGGCTCACTTTTCTTCCCATCCGCAATAGAAGAACCTCAATACACCTACAACCGAACACTCATCAGGCACACTCACATTATTTTTGAAGGCACATATGCATTCATCTCTCTTGCTAATAGTTAGAGTCAAGGGAAAACTATAAGAAAATGGTAACCGAGTCATATTCAATATGGAGCTACTATCCAAAATGGTGTGAAATCTAATTGGGACCACATATCGTGGACACCCCCTTAGTTGACGGATTTCCAGTACACATCAACATAATCATATAATCATTTTTAACTTAGCTACCAAACTTATAGTTTATTTTCTTTCAATGCATTTATATATATATGCAAATCTAACACTTTCTTACTTTATACACCGTGTAAAAAATCATGGTTTGCTGAAGATTGCAACAAGAATGTTGAAGGAGGCATCCCGAAACATCATTCCCCGATCCTAGTTGGAAAGTGATCACCAAAACTAGGTGGGGGCCACACAAAGGGATTTTTGGCGCAAAGTCTATTTTTAGACTATGTCTATTTTTAGACATGTCGATCATATTCTATGAGTTGCAGGATACTATTTGTGGATGGTTGGTCAAGTTGGAAAAATAGATGGACTTCTATTTTTAGACATATTGGGCGGAATCTATTTTTAGATTGCCATTCTAAAAATAGATATGTCGAATATTATTAGCTCTTAATAATATTTGGACTCTAAACATTATCTTATTCTCTTGGAGCACTTCAGTTAAGTGCACAGATGTGGCACAGGAGCTGACATAAGGAATTACGCTATTCCTGAGGGTTAAGTGGAGCTATTGTATGGATACTTCAGTTAGAACTCATGTGACAGAGTTTGGTGGAGTTGATTGAGGAAGTTAGTGGAGTTGTATTCAGTTTAACTAATCTAAACATAGTTGAGCTATTTGTATCTAGTTTAACCGATTGATACAATTAGTGAGAGTGGTGTGAATTAATTATTAATTAATTCACTAATTATAAACTCATTAATCAACTAAAGAATACATCAGTTAACTTCAGTGCATGGACAGTTTCAGTGGAGACCAGTGTAGAGATAGGTGAAAGGGCAAGTATGACTATCAGTTGTGACTATAAGTGATGCATGGTTTGCATCCAACACTTAGTAGAGATGCCTATAAAGACTACGTGAGCAAGGCTGGGGTAATTCAAACTCATCAAGAGGCATTCTTCAGCAGTGATTGCGCAATAGAGGCAGGCTAAAGGTTGGCAAAGATCAGTGCATGGATTTGCAAGATCGGGCCTGAATAGTGTGTAGCAATTGGAGATTGTACTGAGAGCTTGTGAGGAGATTTTTATTATGATTGTTACATAATCTCTATGACATATATAATATACAGATAGTTGGGGGTTTTCAGCTTTAAGCTTTCCCATTACATACTGTGTTCATATGTGTGAATTTTTATGGCTTTAATGTGTGCATGCAATTGATTTTATTTCCGCATGTAATGATCAATGGTAGAAGAGATTCTGTATTGTGCATGAAGTCAAATAGTGTGTGATCAAGAGAATCTAGGTGAATAATATATTAGTTATTCAAATTTCTACAGGTTTAGCTTTTGATATATTATTGTTATTAATTATTCCAAAATTACATATTTTAAATCTTAAAAAATAAGATAATATATTGAATAAATCCATTATTAAAGTTATTATATTGATTAAATAATCATATCATATACTGATATAATTAAGTAAATAATATAAATACATATAATAATAATGTAGTTTATTAAAAATATTATAATCAATAAAATATAAATATTTAATATTACAAAATAATTAAATTAATTGATAATAACCTTATCATATGGAAGGAAGTTTAAAAACAAAGAAAACTTAAAAAACAATTAATCAAAAGAGAAAAGAGAATTACAATGAGCATTCTTAATTGGTGAAAAATACTTTGCATTACATTAATTTTTTTATTTTATTTGTTTTATGTAATTGGTGAAAACTACTTTCCTTGTTGGGGGTGATAGAGTTGGAAAGTTCACGAGGGCATGGCATTATCCCTCCCACGCAACAAAAATGAAGTTTAAATGTGTAGTGTACGAAGGGCCTGGTGGCACGTAGGTGGAGATTCTCAAAATAATCTGGTTATTATTCCATTGGCGATGGCATTTGCGATTAGATACAACAAGCTGGAGATGAAAGTTTGGATTTTGGATGCCATTACCTGCTTGGTTCATTTTGGGGGCCTCTTTGGAGAGCCAAGCTGGGGTATTGAGTATTGGAGATGAATGCCTGCAGTTACAGTCTAGCCATATGAAGCCTTTCCATATGAAGTATAGATCAAAGAGTAATATGGGACCCTAGGTCAGCTCATGCATGGGAGTTCGTTATTTCTAGTAGCCAGGCTATTGGCTTTGGCCTGGCCAACTAGAGGCTAACCTCGAGACCCAGAAACAATGAAGTTGTGGTCATTAGTGAAGGGGATAAAGTCGCCTATTAGGTAATTTAGATACTCCTTCCTATTATAGTGGTTATAATGTATGCTCTAGTTGTGCAGATTATCAGATCCAAGAAATGGTTTTCGGCCCCACAATCCTCTTTTGGGTGGCTTAGACGAGAGGGCTTTATGTGTTTCTTTGGTTTTAGGTACAGACGCGTCAGTAATAATTTTTGACCAAGAGTGGTTGGAGTAATGGATTTTTTAAGGCGCTCCATTCTCTAATTCAATAGTGCATGTCTGGGTAGCGGTTAGGCAGAGAGGGGAATTGGAGTATGCATGGACACTTCAATTAAAATATGTTTGTGGCATCCTTAAAGGACAGAGCCTGGCCTTGGGCAAAGCTGGTGCACTTGTGAAGGTAATTCGATAAATGGGAGGCCTCCATTTTGCTTCAATTTCACTTTGTTTTATGAATTCCATCAATATTTGGTCTTCTGGGCTTGCTCCTTCTATTGGGAGGGTGTTACTCTAAATAAAATCCTCACTCTCGAGATTTGGGGAGACAACACTAGGGGGCCTTCCATCTCTATAGGCTCTGTAAAGGGGTTTTCCTCGAGTAACAATGTTAAATTGGCCCATTGATGGTATTCCGGAAACTTTCGAGGCCTCTACGTAGGTTGGGTGGCTAAGCTCCCTCACTAGGGCGAGTTTAATTGGAATTACTGGAGTGGGTGGTGTGACTCCATTTTTTTGAAGACATAATGCATGGAAAACCTACTAGTGGTGGTGGACATGCTACATCAATAGGGGTGTGATCGATGGGGTGTTTTACCTCATGGATAGCTAGGGGAGTGGCCCGACCAGGCACATGCACGGAATGGGGATGTTGTTGGGGGAGTGGATGTGGAAGGCGATGTGGCTCATGTCCAGGACTAGTCTCTGGGATGTGTGGAGAAACCACCTTCATTAGATTTAATAGCTGATCAATTGTAGGATATTCAGGCCAACCTTGATGTCATCCTGTAGGAGAGGTATGATGATTGAAATGAGATTATTTCTTACATCAGTGATGTTTAATACAATTAGGGATAGATTACAAAGCATATTGCTTTTGTAAGACATAGACAACACCAGAATATCTAGCGGCTGGTTGGGATTGAGGTACAATTGACACATATTGAATATCATGTACACAAAGGGCATGGCCCTCCTGCGACTCTAGGTGGTGGTCACGATTTGAATCCTCTCCCTTGATATGAAACCTGCTGGTTGTCTTTTGGTTATGTTTGTATTTTGGAATATATGAAAATTATTCTTTTTGGATTCATGTAAGAAATGGAAATATATTCTCTATTTTTTCACTACTCTCCTGGCTAACTAATCTAGTTGGAGTGAAGCAAAGAGAGAAAAAGGCCTCTAGAACGTTTGATGTATCTTTTTGAAAAATTAATGATAGTTTTTTTATTGACATTTTTTTTTGTGAAAAAAACATTGCATTACATTAATATTTTTATTTTATTTTTCTTATGTAAATTGAATTAGTCAAGATGTTAAACATTAGTGGGGTGGAAGGAGGGGGAGGAGTTCTCATAAACCCTAATGGAAAAATAGTGGATTGGTATGCTTGGGGTCTAGGCAAGAAAACAAATAATGAAGCAGAGGCATATGGCCTTCTCTTCGCCCTCATCGTTTCACAACAAAGAGGGATCAGGGTCATGAAAATTCTGGGGGAATCCCTCCTTATAATTTAATATATGGTAAAAAATAGTGTGGCTAAGAACTTTATGCTGAACAAAGCCATGAAAGGAAAAAAAGGTCTCTAAAATCACTTTGAAAAATTATACTTCTATCACATCCTAAGGAAATTGAATAGGGAGGTTGACATTCAAGCAAACATAGCTTGTCAAATTGAAGAAAATAGGAATCTAATAAATGGAAGGGAAGGAAACTATCTCATCCCATATTATCTATGTTTGAAAGGAATTAACATATGGATAGGATCCTATCTAATTTCAAAGGAATAAACTCATAAAAAGAGAACAAAAGGGATAATATGGACGTAGGTGATATAAGGCTCTTGATTAATTATTGTTATTTGGCTCCGCTCCTCCTCTATTTCCCCTCTCTCCATTGCTGGATAAACCCCTTCTTCTCTCATCCCCTTCTCCTTTCTTCTTCACTCCCTAAATCCCTCTCAACCCTTCAACTCCCTCTTCCTTATCCTATCTCTGCCATCCTCACGATTCATCCTCGATTCTCCTCGCACTCCCGACTGTTGGCTCATTGCGTCTGGAGCAGGTGGATGTGTACTGGAATCTCATATGGTGGGGAAATGTCGTGTGAAACAATTAATGTTTATCATGACATCAGTGAAGAGAAGGGCATGAAAGATGGCGTAGAAAAGGATATCAACGTGGGAAGCACCTAGTTTTAGCCTAGTCTTCAAGCTTGTAACAGGATCCAGTGCATTAGGAAAATGCATAGTCCCTATGAGTTTGAGACGGATTTAATATTGATGAATTTGAGCAGATGGTTCAAGGGAGTGAAAATTAATTCGCACCAGAATGCAGTCGATTCAAGCAGAGAATTAATCATGGGAAATTGCAGGGAGTCTGGAGCTAAGAACCTATCCATCTGTATCAATTTTCACAATAAAATGAGGAGTAACAGACATGTTTATGATTGAGAAAAAATCGAGGATGTACAACTGGGTAGTAGATTGCATGGCTCAGTGACAGATGCGTGGTGGGGTTTATAGAATTTGAGGTTTGGAAAAGGGTGGAAAATTGTGGTTTTGTGGGCTACCAAGGTTGCAGACAAGGGTAGAGGTCTCTCAACCTGTTGGCGAATGATTTTGAGAACTTGTGAGGGGATATACTATAATTGGAAGAGGTAAGACTGGAGGGCAGTGAATTCTCTATGCATGGGTGATCAATATGAGATTCTATGTTGGGGAAGTAAGGTTTTTGTGAGATACTTCCTGAAGAAAATTTAGGGGTAAACCTGTTATCAAGTTACGGTCTCTGATAAGGAGAATTGTGTTTAACCTGCATTGGATCCTTTTGGAATATATTGACATTCTAGGATAGAGGGTCGAGTGGGGTTCTGGGGAGATTGTAGTTGGGAATTAACACCGGAATTTGTGGATGAGAGAGATAGTCTAGACGCATGTATAAAAATGCAGTGGAATTCAAGGCAAGTAGAAGGAAAAAACAAGAAAATTGAAACACAATACTGGGTGGAAACAGAGATAAGTAAGATGGATCTGGAGCACTGGGGCTCTCGATGCAAATGATCAGGGAGAAGAGAAAACAAAATTGAAAGGATACATTCTCTCACAAAATTTTCCCCTCACTTCTGTTCTCCTTGTGAGCGTGAGCACTTAGAGTTAAGGGAAGGCTTGGCGGAGTTAAGGAAGAACATATATTTGTAGCAAGAAGAAGCATGCGCATGGAGCAAGAAAGAGGTCATGAAGAACGAAAAGATACTCAAGCTAGAGGATGAGATATTTTCACTCCAAAGCCATATTGAGGACTTAAATTTTCACTTTGCAGAAAAAACCACCACCTCAGAGGAGGAGTCGAGTGGCATTGACCTTAATCGTCCTGCTGACCCAAATGATTAATTGTCATGTAGTTTTTAAGAGTAAATACAAATGTGTTTTTTCTGCTCAACATGTACTGTAGAATCTATAGTATAAAGACAAAAATATAGATGCTGTATTTTGTAATTATGAAAAGTCTATGGGCTAGCTTAGTATTGAAAGAAACCAGTTTGCCCAGTCTTGGCACAACTTTGAATTGTAAGCACCCGGTTTTAGCCGCGATCCAGGCGCAGATTAAAATACAATAAAAGTAATCTTTTGCGTTAATTTTTTTTTTAAACATTACATTTCAATATCTCTACGACACTGGGCTGGAGAGAGCCTCTTGAAGCAATTATTTAGTGATTAGATTTAAATTATTCAATACAATTAAATTAAATTAGAATAAAGTGATAACGTAATAAAATTTAGAATATAATAAAATAAAATAAAATAATATAATTCATTAAAGTATTGAATTGTAATATAACATATTAGATTAGTTTAGGATTAGAAAGAGAAAGATTGATTGGAATATGAAAAAAATGAGATTAAAGGAAGAGAAAGATAAGGACTTAAAAAAAATTATTTTAAAATGGGTTTTAATAATATTATTATTTTTATAATTAATTAATAACAATAATAAAAGGATAGAGGGGACGGGGGCTAAGAAGGGTTAGGATTGACATTAGATGATAAAAAATGGATAATAGGCTTCCAAGACTAGATTAACTGAAACCCATCTTCCCAATTGAAGTTGTTAGAACGCTTTTCAATTTCAAGAGCTTCCTTAATGACATTGTTTGAGTGGAAGGGGATAAAGGGCATAATTTTGTATTTGTCAAAAAATATTAAATGCATGATATTGTGGGAGTATTCTGTGATGTAGGATTTAGTGATTTTGTTATGGTAGGTGCCATTCATACGTTTTTTGAGGTGATTTTTGAAGGACCTCATAGTTTGTCCTATGTCAGACATTCCACAAGAGAAAGGGATCTCATAAACTCCAGGGGGAAGATTAGGGTCATTCTTATCCTTTATTATTCCGAAGAGCTGGTTAAGGATTGTCTATGGCTTTAAAAAAGGTTTTGATGTTCCTTTTAGAAATTATTTTGGAAATATGATCAATAAATCCCTCAATGTAGGGAAGGAAGACTTTGGCTAAGGGAAGATCCTTTGAGAATTTTTTGGGCTTGGGCTGAACAACATAATGGAATGCCTTTTTTATCTGGGGGGGAAGAGTACCCATTGGATTTGAGGGCTTTGGTGAGATGGATTTTTTCATTGGGAAAATTTTTAGAGGAGGATATTCTAATGGCTCGATTAACAACGATTTTAAGTACAATATAATTTTGAGACTCAGTGATGGTGGGAACTAGCATGGAGGTGTCTATTGGTATGAGTTTTCTTTTGATAGAATTGGTAGGTAAGAGATCCATCGGGGTGGCAAGAATATGGGTGTATGTTCATCCGAAACGTTGGACATATCAATTAGAACACACAATTTGTTAGTGCTCAAATCTACCTTAGGCTGAAATAAGGTAAAACTCAAGGCTACATCAAACCACGCTCAGCCTCGTAGCTAGCCCTACGAGGACAGGAGAGGGCTCTCTCCGGGTATATCTCGGAAAAATATCTTCAAAGGGGCTGAGATGACTTATAATTGGTACTGATTTTAGGCTAGTAAAGAGATAGGAAAGTTTGATTTTGATTTTTTGAGTTTTTGTTGAAAAAAATGGGAAAAACAATTTTGGGTCCGAGGATAAGGCCAGATCTTTGCAGAATTCGAGTTGGGGCGAGGTAGGCAGTAGTCTTGATTCTTTTGATAATGTGTATGGATAGATCAGAATGATAAGGAGCTTAAGAGGGCAAGGGAGAACATGGATCCTCTCCAAACTGGCGAAAACATGTAAAACTAAACAAATTTAAAGGCAGAGCACTGAAAACAATGGATTCAACCTCATTTACTCATTCATTTAGTTTCAGAAGCATAAGAAGGGAATGGAATACATTAAAAATGAAATAAATTAAAATAAAATAAGAGAAAACACCATCAAGAACTGAAAGCCACAAGAATCCCAACAGGTGCCGCAAAACCTCTGATCTTTCCTTAGCCAAAATATGAAAACTATGTACAATAGTGTGCCAAAGTTTTCCCAAGAGTCCAACCTGTAGAATGTCTCATAAATTACATCATATAGACTATCCTAACCCCTTCCCACACCTCTAGGGTTCGAATTCCTCCTTCTAGGAGCAGTTCCAACTAATTCTAAACAAGGAGCTAGAATATAGGCAGCCAAACAACTTGCCTCTAAAAGGAAGGAAACTGATTCTTTCACTTGATTTTTACTTTTTTAGGAGTGAATCATCTAGAATAGGTAAAAATGAGTCCAAGTTACATGCCAATCATATAATTACATCAATATAACTAAAAAATTACATCCACAAGTAAAACTGGTCGCCGAAATTCTGAGCTAGAAGGTGAAAAATTGACCAAAAATCTATATGCGTAGCGTGCCTTTCAGCCTGCTTTTGGGGCACTTCTCGGAGTCCAAATTGAGTTCATGATAGCTTGTTGGAAAGCCCTGGATGTTGGATATCCAACCCAAGTGGAATTTACCAATTTGGAGCTCACTTTCTCCTCCAAAACGTCATTCTCCCAGAAGTACTTCTTGCTGGTGCAAAAGGTGGCAGAAAGGTGGTTTTCATGGTGTTTTTGGCACTTTTGATCATCCAGAACTTGGTGAAATGCTTAGGCCATACTGGAGCGTGCATAAATTACCATGAAAAACCAAAAAATATAAATTTTTCCTCCAGAAAGTGTCCCAATCATAAGCGAGCGCATCGACGCACTACGCGTTGGGCTGAAAAATCTGTTTTGAGACCAAAATTTTTCAAAATGACAAAAATTTCTCCAAATTTGCTCAAATTCGGAGGGAAGACCCTCCATCATGTATCATTCCCAGCCAATGAAGCCTCAGCCAAAATCCGAAGTGGATTAGGCCACTTTCGCCGTTTTAGTGCTTCGCTCAACCTCCTCTTCAGAATCTTCATTTTTGCTTTGCAGACGTGCATGCGGGCCCAATAATGACCTTTCATGTGACGAAGCATGTCTTTGTCTCTATTGGCCTTTGCCAAAACCTTCTCCAGATGAATGTTAACATGCATGAGGCAAGAATCTCGATCAGCCGGTGTCATATCACCAGGTCTCTTCCGGGCCAATTGTCGATCCTCACGGATTCGCCGCAGCTCTAAAAGTGTGTGCTCATCCTCTAGCTGTTTGTTACGCTGCTCCAGGTAGTTTATCACCCACTGATCCCTCTGCAATTTCTCTTTTAGCGTGTCATTCTCAACCTTTTGCTCCTGGATGATCTCTTTCAGTTTCGAGCTAGGAGAGCTCGCATCAACATCGATGAATGTGAAATCAGTGTCTCGACCGCCTGATGGGCCCTCATCATGCATAGGCTTCTTGCCTCTGTCCTGGATCTATACCTGTGCTGAAGAAGAAGGCGAGACCCCTTCTACCCTTGGTGGAGATAATACTCATGTTGCTGATGAAGTCAACGAGACCACTTCCACCCCGGGTGGAGATAATACTCGTCGTGTAGCTGCAAATAAGGCCCTGTGGCCTCGCTGGTATGTCACATACAATGGAGCACTGATATGCTCGATCTTAGGAATGTCTATCTGATGTGAAGGCTATCTCTCATCATGAACTACCTCGGGAGGCGGATGTGGCGCTGTGAAGAAGTCACGGGAGATGAAATCCTCCCAAGTAATGCCCTGCTGTGTCAACTGATGTACCACCATGATTTTGATCAGCGAGTAATGATATATAATTCTATGCTGCTGTGCTGGGGTCTTCTTCTGTACAAAAAATTTCATCCTCTCTATGTTGCGATATATGAAGTATGGAATGCTCATCATACGTACCCTTGTGAAATGCATCAACAAACGGACATGGTACGCATAGAGACACGAGAATCTGCCCTCACAACTGAAATATCGAATGATGAGTTTCATCAATGGTGCAAACTTATCCTTCAGGAATTTGAAAGGAAAAACCCTGCTCAGCTACCTCATAAATCCAGGTTTGATGTATGGCTCATAGTAGAATTTCTCTAACTGCTGTCGTTTGTTCCATTCCTCTCCTATATTTGGTATTCCGGTGGCCTGAGCAATGGTCTCTGGTGACAGAATGAAGTTAACTCCGGCAAGGTTTACACGGCCATCATGTAAATGTAGAACAAATAGATAAGCTAGCTCACGATGATGCTGGGTTTGTGAAATCATCTCACAGTATTGGAAACATGACTGATGCCGAAAACAATCCATTGCAAGCGGGCAAGGCTGCAATTGAGCCAAAGAAGTAGGCTCCTCCCTGAGATGCTTACCACTTTTGCCACTTTTGTGAGACCTCCGTGGCACATTACCCTCTGCTGTGGAATCACTGTCATACTCTGGTTCATAAGCTGAATCCGTCTCTGACATTGTTTTGAAAACAATATGTCTGCGATATATATGTTGATATAGGTGTAGTGAAGACAAAAGTTTCAGTGTATGCTAAAAACCCAAAGTGTCACATATGTATCAAAGTATCATAGGAAAGCAAGCCACAGTGGTAATGGCTCTGTCAAATAGGTTTGCATGAAAAACAGTTGTTGCTTTGATTATAAGAGGACTTGAAAAATGAGTAGAAAAAGTGTAATGTAGTGTACAAACTTTGCAATGCTGGCTAAGATTTGTCAAAGGGGAAGTGAGTATGGGACTGTGTTTGTCAATGGAGAATGGGAAACAGTGTGACAATGACCATAGTAAAACAATAGCAATGACAGTGGTAATATAATAGCGATGACAGCAGTGATGAAATGGCAAACAGAGAACGTGAGGGCAGTGACAATTTTGACAGTAGATGCATAAGCATATATATCAATAATACAAGCTTGGAAATCCTTCACAAGACTATCAACATGTCTTTCAAAACCCTAAGAAATGAATTTGCAATGAACATAGGGTTCACCTTTCTCCACATCAAACACACTAGTTTCTCCACTCTCAAAACACCACAATCATGTTCAAAATTTACTGAGAAATCGTGAAAAACCTACTTGCAAGCCAATTGAGGCGATTTGGCATTAAACTGGACGCAGGAGTGAAAATTTCTGGCTCTGAGATTATACGCGTAGTGCGCTCACCCAGTGCGCTGCGCGCAGCATGTGCGTAGCGCGCGTGTTATTTTGCACAGGCCGGTGAAGCCCAATGCGTAGCGCGCCTCTTGTGCGTAGCACGCCTCCTCTGTGTGTAGCGCGCACTTCCACCTCCGGTCCACGGCTTTGAAAAACAAGTTTGCGCCCCTCAACTCACCAATTCAAGCTCTGCCTTGGGAATTTGTGCAAATGAGTTGTCTTCCATGGCTTATATGTGTAGAAAAATATCTCATAACAATCAGATTTGATTTTAAATTTGCTCCATAACCCACTTTTATAATGTTTGGCACTTTGTCATTTGATCACTTAATACAATTCTATCCTTTGGATTTTCATTATTTTTCTGAGTCTTGGATAGATGACACTTGGTTATTTTTGCAGAGATTTGGCATTTGGCTTCGGCAAAGACCAGAGGCTTGCTCTGAAACTTCTTATGGTGAAACAAATACACAATTATTACAAAAATGAAGTTTGACAATTTCTAGTTCCAAAACAGAGTTTTGGAATAGAAATGTCTTCAAATGCTGTTGAGAATAAAAATATGAAATGAGAACCTTTTGAAACCAACCTCATGGCCTGCGGGCTTTTATTACATATACCAAAAGACTGAAACCCTAGGCTCTAAGACTAAAGACTCTTTTCGACAAAAATAATCATTTATGATCATGAATGAATTGACCTGAACTTCAGTGATTTTTTTGAGGAAATTTATTTAGCCCTGCAGGTACAAGCATGAGAAAACACAAGACAACCAGACCCTCTCGTCAGTCAATGGCATGCCCCTAGCGAAATGCAACGAAGTGGAATGAGCGAGACACCTAAAAATGATATGCAAAAAGCGAAATGTTCTCTGACGGAGGGCTGTAAGGACCGACTCTAACATTGGCTCCAATGGGGATGGTGGCTCCAAGGAGATGCCAAGAACGACAGATCTCTGGGGGATTCAGACAGTGCCTTCATCCATTGGGCGATGGAGTCATTATTTCAACGGATAATACAAAAAATTTTGACGCATTTATCAACTAAAACTTGACTGAAACGTTGACTGAAATTCGACCAAAACTGACTCGATTTTAAAACTAAAAAGACTGATAAAACTGACTTGAAAAAATTCAAACCAACTAACCTCCATCTCTAGAATTATAGCATTCGCTCCGGGCCCCAGACTGAAGATGAGAGATCAGTCCACACTTGCAATAAAACAGAAGTAAAATGATATATACAATGATGATGAAATCAACAGAAAATACTCAGAAGTGGTATCTTTTGAACAACCGACCATTGATCGGCCCTCCAGGACAATCATCTCCATTCATTTCCTTGAGAAGAAAGGCGTTCTGACCACGATACGCTGCTATCTTAAAAGGACCCTTCCATAGGTTTTCAAATTTGTCGTGCTTTCCCTTATCTTCATTTCGAGCATCCCACTTCAAAACCACCTCATCCAGCTGAAACTTATCTGCTTTTTCCTTTCTGTAGTAGATCTTTTTTATGCGTTCCTGCAACTTGAATGTATTTTGAAATACCTCCTCTCGTGTCTGCTGTAAATGAATCATTTGATTAATTCTCCGCTGCATGGGATCTTCCTCACTACCGGCTTCCTGAAGCAATTTGACTACCGGGACAGCAAGAGAAGTGGGAAAAACTGTGTCTACCCCATACACCAACTCGAAAGGAGACATGCTAATATACTTTTTATGACTTACCCTATCAGCCCAAAGTGCATTCACTAATTTCTTGTGCCAGCCCTTTTTATTGATTTCCAGCAATTTCTTGATGATATTTACCAAAGACTTATTTGAAGATTCCGCCAAGCCATTTCCTTGCGGATGGTAGGCAGTCGAATGTCCCAAGCTGATATTGTACTTATAGCAAAATTCAACCATCCTCTTAGACTTGAAGGCTGCTGCATTATCTGTGATTATCTTACTAGGACACCCAAAACGTGACAGAATATTGTTTTCAAGAAAAGAGATAATTACCGCATCCGTGGCTTGTCGAGTGGGAATGGCCTCGATCCACTTCGTGAAGTAATCCGTTGCTGTCAATATCCATCTATGCTGACCTGACGATGCTGGATGGATTTCCCTAATGAAATCCAACCCCCACTGCTGAAATGGTGCACTGACTTCAATTGGTTTGAGAGGTAAAGGCTGTATTTTCTGCTTCCCTTCGAAAATTTGGCATTCGTGACAATTCTTAACAACCTTATATACATAAGAAAACAACGAAGGCCAATAGTAACCTGCCCTTATAATCTTATTCACTTTGGTTTTCCAAAACAAATGACCCCCGCAGTCTCCTCTATGAAAGTCCTCCAAAACTCTTTTGGCTTCCTCCTCTACCAAACAATTCAATAACATCCCACCAGGATCTTTCCAATATAATGCAGAATTCAGTATGCAAAACTTTGCAGCCCTCAACTTCAATGCTCTACTCTTATTTCTAGGCATCCCGGGTGGTGGAGATAAATTCTGAAGTACGTATAAAATGTCAGCATACCACGGGGAAGAAACAAAAATATCATATACCTGAAATGCTGTACTCTCCTCATCTTCATCGGACATGGCAGCGATCAAATTTATATCTAGAGCATGCAGATTTGTTTCAGCCATGAGCTTGGCGAGTCCTTGTCCTTTGATCAGCTTGGTCAGTTTAATCTCTACATCATATTCTAACAACGCAGCGATCCACTTACCCTGCCTTCCTTCTGGATCTGCCTATACCAAAACATCTTTAACTGCTGCGTTAGGAACATAGGCTACAATGTGGGAATGTAGTATATACACACGGAAATATTTTAAGGCCTTTACAAGCGCAAGTGCTTGTTTCTCAATAATGTTGTATTTCAACGCTCCGTCCCTTATAATCTGACTGAAAAAGGCAATGGGCTTCTCAACTCCATCCCTCTTCTGCATTAAAACAGCTGCCACAGTGTGCTCAGAAGCAAACGAAAAAAAATGAAGTCCTGTGTGTAGTCCCGGCTGATTAAAATAGGGGTTGAAGAAAGAGCTAACTTTACGAAATTGAATGATTTCACTGCCTCTTCTGTCCACTTTACCTGACTGTCCTTTTTCAGCATGTTCGTGATTTCTCTAAGATGCTCAGCAAGATTTGGAATGAAACGACGCAGAAAATTCATTTTACCATTAAATGACTGTATTTATTTCTTGTTCCGGGGCTGTTCGATTTGCAAAATGGCTTCAACTCGTGCAAGGTCAACACGAATGCCGTCTTTCGATATGATGTGGCCAAGGAGCTTGCCTTCATCCACGGCAAAAAGACTCTTTTTTGGATTCAGCGAAATGCCATATTTCCTGCACTTTTGGAAAACAATTTTCAAATGATATAAATGTTCTTCATCAGAATTTGAAAACACAGTCAGGTCATCAAGGTAAACAACCAAAAATACATCTTTCTCGTTGGCGAAAGCCATGTCCATTGCACGTTGAAAAGTGGCACCTGCATTTTTCAAACCAAACGACATTTTTGCATAATGAAACGTTCCCCATGGAGTGGTGAATGCAGTCTTGTCACGATCATCTTCATGCACTAAAATTTGGTTATATCCTGAATAGCCGTCAAGTAATGACATCCTTGATGCTCCAACTACTCGCTGCAATATATGGTCCATTTTTGGCAGCGGATAATTGTCTTTTAATGATACCTTATTTAAATTTCTGAAGTCGATACATAAACGGATCTCACATGTCTTCTTTCTCACGGGCACCAGATTTGATATCCAATCTGAAAATCTGATAAGCACAATGATTCCTGACTTATACAACCTGTTTACCTCTTTTTCAATCGATGGTAGCAGCTTTGGATTGATTCTCCTCAACTTCTGACGGAAAGGCTTCTGATTTGGTTTGATGGGGATAGTATGCTGAATGATATTAGTGTCATATGTTTTTAGATCTGAGTAATCCCACGCAAAAGCATCAGAAAATGAAGACAACAATCTCACATACTCTGCTTTTACCTTTGGTGACAATGACTTGGATAAATTTACCATCTTGGGATTTTCAGCTGTCCCAATATTTACCTCTTCAACACCTTTTTCAGTTGGTCTCAATGTCGGTTTGCGGGCTACATCGTCTTGATCAAAGAGTTCCTCTAAAGGAATCAATCCTTTAGGAGTGATGTTGTCTTTAAGTTGCAACACTTCCATTTGATTTATTTGTATGTCATCATTACCATCATCATGTTATTTATCTATGGAGGTGTCTTTAAACTTACGCTTACTTTGCAGAAAATCACTAATCTCCTCGTCATCCTGAAAAACTTGCCAACATCGCTGATTGTCTGGAACGGTGGGGTGGTGCTTCACATGAATCTCGAACTTGTTGCTGGAATTCATTGGGATTTTTAAATTGCTTGCTGCCTTAGCAAGTCCATCAGCAACACCATTTTATATGCGAGGCACACATGTCAAGGTATGATCAGAAAATAACTTCAAATATCTAAAACCGCATTACGGTAAGCCCTCATGTGAGGATGCTTGGCTTGAAACTCACCCTTTACCTGTTTTATCACCAAATCTGAATCACCATAGACTGCAATTCTTTTCGCTTTCATCTTTCTAAGAATCTTAAGACCAGAAATTAGAGCCTCATACTCCGCTTCATTGTTAGAACAGTCAAATGCTAGTTTGTAGGAACACACTCTCACATTGCTTGGAACCTTGTCCGGAGCGGAAAATGGACTACGAATACAAACACCAATTCCAGCGCCATCAGCACCCACTGCGCCATCAAAATCCATGGTCCAAAGACCATCTTCATCCTCCTCTAAGTGCTGAAATTGCGTCAGCTCTGTTTTTCCTGTTTGCTGCCCATTGTCTTTAGCTGATTGCTCATGAGTATCTTGCTTTTCTCGTCTTTATTTTTTCAGAATTTCTCTAAAATTCTCAGTGATTTATGGTATATCTTTTGCCTGAACTAATTGGCTATCTATATCAGTAAAACTATCAGCAAATAAAAAAAACGACTCTAAGTCGGTATGTACATAATTTACAGGATGATTGATTGGTTTTTCCTTGCTTGTTATCATGTATTTCATCTTCTGCTCTCGATATAACTTTCTCATTTGACCGAAGACTAGAATTGTAGCATAAGAAAAATCTAACTGTAGTGTACCTTTCAACTTCGCTCCCCAAGATCTAGAAAGGAGCATCCCAAATCGAGGAGGAATGTCCGCGACGACCACATCCATCAAGACATTCTTCGCAGGAATTTGATCTAAACTTACAACCAAATATTTGATTAGTTCGATACACCTCACGCGGCTGGAATCAAATGAATACAAATCATGGTATTTCCTTGTAATATCTAGACCCAACTTTTCCATGATCATCTTTGGCATAAGATTATGCGAAGCACCAGAATCGAACATGGTGTTATGCAAAAAATATTCATGCAACCTCAAACTGATATAAAATGGAGGAACATCACTGTCAGGGGACTCACCATATAAAGCAGGCCCAAATATCAATTCAGGCTGATCATCCTCAATATTTACCGTGTCAAACATTGGATCAAAATTCAGAATTTTGGAGACTTGATCTCGATAGCTGCTGTTCTTCATAATTTCTGTCAAAGGGATAGATACCTTCAATTTGGAGATTTCATTTTCTAAACTAAAGGCTGAAACTCTTTCAACTTCTTTGACCAGAACTTCTATCTTTTCAGCCTTATCCTTCATTGTATTTGGCTGATTTTCCTTTTATGCTAATGATGTTTTACTAGCTGCGGGATCAATTGTTTCTTTCCCTTTCTTCTGTGGTATAGGTGAATCCATCTTCGGTGCTGAAGCCTCTTTTCTTTTCTGAATTGGATTTATGGGCACATCTCTGTTTCTCAATGAGTATTGCTTCTGTTGAGTGGACAAAGCATTCAGATATCCTCTTTGGTATTCATCTGATTCTTCCTCCATATCTGCATCATTTGCTAAAATGAAATCCTCATCTTTCTGTGCAGCTGAACTTTCTCCATATTCCTCATCCTCAGTGATGTAAATAGGCAGATCATCGGGAGTAAAGAAGTGGTTTTGCTCACCTACTACATCATCATCATCGTCTGAATCTTGACTCACAAAATTCTGCAAAAGAGGAGTTTTGATTTGCTGCTGGGCTGCCAGCTCTTGCACTCTCTATTCACGCTGCTTAATTCTGAACTGTGGCTGCTGCTGGCCACGGGAGTTGGGATTACGAATCTGCGTTTCTAGCTTATCAAGCATCATTATTTTGAACATTTTTTCCATCTCACGAAGCAAGTGTTGTTCCGATGCGGATGTGGAAGCTTCTTCTTTTATGGTCACTCTTTTCTCTGCTTTCAACCGGGCTCTCTTATCATTCAGATTCGCCTCAACACTAACAACAATCTTCTGCATGTCTTCCAAGGAAGGCGGATCTCTATCTCGTAGGGAATAAGCCATCTCTAGATCGAAACCATCCAGAAATTTAAGGAGAGCTGACTTTTTAGACGGTCTTAAGTCATCTGGAATTGCATTATACACTGTATTGAATCTGATAATATAATCCTGAACGGACTCACCAGGATTACGTTTGATGCTGGTATACTCGGAAGTAATCTGCAGCGGATCTTTTTTCATCTCCCATCGATCTAAAAATTGTGTCTGAAGCTCTTGTAATGTATTGATACTTCCGGGCTGTAGAGCTCTGAACCATTTACGAACCTCACCTCCAAAATTCTGAGCGAACAACCTCATGGACACATTTTCTTCATCTATTTCATGCAGGTCCAAGAAATCTGTCATTCTGACAATATGCTGCTGAGCGGATATACTTTTTGGAGTGCCATCGAATATTGGAATTTTTCTCTGATAATCAGCATGCATAGGATCCAAATTTGCAGGTAAAACAAGGGGTGCAAATCTCGCAGCCATGGCTCTTGGTGGATTTAGATTCTGTTGTCTCGGAGAAACAGGTGGAATAGGAGCAGTAGGTGAACGAGGTGTATGCGGTGGAGATGGGGGAGTACCTACTGCTGATTGCTGATCAGAGATCTCAGGCTACACAGGAATGGTAGGGATAAAAAGAGGTTCAGTAGGAATCCGTGAACTGGATGCAATCTCAGATGGCCCAAGAGTTTGTGAAGCAGATTCAATGAATTCGGGAATGTTGGTCGCCACAATGGAGTTTTGAAGATTCAAAATATAATTATCGATAGATCTATTTGCTTGCTCAACTTCGAGATACTTGATGAACTCAGGATTGATGACGGTAGAGCCAGTGGCACTTTCGGATTTGGTTTCAAACAATGATAACTCAAACTGATCGTCAAACTCAATATCTTCAATGTATTAAAAAATAGTGGGGTATGAGTGAGATTTGACCAAAGGAATAATGGGAGCTTCTCGACGGAAAATTCTTGGGATTAGGTTGGGGTTTTCATATACTGGAGGCGGATTTGGATCAGGATTTGATCTGGTATGCCTTTTTGAAGCCAGTGTATTGATCTATCCAAGAAAAATTCAAAGGACACAATAGATTATTTTCAGCCTATCGACTTCTAGACTCAATCATCCAAAGGTCTAGAATGAATAATTATACTGGGGTGATTTGAAAATCGAGGGCCGCATTCACAAGCTAACCGGAGATCAACTGAAGCAGCATTTATCTACTTCCGCTTATGCATGGCAAAAGCATTTCGAAAGCTACCTGGCGTGACTTCAGACTCCGTCTAAGACTCATGAAACAAACACATCAACAAGAAAACCATTGAGATTTTTTCCCCAGTATGGTCGCCACTATGTTAGCGCTCAAATCTACCTTAGCCTAAAATAAGGTAAAACTCAAGGCTACATCAAACCACGCTCAGCCTCGTAGCTAGCCCTACGAGGACAGGAGAGGGCTCTCTCCGGGTCTATCTCGATAAATTGAGCAATAGGGTGCGAGATGACTTATAATTGGTACTGATTTTAGGCTAGTAAAGAGATAGGAAAGTTTGATTTTGATTTTTTGATTTTTTGTTGAAAAAAATGGGAAAAACAATTTTGGGTCCGGGGATAAGGCCAGATCTTTGCAGAATTCGAGTTGGGGCGAGGTAGGCAGTAGTCTTGATGCTTTTGATTATGTGTATGGATAGATCAGAATGATAAGGATCTGAAGAGGGAAAGGGAGAACATGGATCCTCTCCAAACTGGCGAAAACATGTAAAACTAAACAAATTTAAAGGCAGAGCACTGAAAACAATGGATTCAACCTCATTTACTCATTCATTTAGTTTCAGAATCATAAGAAGGGAATGTAATACATTAAACATGAAAGAAATTACAATAAACTGAGAGAAAAAACCATCAATAACTGAAAGCCACAAGAATCCCAACAGGTGCCGCAAAACCTCTGATCTTTCCTTAGCCAAAATATGAAAAATATGTACAATAGTGTGCCAAAGTTTTCCCAAGAGTCCAACCTGTAAAATGTCTCAGAAATTACATCATATAGACTATCCTAACCCCTTCCCACACCTCTAGGGGTCGAATTAATCCTTCTAGGAGCAGTTCCAACTAATTCTAAACAAGGAGCTAGAATATAGGCAGCCAAACAACTTGCCTCTAAAAGGAAGGAAACTAATTCTTTCACTTGATTTTTACTTTTTTAGGAGTGAATCATCTAGAATAGGTAAAAATGAGTCCAAGTTAAATTCCAAACATATAATTACATCAAGATAACTAAAAAATTACATCCACAAGCAAAACTGGTCCAACTGGCCGAAATTCTGAGCTGGAAGGTGAAAAATTGACCAAAAATCTATATGCGTAGCGCGCATTTCAGCCTGCTTTTGGGGCACTTACCGGAGTCCAAATTGAGCTCATGATAGCTCGTTGGAAAACCCTGGATGTTGGCTATCCAACCCAGGTGGAATTTCCCAATTTGGAGCTCATATGCCCCTCCAACAATTCATTCTCCCAGAAGTACTTCCTGCTGGTGCAAAAGGTGGCAGAAAGGTGGTTTTCATGGTGTTTTTGGCCCTTTTGATCATCCATAACTTGGTGAAATTCTTAGGCCATACTGGAGCATGCATAAATTACCATGAAAAACCCAAAAATATAAATTTTTCCTCCAGCAAGTGTCCCAATCATAAGCGAGCGCGTCGACGCGCTACGCGTTGGGCTGAAAAATCTGTTTTGAGACCAAAATTTTTCAAAATGAAAAAAATTTCTCCAAATTTGCTCAAATGCGGAGCGAAGACCCTCCATCATGTATCATGCCCAGCCAATGAAGCCTCGACCAAAATCCGAAGTGGATTAGGCCTCTTCCGCCGTTTTAGTGCTTCGCTCAACCTCCTCTTCAGAATCTTCATTTTTGCTTTGCAGACGTGCATGCGGGCCCAATAATGACCTTTCATGTGACGAAGCATGTCTTTGTCTCTATTTTCCTTTGCCAAAAACTTCTCCAGATGAATGTTAACATGCGTGAGGCAAGAATCTCGATCAGCGGGTGTCATATCACCAGGTCTCTTCCGGGCCAATTGTCGATCCTCACGGATTCGCCGCAGCTCTAAAAGTGTGTGCTCATACTCTAGCTGTTTGTTACACTGCTCTAGGTAGTTTATCACCCAATGAGCCCTCTACAATTTCTCTTTTAGCGTGTCATTCTCGACCTTTTTCTCCTGGATGATCTCTTTCAGTTTCGAGCTAGGAGAGCTCGCATCAACATCGATGAATGTGAAATCAGTGTCTCGACCGCCTGATGGGCCCTCATCATGCATAGGCTTCTTGCCTCTATCCTGGATATGTACCTATGCTGAAGAAGAAGGCGAGACCCCTTCCACCCTTGGTGGAGATAATACTCGCGCTGCTGATGAAGTCAACGAGACCCCTTCCACCCCGGGTGGAGATAATACTCGTCGTGTAGCTGCAAATAAGGCCCTGTGGCCTCGCTGGTATGTCGCATACAATGGAGCACTGATATGATCGATCTCAGGAATGTCGATCTGATGTGAAGGCTCTCCCTCATCATGAACTACCTCGGGAGGCGGCTGTGGCGCTGTGAAGAAGTCACGGGAGATGAAATCCTCCCAAGTAATGCCCTGCTGTGTCAACTGATGTACCACCATGATTTTGATCAACGCATAATGATATATACTTCTATGTTGTTGTGCTGGGGTCTTCTTCTGTACAAAAATTGTCATCCTCTCTATGTTGCAATATATGAAGTATGGAATGCTCATCATACGTACCCTCGTGAAATGCATCAACAAACGGACATGGTACGCATAGAGACGCGAGAATCTGCCCTCACAACTGAAATATCGAATGATGAGTTTCATCAATGGTGCAAACTCATCCTTCCGGAATCTGAAAGGAAAAACCCTGCTCAACTACCTCATAAACCTAGGTTTGATGTATGGCTCATAGTATAATTTCTCTAACTGCTATCGTTTGTTCCATTCCTCTCCTATATTTGGTATTCCGGTGGCCAGAGCAATGGTCTCTGGTGATAGAATGAAGTTAACTCCGGTAAGGTTTACACGACCATCATGTAAATGTAGAACAAATAGACGAGCTAGCTCATGATGATGCTGGGTTTGTGAAATCATCTCACAGTATTGGAAACATGACTGATGCCGAAAACAATCCATTGCAAGCGGGCAAGCCTGCAATTGAGCCAAAGAAGTAGGCTTCTCCCTGAGATGCTTACCACTTTTGCCACTTTTGTGAAACCTCCGTGGCACATTACCCTCTGCTGTGGAATCATTGTCATACTCCTGTTCATAAGCTGAATCCGTATCTGACATTGTTTTGAAAACAAGATGTCTGCAATATATATGTTGATATAGGTGTAGTGAAGACAAAAGTTTCAGTGTATGCTCAAAACCCAAATATGTCACATATGTATCAAAGTATCATAGGAAAGCAAGCCACAGTGGTAATGGCTCTATCAAATAGGTTTGCATGAAAAACATTTGCTGCTTTGATTATAAGAGGACTTGACAAATGAGTAGAAAAAGTGTAATGTAGTGTACAGCCTTTGCAATGCTGGCTAAGATTTGTCAAAGGGGAAGTGAGTATGGGACTGTGTTTGTCAATGGAGAATGGGAAATAGTGTGACAATGACCATAGTAAAACAATAACAATGAAAGTGGTAATATAATAGCGATGACAACAGTGATGAAATGGCAAACAGAGAACGTGAGGGCAGTGACACTTTTGACAGTAGATGCATAAGCATATATATCAACAATACAAGCTTGGAAATCCTTCACAAGACTATCAACATGTCTTTCAAAACCCTAAGAAATGAATTTTCAATGAACATAGGGTTCACCTTTCTCCATATCAAGCACACTAGTTTCTCCACTCTCAAAACACCACAATCATGTTCAAAATTTACTGAGCAATCGTGAAAAACCTACTTGCAAGCCGATTGAGGCGATTTGGCATTAAACTGGACGCAAGAGCGAAAATTTATGGCTCTGAGATTATACGCGTAGCACGCTCACCCAGTGCACTGCGCGCAGCATGTGCGTAGCGCGCGTGTTATTTTTCACAGGCCGGTGAAGCCCAATGCGTAGCGCGCCTCTTGTGCGTAGCGCACCTCCTCTGTGTGTAGCGCGCACTTCCACCTCCGGTCCACGACTTTGAAAAACAAGTTTGTGCTCCTCAACTCACCAATTCGAGCTCTGCCTTGGGAATTTGTGCAAATGAGTTGTCTTCCATGGCTTATATGTGTAGAAAAATATCTCATAACAATCAGATTTGATTTTAAATTTGCTCCATAACCCACTTTTATAATGTTTGGCACTTTGTCATTTGATCACTTAATACAATGCTATCCTTTGGCTTTTCATTATTTTTCTGAGTCTTGGACTGATGAAACTTGGTTGTTTTTGTAGGGATTTGGAATTTGGCTTCGGCAAAGACCAGAGGCTTGCTATGAAACTTCTTATGGTGAAACAAATACACAATTATTACAAAAATGAAGTTTGACAATTTCTAGTTCCAAAACAGAGTTTTGGACTAGAAATGTCTTCAAATGCTGTTGAGAATAAAAATATGAAATGAGAACCTTTTGAAACCAACCTCATGGCCTACGGGCTTTTATTACATATGCCAAAAGACTGAAACCCTAGACTCTAAGACTAAAGACTCTTTTCGACAAAAATAATCATTTATGATCATGAATGAATTGACCTGAACTTCAGTGATTTTTTTGAGGAAATTTATTTAGCCCTGCAGGTACAAGCATGAGAAAACACAAGACAACCGGACCCTCTCGTCAGTCAATGGCATGCCCCTAGCGAAATGCAACGAAGCGGAATGAGCGAGACACCTAAAAATTATATGCAAAAAGCGAAATGATCTCTGACGAAGGGCTGTAAGGACCGACTCTAACACATCACATCATACTTAAGAGAAAATTCGAAGGTTCAAGCAGTGGAAGATCACATCGAGCATCAGCAAGAATTTCTCCAACTCTTAAAGGATGACCTGACTTTGGCACAAAATCGAATGAAACAACAGGCAGATCAGCATCGCAGCGAGAGAAGTTTTGATGTAGGAGATTGGGTATTTTTACGACTACAACCATACAAACAAGTGTCCCTCAAGCAAGCTAAGAAGGATAATAAATTATAACCAAAGTACTATGGTCCTTACAAGGTGTTGCAAAATATTGGTACTATGGCATACAAATTGGAGCTTCCTGCTTCTTCACGAGTACATCCAGTTTTCCATGTTTCATGCTTAAAGAAGGTTATAGGTGAAAATCTTCCAGTTCAAACAATATTGCCAGAACTTGATGAGGAAGGAAAATCATATTGGAACCTGAAGCGGTCATGGAAACAAGAACTCGACAGCTACGAAATCGATCAATTTCAGAGTATCTCATCAAGTGGAAGAACTTACCCACCGAAGATTCTACATGGGAGGATGAGAATTTTATACAGAAGCACCTGGAGCTACTCAAGCATTGAGGACAACACTTTTTTGAAGGAGAGGGGCATGTTAGGTCCCTATATCACTAGTATAGTCCCTTATTATTGTTAGTGTAAACCCCTTATTGTTATTATTGTACCCTTGTAACCCCCATTTTGTTATTATTGTGCCCGTAAATTATTATTGTTAGGTCGGCTAGGATTACATTGTGGCCCACTAGGATTACATTATGGCCCCATGGACTCCTATATATAGAAAGGAGGTTTTGTGAATTGTATCATCAAAGAATTGTTCATTTATGTAATGTATTGGAGGTTTCCCCCTCGAAGTGGCTCATTTCTAAGGCGTTGATATCTCTTTTCTTCTCTTTTTGGAGCTGGTTACACAACAGCATGCATGTCAGATCCAGTGGAGACCTAGTTGAGTTCTAGGTGAAAGGGAAGTTTACTATCAGTTGTGAAATTATCCTCTTGCACACATGCAAGCACACAAAAATTGGAGTGCCCATGATATTTGTGCGGTCAAGGCAGGAATGCCTCCATCATTCATGGTTCTTTACTAGCGAGGGATTGCGCGATGGAGGGCGGGGATGTCTAGAGATAATAAATTAGAAGCGGTGATTTGCAGTCGTTTTGTATGATAGTACGAGACAGTTAGCTCATGTCTTGAGGGCTCTTGTGAGAATAGTTGTATCTAATTGTTTCATGATTCCTTGTGGAATATAAAATATATTATAGAGGGGTTTTAGCTATAAGCTTTCCCCAGGAAATCATATGTGTTGTGTGTGATTGATCTTTCTTTATGCTTATGTAGTTGGCAGTTGTGTTTTTGATTCCGCAAAATATTTGTAGAAGCGATTTAGTATTCAACTTTAGAAAATTGTTAGATCGGGTGAATCCAAGATATACATGCATATTGTATAATTTCTACATAATATTTGCAAAACGGCGACCCTCATGATCCACTAATAGCTAGGTGGGTAGATCTGATGAAGAGACTGGGGGTGGAGAGGTCCCTCGGACTACTTGGGATGATGAGTTCTTCCTTTGATGGGGAGAACAAGTCATCATAGTAGAGGACTATCCCTATGCTGGCATGGATTTCAGGGGAGATCCAAATTTGACCCTTCCGCTTGGTGCAACATGGGGGGCGATTGGTAAGATCGCACAATGATTTTTTGATTATATGATTTTTTGATTTTCAAATTATATGAAAATGAAAAAAAAAATTGGTAGGACAATATGACTTACAAATTTTATGGATCATGTTACAGACATGGGACTAGTGATACCTGAGGGCCGTGGAAGAGAAGCTGAGGATGTCGCATGAGACCCAGGGAGGACCCTTCATGCTATACAGAGAAACTTGGAGAGCTTGACTCGCCAAGTCCCTATGGTTGCCATAGGGGATCTCCTGGAGGCTATACAGAGACATGTGGTTGGAGTACCATGTGAGTGGGTGCGGTTGTTCCGCCATGTGGCGACATCTATAGTTTTCTTCTGGAACACCTATCCTGGGCAGGGCCCACAAGGATAAATTTTGTTGATCGGATGACTATAATATTTTTTGATGATGAACATGATCGGGCATAAGCCCTAATTTTGTAGGACATGATTGTTCGATTTTTGTATATTTTAAACACAACTACGATATATATATATATATATATATATATATATATATATATATATATATATATATATATATATATATATATATATAAGCGATTTTATATGATGTAATTGTCCCAAATGTACAATAATGAATGATGTTTTTGATATTTAATGTGTTTTATGATTAATATGCCAATCAATTTCTTGATTACCTAATGAGCCTGCAAACCAATTTTTTGAACGAGGAATGTGAATGAATGTAACATATTGAAATGAACGTTGTAACAAATTCACTCTTAGAAACAATCAATGTAAAAATGGGTCTATGACACGATAGGTGTTATTTTACTGTGAAACCACCAATTGTGAATCCAAGTATACTATTAAAAAATCAAAACCAAGAGATATTTCCTCCGAGAGTAGGTTGACCACTGTTGTGTACCTTGCCATATTGTTCGTAGTAGGACCAATGCATACACACCTTGAGACTAGCAACTGACCAGATGGATAGTGAATTACCCAAGACATGGAAGCAAGATTCTGGGTATGTCTACTAGCACCATTGGCAAAGCCAAAATGACTCATCTCATCCAAAAACACCAGCCAAAGTAGATCAAAATCATCACAGTCACATCAAAATAGATAGATAGACGTGTGTAAAAAATACAATATATACAAACAAATAAAATGCTAGGCGAAATCCTAGGCATAATACTTCTTCAGATAGAGCCCATTCTTGGGCTCCACCAGCTTGTTTCCGTCGAAATAAACCAAGGCATAAGATCCATTTTCCGAAACCTTTTTAACAATAAAAGGGCCATACCACATCGATTTGAACTTTCCTTCCCCCAAGGCGTCCTTGTGTTGAGCATAAACCAAGAAAAGGTCACCTTCAGAGAACACCCTAGGTTTGATCGTCTTATCGTACTGAAGCTTCACTCGCTTTTTATGAGCCTCGTTCATCATATATGCATCTCAAAGATGCTCATCGAGATGTTCTATATGGAAAAGGCGTTATTCGAGACTTGAAGTGTCAGGAAGAAGCTTGACTGTTAGATTAAGGGAAGCAATCTCACATTCAAAATAAAAGATTGATTCCAACCCATAAACTAGTTGGAATGAAGTGAATGCAGTTGCATTATTCACAGACATTCATTATACCCAAAGTGTATTAAACAACATGACATGCCAATTGGACCTAGATTTATCAATTTTCCGTTGAACGATAACCTTTAAGGAATTTTTTACGGCTTCAAACTGCCCATTGGCTTGAGGATAGTACAAAGATGAATGCTCTTTCCAAAAACATAATTTGAGAGCCAATTCAACCATCATATTGTTCTGAAAATGACTAGCATAGTCAGTGACAATCTCTTTGGGAATACCAAAGTGAGAAATGACGTGGTTGAATAGAAACAGGGTTGTTGTTTCACCATCATTCACAAAAGTAGGGATATCCTTAGCCCACTTCATAAAGTAGTCTACTACTATGATAGTGTACTTATGACCCTTTTCTTAAGGCAGGATACAAGTAGTATAGTCAATACTCCACTTTGTGAATGGACCGACAGTGACAACAGAAAAGAGTGGAGCTGGATGAGTGCACATATTTTGAGTATAGACTTGAAACAAATGACATTTTTTGATTGCATCAACACAATATTTGAAAATCGAGGGCCAAAAATATCTTGCACACAAAATATTTTGGGTTGTAGCAAGCCCAAATAAAAATGACCACCACAAGCTCTGTTGGAAATACTGAGATGGGGGGGGGGGGGTGAATCAATATTCCTTTTAATTAGAGTGTTAGTTAATCTTAAATTATTAACAGTTTTTGTACAATGATAGCAACAAACAAGAGGAACACAAGTGCACACAGTTTTTAAGGTGGAAACCCACTTCGGGACAAAAACCACCTAATTCTTTTCTAATAATTATTTAATATTCAACTCCAATTGAAAATAAAGCTCCAACTTCCTAGAATATAAAAAAGAATTCTTCTCCAGCTCCCACTAGATGGATGCTCCAACGCCTGAGATTCTTCAGTAGTCAAATAAATGGATGCCCCAACACCCAATGAGCTACAACTCACCCTAGCACCATCCTACCACCCTACATAACAATAAAAGAATATGGACTCCTGTACTAGGGAAAATGGTCCACTTTACAATGATATAGAATGATGTAGAAGAATAAGATATACTATACCATAACCCCAACTTTGACACAACCACCTAATGATGATCCTAGACCTCCCAACACTGCCTCTTCAACCCTTGGCAGATAGACACTAGTACAATTTTTACAATAATGTATTTACAATGACTTAGTACAATGATACCTTTACAATGATTGTATGGAATGCTGCCCACTTGAAGACTTCATATGATGAACTTATTACTGCTTTTATGCACCTTGGTTTCTGCTCTTGTCATGCTACGCTTTGCTGCACCTTGCTTTGCTTTTCTGCCATAGAAATTCTGGTCCTTTGCAATCCTTGACAACACATGATCTAGCTTTTTCTTTCCTCCTAGGAGCTCGATATTGAATCTGGTGTATCTCTGTTATTTCAAATCCTCAATATCTAATTTTCAGTCCTCTAGTAGTCCTATGAGTCCTCTTTCTAATGCAATAGGTCTGACCCAATTTCGATTCTTAGAGAGAGAGTTATACCGAATCTCTCACGATGCCCTAATTATGGAATGTTTCAGCAGAGCGCACTTGTACGGCGTGCCACGTGTCATTGTTTCTTAATTTGGCTCAAAAATTGATAGAGAGATAACTATAAACTGTGCACTATCTGCCACATTTTATGGAATTTCAATCCAATACTCCGAGAGATAGATTTATGACGATTTTACCAAGGTCACTTCTTTAAGATGAATTTCAGGAGCCTGCAAAAACCCTGACTTCCACAGATCATATCTCCAAAAATATTGTGCACCTTGATCTAAAATTTTTACAGCAACTTCCTCAAGATTTCACATTTACCTCCTAAAACTTTTAGCTTTTTAACCTTCGTAGAAAATTAGTTAGAGTGAAAATTCCACGATGACCTGTTTCAGATGGCGAAATCCCTTGCCTAAGGAGGAAATGAAGATCAAAATTTATATAAATTCTTAAGTTGAGAGGGGCTTCAACAAGTGAATGTGGGAGGGATTTTAGGAGCTTAAAAAATATTAATTATGACTTTTCAATGACCCATTCCCCAACCCCATGTGGTTTTAGCCCACTAACAGGGGGTACAAACTTCAAACATGAATATCTCTCAAACCGTGAAGAATTACATGGCGTGCCATATATCAACAGAAACATCTCGACAAGTAGAAACCATCAAAAGAATTATTGACCCAGAATATATTAATTTGGTAGGTCAAGAATCCCATGAAATATTTGGTTAGACCATGGTGCTGCTTGGGTTGACATCAATGACAACCACTAATCAACAATCTCCCCCTTTGGCATTGATGGCAACACAGGTACTCCCCCTAAGATCATGACACCTCTTCCTACAACATTATCTCTCCCTTTGACATCAATGGAAAAGGGTAACTCCCCTTGAAACACAACCATCCTACCGACCTGTACACACTTCCACTTCCCCTGACACACAACCATTCTGTGGACCTGTACGCACTTCCACTCCCCCTTTATATTATGAATAAGGAAAATCTAATGAGAACTTGGGAGAATCCCGAGCTTCCGGCGAAGATATTCCAATGCTTCACGAGTACTCTCATGATCATCAACAGTTCATGTCCAATCTGCATCTATAACGGAATGAATAATGAGATTGTTACCCTTGGGATACCACAAGCCATATTCTGTTGTTCCCTTTAGATATCGAAGAATTCTTTTGATGGAAATAATATGTAATTCTTTTGGTGCTACTTGGAATCTTGCTACTTGTCCAACTGCTTGCATAACATCTGGCTAGGAGGCTGTTACATGTAGAAGACTACCAATCATAGATATGTACATCCTTTGATCCACATCCTTAGATGAGTAGTCTATTCTCAATTTGCAACCTGTTACCATTGGAGTAAGGATGGGTTTGCAATCTTCCATTTTAAATTTCTTGAGCATTTCCTTGATGTACTTGGCTTGACATATAAATATTCCTTTCTCTTGCTGAGATATTTGAAGCCCTAAGAAGTATGTCAGCTCACCAAGTAAAGACATCTCAAAATCACTTTGCACCTTTGTAGCAAAATTCTTACTTAGTCGATCATCATTGCTACCAATTATTGTATCATCCTCTTTAGCTATTAGACATGCTTTATTTGCTTCATCCAGAACATATATGTCGTTTGGAGCTCGACTTGCTGTAGCCAAAATTTCACCATACACGCCTTTCCTGATTTCACATTTCGTGGAGTTGAATAGTATTGTGTGTCCTTGATCACACATTTGTCCAACACTGAGCAGATTGTGATTCATGTTTTCAACCAATAGAACATTCTTTGCTAGAGCGTCTTTGCTTCTGAGAGTGACAGTACCTAATCCTATAACATTTGAAGATCCATCATTTCCAAAGGACACGGTTCCATCCTTCTTCTCTTTCAGATATATAAATTTATTTCTATCTCCAGTAATATGCGTTGAGCAACCGATATCAACATACCACACATCTTTGTTCTTTTGAGCCTTGAAAGCCAGAGCACAATTATCATTCTTCTTCTTCTTCCATGTTCGTTCGTTCTGTGACTTCGAAGATTATTTTGAAGGATTTTCAAGTCTACAGTCTTTGGCTATGTGTCCAAAGTTTCGACAGTTGTAACATTCAATATTATTTCTTAAATGTTCAAATCTATTGATGTTTCACTAAGCCCTGGGAGGTTCATATTTGACAAATCTCTTGGAATTGTATTCGTTCCTAGCGTACGTGCGACATTCTACAACTTTATGACTAAATTTTCCACATGAATAACAATAGCCATAAAAAATATGTTGGTACCTGGATGGAAATTTTCGTCAAGGAATTGTCTTCCAAGGCTGTTCTTGAGAACCTTGTCCAATGAAGTCTACATGCATGTCATATCTCATAGGTTCATTGTATTTTGTTGTAGAAGGTCCCGCTTCTTCTTCTTTGTAACCAATGCCAGTTTTGTCATTGTAAGATCGTTGATTGTTGATGAGTTCTTCTAATGCCCTTGAGCTGTTGGCATAGTTTTGGATAATTTTTCCTTTCTTCACTTCCTCACGCAGCGAGACTACTTCGTCTTCTAATTCTTCCCTTTCTTTGTTGCTTTCTTCCAACTTCTTTTGAAGTGACTCTTCAATGCATTTGTGTTCTTCAACTTCAATTTTGAGACCTTGAACTTGTTCTTCAAGAGTATTGGAATGGATCTTCTCCACCTTGAGATCTTTTATAAGCTTGATTGATTCCTCATAAAATTCATTTATAGTCCATCCTTCTTCTTCGTTGTTTGATACCTCTTGTTTATTGTGCTTGGCCATAAACAATACTCTCTCATTGGCTTCTTCTTCACTGTCATTGTCTTCATTGGATGATGAGCTATATTCTTTAGAGAGAAAGTTCCTTTTGGATCCTTTCTTGTTGAATTTCTTAAAGCCTTTCTTTCCTTTTGAGTTGCCATTACTTCTGTTTGGAAATTTTGCTGCAAAATGCCCAACCTCATTATAGTTGAAACATATCAATGGAATTTTACCTTTGAATTGTTCCTTACCAATTTTTAGTTTTCTCGTGAAGTAAGCATATTCTTCATCTAAAAGACCTTCTTCATCATCTCCCTTTTCTTCACACTTGTAGGTGCATGTATTTCCAATTGAAGGTTGTTTATCCTTATTGGTTTTCTTAGATGCAACGAACGCATTTTCTAGATGCGAAGTACCCTCTTCTTCATCAAGTCTCATTTCATATGCTATGAGAACTCCATGTAATTCCTCTTTGCTGAGTTTGTCCAAATTTGTACTGTATTCTAAGATCGATACCTTTGGGTTGGATCTCCCTGGTAACGTTCTAAGAATATTCTGTATAATAGTCTTCTCGTCAACTGGCTCTCCCAATCCTTCCAGAGTACTATTTATTTCATCAACGTATTGGAAGTATGCAGCAATGTTGCAATCTTCTTTCATTCTGAGTTGCTCAAATTTTTCTCTATATATTTGAAGCATTGCTTCTTTGACATTTGAGTCACTTGCATATATATTCTCAAGCTTGTCCCATACATTTTTGGCAGTTTTACAACCCAACACCTTATGATAAGCAGATTCAATAAGTCCACTGATAATAATATTATTTTCTTTTGCATCATTTACCAAATTCTTCTTATCTTGTTCATCCGTAGTTGATGTAAATCCATTTTGAAGAGTGTCCCATACTTCGTAACCTTGCACCAAGAGATATACCTCCATTCTTCCTTTCCAGAGTGCATAATTATTTTCATTGAATAGAGGTACACCATTCTTGGTATGCTCCATGACCTCCTTCCAGCTGTTAAACTGCTATTGAAGGAACCAAGCTCCGATACCAATTGTTGGAAATACTGAGAGGGGGGGTGAATCAGTATTCCTTTCAATTAGAGCATTAGTTAATATTCAATTATTATCAGTGTTTGTACAATGATAGCAGCAAACAAGAGGAACACAAATGCACATATTTTTTAAGGTGGAAACCCACTCCGAGACAAAAACCACCTAATGCTTTTCTAATAATTCTTTAATATTCAACTCCAATTGAAAATAAAGCTCCAACTTCCTAGAATCTAGAAAAGCATTCTTCTCCAGCTCCCACTAGATGGATGCTCCAACACCCGAGATTCTTCAGTAGTCAAATGAATGGATGCCCCAACACCCAATGAGCTACAACTCACCCTAGCATCACCCTACCACCCTATAGAAGAATAAAAGAAGAATGGACTCCCGTACCAGGGAAAATGGTCCACTTTACAATGATATAGAATGATGTAGAAGAAGAAGATATACTAGACCATAACCCCAAATTTGACACAACCACCTAATGATGATCCTAGACCTACCAACATTGCCTCTTCAATCCTTGGTGGATAGACACTAGTACAATTTTTACAATAATGTATTTACAATGACTTAGTACAATGATACCTTTACAATGATTGTATGCAGTGCTGCCGACTTGAATACTTCATATGATGAAATTATTGCTGTTGTTATGCACCATGGTTTCTGCTCTTTTCATGCTACCCTTTGCTACACCTTGCTTTGCTCTTCTGGCATAGAAATTCTGGTCCTTTGCAATCCTTGACAACACATGATCTAGCTTTTTCTTTCCTTCTAGGAGTTCGATATTTAATCTGGTGTATCTCTGTTATTTTAGATCCTCAATATCTGATTTCCAGTACTATATTATTCCTCTAAGTTGTCTTTCCAATGCCATAGGTTTGACCCAATTTCGATTCTTCAAGAGAGAGTTATACCCAATCTCTCACGATGCCCTAATTATGGACTGTTTCAGTAGAGTGAAATTGTAAGGCATGCCACGTGTCACTGTTTCTTCATTTGGCTCTAAAATTTATAGAGCGAAAGCTACAGACTGTTCACTATCTGCCACATTTTACAGAATTTCAATTCGATACTCAGAGAGAGAGTTATGACGATTTTACCAAGGTCACTTCTTTGAGATGAATTTTAGGAGCCTGCAAAAACCATGACTTCCACAGATCATATATCCAAAAATGTTGTGTACCTTGATCTAAAATGTTTACAGAAGCTTCCTCAGGATTTCAGCTTTGCCTCATAGAAATTTCAGCTTCTGCACCTTCGTAGAAAAATAGTTAGAGCGAAAATGCCACGATGACATGTTTCAATGGAGAAATCCCTTGCCTAAGGAGGAAATGAAGATCACAATTTATATAAATGCTTAAGTTGAGAGGGGCTTAAACAAGTGAATGTGGGAGGGATTTTAGGAGCTTAAAAAATATCAATTATGACTTTTCAATGACCCATGCCCCAACCCCATGGGGTTTTAGCCCACTAACTGGGGTACAAACTTCAAACATTAATATCTCTCAAACCGTGAAGAATTACATGGTGTGCCATATATCAACGGAAACATCTCGACAAGTAGAAACTAAAAAAATAATTATTGACCCAGAATATATTAATTTGATAGGTCAAAAATCCCATGCAATATTGGGTTAGCCCCTGGTGCTGCTTGGGTTGACATCAATGACAACCACTGATCAACAAGCTCCACTTTGGCAATCATTCAACACAACCTCAGCTTATTTGAGATTCAAGCAACGTTTAAGGATCAAATCGACCCCACGACGATATAGAGTGTCACCGATAATAAGATAAATTTTTGCTAAGTGACACAACTTTCGACGCTCTTCTTTCAAAAAAGCTAATGGAAAATTTGAAGTCTGGAGATAAACATTGAGATCTCCATACCAAGGATCCTGTGAAGAAATGAGGAAAATATGTTCATCAGGGAACAAATCTTCATAAACAATCTCATCTCCACAAGGCAACTCAGAGATCAACTCCGCAAACACCAAAAATTTCTTGGATTTGGCATACATGAATTCAAGATCAAACTCTTAAAAAGACAATCCATCGATTTTATTTTCCCCCAATCATTCGCCTATTGAGAACAAACTGAAATGGATTAATTGCTGCCAAAACATAAGTTTTGCGAAGAAGGATATAATGCTTGAGCCACTGGAAAACATGGATAGCTGCCAAAGCTGATTTCTCGATGGGAGAATACCGGAGTTCAGGACCCACCAAGCCTTGACTAAGTTAGTAAACAACATGCTCACAAAGAGCATCATCCTCCTGAACCAGAACCATACTGTTAGTAGATTTTGATGTAGCGAGATATAAAAAGAAGTCTTTGCTATAATCATGTGGACTCAATAATGGCGGAGAGGTCAATGCCTTTTTCAAAGCATCGAACGAGTTTTGAGCAAAGTCATCCCAAAAGAATGGAACTCCTTTATTTAAAAACATCATAAATCCTTTCGTCACTTCGGCATAATTAACGATAAATCTCCTTAAGAAATTTGTCTTACCTTGTAGACTTTGAAATTGATGAATAGAAGAAAGGGGAGGAAAATGAAGTATTGCCTCAACCTTGAAGGGTCCTACCTGAATCTATTTTGTAGACATGATGAATCCCAACAACTGATCGGATGTGATGGAAAAAACACACTTATTAGGGTTCAACCAAATTTTATAATAATGACACCGTTAAAAAACTTGTCGAAGATGTGAAGGATGATCAATTCTCTTTTGAGAAAGAGTAGCTAAATCATCCAAATATGCTTTGATAATATGCTTTAATTCATGGAAATCATAGGACATGGCTCGCTAGAAAGTAGCTCCAACATTGTTAACGCCAAAAGGCATATTTTTTATGCAAATGTACCCGAGGGGAAAATAAAAGCAGTTCTATGTTGATATTTAGGATGGATAGTAATCTAATTGTATATCGAGAAAATATCCATGAAGGAGAAAATATCATTTCCCACACATTCAACAATAATATGATCAATAAACAGTGTGGGTAATTATGTTTTGGACATGCCTTATTCAAATCCCTGAAATGAATGCACACTCGGATCGTTCCTTGTTTCTTGTCCACAGGCACTGGATTCGAAACCCACTCATTTAACAGAACCGAGTATATGAAACCCGCCTTTAGCAACTTCTCAACCTTAGCCTTGATAGTTGTTGCCTTCATAGGGTTGATCGGATGAATATTTTTTTGTATAGGATTAGCGTTTTCATAAGTATTGATCTCATGCTGGACAATAGATGGGTCTATTCCAGGCATTTCCTCATAAGACAAAGCGAACACATCTCAAAATTATATAAAGAGATCGGTGTAACTCTGAATATCTTCAGGGGAACATTCAGCTGCAATGAATACATTCTCAATAACGTTTGGATATCTGGAGATGTTCACCAGGGTAGTCTTAGAAATGAAATCCATGTTCCCTTCTGCAAAAACCTATGTTGGATCTAAGGGGTTCAAGATCAGGTGAATAGGACTAGAAGACTGATGGCTAGACAATATTGTTTCTAATTCTTGCAAGTCTGGTAGAAAATAGTTCTGATGATGCAAATCATCCCACTGTATTTCCACTCCAGTCATTGCTTCAAGGATAGCCTCTTCATATGGAAGAGTGGTATTAAGGAAATCCTGAGCAGATGATGAACTAAGAGTCCAAGTCAGAGCCACATCTCCATCCAACTCCTCTGGTGAAAGAGAAACCAGAACGAAGTCTACAGAGTCAACAATAGATTGATAGGAAATCTCTACTGGAGACATAGGGAATTCCATTCCACCCACTTCACCTTCCTCTAATGTGGAAGTAGGAGAAGGAAAGGTCCATGGATCTGAAAAATAATGAGTTTGAAAAAACTCACTTTGAGTAGGAACCCTGGAGGATGATATATCATTGATATGAGCTGAAGGAGGTGGAATATCAAAATTACCCATTACCGATGTATATATTCCAACCCCAAAATTCTAAACAGGTTGCTTGGCATCATTCACAAAGTGTACTATAGAGTGAATAGATGCATTTGGATCTACAGGAGAACATTACATCTGGTTAATAGTGACAATCCTCCCTTAGTGGGGAAAACACAAGATGAAAAATAATGGTGAAGCAATATCATCCATCTCATAAATCCAATTCTGCCCCAACAAAAGGTTGTAGTACAAATTTTCATCAAGTATCTCGACCTCAATATTGACAGTTTTACCCCCAACACAGATGGGTAAAGCTGGAAAAATGCCATGTGGCATGTGAGAATTACCATAAAATGTAGTAAGAAGAGTAGGTGAAGGCACAACTAAAGGAGATCCAATGGCTTTCCAACATGATATAAACATGACACATGTGGAAGCACCCTCATTGACTACTGTTCAAAAAATATTGAGCTTCCGATATGTCGACTTAATTTGAAAAGTCATGTGATGAGGAAATATCTTCTTAAGATTCAACATGTCAAATGTGATCATAAGAGAGTTTTTTAGATCAACAACCCCAATCGCAGTGAGAAATGCACTCCTTTGTGTTGGGTACGAATGGAGTACCTCTAATGCAGACATGACACAAGGACTTTGTGCCAGATATTCTACAATGGAGTAGTTCCAGGAAGCCCTGGCATTAATATTAATCGTCATACACTTTGTAGACCCTTTCGACATCCAAGGTATAGGCTCAACTGCAGGAGTCTCTATATGTAGTGACCCAAAATTACTAGGAGAACCCTTAGCTTTCGAAGACTCAGCTTCACCATAATCATGAGATATCGTAGTGATATCAACGTGAGCACTCATCATATATACATTTGAGGAATTTTCCCCTTCCTAGTTGCCCCCTGCGGGAGCTCCAGTATTAGCCTTCGCACCAGCAAACAGCTACTTTCCTTGGGGAAAAGGGTTTGTCATTACAACCTGGGAACTAGAGGAACCATACAAATCTAACAAGCATTGAGCATCCTAAATGTTTGGGTGGAGGTAAGTAAGATGGTCTCTGGTGCATAAGTTGCATGGAAACTTAACCTTCTTCTCATTGTCCCTCTTATCCTCTCCAAAATTATCGTTGGATATGTTTACATTACCCTTCCATCCTTTTTTTTTCTTCTTATTATTCTGTCCCTTATTCTTCCCATCGGATTGTTGATTTACTTTGGGGTTATAAGCTTAAACAACATTAATAGTCAAGGGCTGAAAAGGAGTCAACACCGACGACATAGTCTGACCTGAAGGACCAGATTGTAAAAACAACTGCTTCAATTGATTCACCAAGTTAGCCATGCCACTATCAATGGAGCCAATAAGCTCGTCAACATGAGAACCTAGCTTTCTTTGGCTAAATCCACTTTGGAATGGGGAGCATTCGAAAAAATCTTATTAAGGACCCCAAACTAAGAATAGATCTGTTCTAACTGCTGAGCCCTAAAGATATCCTATTCCTCAAAGAATAACCCGGAATGAGATACATCCTTTGATATTTATGATTGTAAGGATTTAATGAACCATTTGAGAAAGAACTCATTCAGAATCTCGGCTTTGATGAGCCTCTTCCTTCTCCCCCATTCTTGAATATGATCAGAAATGTGTATTGCCTTGTCCTTCTGGAAATTGGCCAGGAGATCAGTCTGGACATCATAATGAACAGGAAACTGGAAATGGTTCAAAAACATAGTATCCAACTCGTCGAAAGTAGCAAAAATACCCCCTATTAGCTCAATGTACCATTTTGCAACATTTCCATTTAGGGTGCATTGAAATAGCCTCAACCTAATCGATTCATCGATAAGGGAGTTTGACGAATACCATAAGTGGAAAGTGGTAACGTGGTCAGCCGGATCCTCTCAAGTCTTCCCTTCAAATTATGTAATATCTGAGGTAAGTTTAGTAGGGACTGGGGGGCAACCCGGGCTATATCGAATCGAATCATTCGTCAATTTTGATAAATTTGGAAAGCTCAAAATTGCCAAGAAAGGTAAGTGTGGAGGAGCTTAAGAATACCATCCCCCAAAGGAAGGATTCCAAACATTTTGAAAATAATACGTAAGGGAAAGGCACATTCCTTTGCAGACCAGAGAAAAATTGATTCCCAACTCCCAACCCTGAGTAGCACCTACGGAAGGGAAAGGTATATTCCCTTGCTTACCAGAGAAAAACTGATTCCCATCTCCTAACTCTGTAAAAGAAGGTTTCCAACCTTGAAAAGTATTAGAGTTTTGACCTTCGAGGAAAGGATTAAAACATTGAATTTGGGAGGTAAAATTCAAAGATCCAAAGGAGGGGTTCAAATGAATAATGTGACCACTTTCGAAGGGGAAACCCTGAAAAGAAGTTGACCCACTAGCCATTGAAGGCATTGGTGCAGAGACAATAGAAGCAGTAGTGAAGGAAACATAATGAATTGCACTAGATGTCATTAAAAAATAAAAGGGACCTTAATGGGAAGGAAATGCTTGGGTGTCCCCACTCTTAGATGGAAAAGAGGCAATAAAAGTATAGAAGCTCTAGGAGTGATAGTTTAAATAAAAATAGTTACCACCTCCTTCAAATGAAAGAGGAGTATGCACACTCGTGGTGCTCATAACCGGAGCTATGTTCCCAGGCGTGGCCATCAAAAGAAATGGATAAGGATGGGGGCTCGCTGGTCTTTGAGACACAAGATCAATATACAAAATTAGAACGTCAAAAAAACTGATAGGAAGAGGAGAGGAAGGAGTATCTGGAAGTTCAGGAATTACTTCAAATTCCACTTCTTCTGCTAGAAAAAGGAATCTACAGATGAGTGGAGTACTCCTCTCTCTAATACCACTAGTACTAGGGCCACCTGCAGAAACAACAACCCCACTTGTGAACACTCTTCGATGCATTTGTAACTAATGGATGAAAATCACTAGAAGAATGTCTCTTATGCCTTCTTGAACAAGGTTCATCACTCGCAGGAGAAAGCCCATGAAGCCTCCTTGATCCACGAGGCGATCAGTCAACCACTTTTAATAATTATGAGAATTCTTAGACTCAAAAAATTATGAAACTATGGCAATCTAGGAGCAAAGAGCACACTCTATCAAAAATCCCTAAGATACAACATTCAAGCAGCCTTCAGGTATTTCCGCTCCAGGTTATTAGGAGCAGACACCAAAATACAAGAAGGATAATAAAAGGATCTTCCGAAAATAGTATGGGGTAATTATGCCCCAGGCCTACTAGCAAAGGTAACATAAATAGTTACACTGGCCTCCTAACAAAATCCTTTTTTGGTGCAAGTACCCGAGCTTTGTAAGGGTACCATCCAGAAATACTAATGAAAGTGACACTATAAGAAAAATACTCTCTAGCATATTTTTTTGATGAACCCCTTATAAAAATACCCCAGATGTCCATTTGTAGCGGAGGTTACTAGAGGAGGTTGGCGGGTGGAGGTTTTTGTAGATGTTTTTCTTCCGGTGCGTTTATCATCCTAAACCGCATCGGTGTGTTCAACTAGAGAAAGCACCAGTGTGCACAACACATTGGCACACCGAGACATCGTGCGCTCAGTACAAACCTGACCAGTGCATCTTATTATTGTAGCGCATTGGTGCTTTACAAATATTCCGCACCAGTGCATCATAAAACCCTACGCCAAAACTGAAACAACCTGGTGCTGTTTTAAGAAACAACATCGGTGCATCTATAAAACCCGCACACCAGAATAGGGTTAAATAAAAAAAAATTACAGCCAAAAATCCACATTTCTCACTTTTCAGTGCTCTAGAGCTGTCAAGCACCGGTGCAACTTTACCTTGTGTGAGGCGCCCTGCCATCGGTGCTCCCATTTCACGCACTGGTGCTAACGGTATCTACACTGGTTCCAGGGCGGTATCGAAACGACGCACCATGATTTTTTAAAATTAAGAAAAAGTGCAGTGCGGTCGATTACCCAACTATACCATTGACCATGTCAAATTGTGGGAATGCGGTACGATGAAAGAAATATCCACCCCAGGGCAGGTCATTTTGTCAGCACACCGCATTCCAACAATTCGACATCGTTAATGGTGCAGTCGAGTAAACGACCATACCATTGACTATGTAGTGATGTTAGGAGGGCGGTGCGCTTCCTATATTATACGCCCCAGCGTGTATAGTTTGGTTAGCGCACTGCCCTCCCAACACTGGTATGGAGTTAACAGTACTGTCTGTTATACCACCGCACTCTTGACCTTATAACAATACCAGGAGGGCATTGCACTGGAAATTTTCAGGTGCACTACCTCCGATGCGTTGAAAATTTTCTAGTGCATCACCTCTGGTGTGCAACAAAAAAAACACGCATCGTTACTGGTGCATGCCTATTTTTTGTGGCACACCGACTGTTTTTTTTTTCAAAAAAAATTATATATGTATATTCCTAAATATATGTCTCATTTAATAAAAAAATTGTATTTAATATGTCAATCATTCAGCAACATGAAAGGAGAGAAGAGAGGGAACAACAACAACAATAGGTAGACCAATATAACATGGTTCACTTGTGGGAGGTATGAGAGAGGGAGAGAGATGCGTACCCTCACCCTATTACAAAAGCTACCCAAGGGCTCCTAAGGCGGGTAGGCCTCCTCAAGTTCTACGAGGAGGCTACATCCCTAAAGGGCCATGGCATGTTTTTGCGACATCTTATCTACAAGTGGAATGCCCACCTACAGGCTTTCTGGGTTGGTCCTAATCAGTGGTACGTGCTCACTGAGTAGGAAATATATTTAATTACTGTCCTATCGAGGAAAGGGGTGGATTTTCCCTCGTTCTTAGAGGTCCAAATTGGCTATGCGGCGGGGAGTCAGTTGGTGTACTCCCAGAGATAAATTAGCGTGCATATATTTTCTTCTTCAGATTTTCAGGTCTTCGGAGGTCAGTTACATATTGCTTCATTTGGTAGAGAGGACATGAGGTGCCTCTCACTACTGATTTCGACCATTCAACACAAAAACAGCGACGGGCAACGCATTAGCTGCCCGCTCCTATTTTAAGTTGATTCTTTAGTAAAGGAGCCACGACTTGTCTGGTGGTCTACCCTTTTTTTGTTGCAGTTCTTTAGAACTTTAGATAGATGTCGCGCTCATGAAAAAGGGAGGGTGAACTTCCATTTTTCTTCAGAGCTATTTTGTTTAGTTTTTGAGAGGTTTCCAGAGACGAGGCCTAATTTTATTCGCTAGCCTCGTAGGTTGATGCTGCATGTATGGATGTAGATGTGGGGACAGATGATGCCCAAGAGGGGCGAGTCTGAGTTTTCCGCAAGGATATCACATGATGCAATGGAGTTTCTAGCCAATGTTGATAAGAATCCCTTCGTTACAGTCCCCTTTCCTATTGCTGGTTTGGATTGGCGAGGTTGTTCCAACATCCTCTTCAAATATGATGAGCCTTCGGACGATAGAGGTAATACTACTATTTTATTTAAATTTTTTCTAACATGTTCTTTAACTTGTTTTTATTGAACTGTTTAATGAAATTGTCTAATTATCATTGTGTACTTATATATATTTTGCAGACATTGGGTCATTTGATGGCGATGAGATTCCAACGCCACTAAATGATCCAGGTGTAGATCTTGATGATGATCAGGATATGAAAAATTCTAAGGATCAAGCCAGTGTAGACATACCTAGTCCTCATGGTGCGTAGGTGCTGCCTTTTGATAGACGTAGGCCTAACATTAGATTGAGGATGGAGTTTGGTGACCAACTCTGTGCACTGTTTTTGGAGGTGGGAGTCAGGCCCGCCACTATGAGAGATATATAGGCCGATGCTAGGATGGTACAGATGTGGAGAGGCATGACGTGTGACATGCTCACACTGATGCATCATGTCGTAGGAGCTACGAGCTTAGTTATGCGGTTGAGGAGGGCCATTCGACGTAGGCGTGGTTGAGATGTAGTACATCGATAGTTCGCGAGAAACGATGCATCATCTGATGATCATGATCATGGGATTGATCATCGTTCACCTCGTCCATCAGATGAGAAGCTTGTAGCATCGAGCAGTAGCCATGATGGAGAGAAAGCTGGATCATCGACCATGTCGAGTCAGCAACCTGCAGCATCCATCAATACTCATGATCATCAGCAGGGTGGACCATCGACCATGTCGAGTCATCATGATGAGGAACTGACAGTTGATCCTGATCAACATGGGGCACCACCAAATCAGCAGGCACATGATGATTTGCATGTATCTGGGCTTTTCGAGGCTGCACCATTGACTGAGAAGGCCTCGACTAGTACTACTATTGATGATGTACCAGCAGTTGATGTTTTACATATATATTGCAGTTGCATATTTTTGACATTATATATATATATATATATATATATATATATATATATATATATATATATATAAATAGATAGATATATATATATCCATATATATATATATATATATATATATATATATATATATATATATATATATATATATGGTGCATGTATTTTATGTTCATGTTGCAGTTGTACTTAATTTAAATGGTGGTGATCACCATGATGTGTATATTGTTAGGTCATGTTAGATATGTTCATTTAATGTGCGGCTTGCATATAGATGTGTATATGATAACAATTATTTGACATGAGATCTATATTTGATGTTTGTGTTGTGATGATGTTATACAATGATAATTTTGTTTTGTTATATGATCATGATCACGATAATTAGATGATGTTAGTCGAATATGATGTTTTTACGATGGTTATCATGATCGTGATGTTTATTTAATTTGATATTAAATGATCAAGATATTTATTAAATTTTATGTCGTGATTGTAATTGTAATTTTAATTTTAATTGTTTGTATAATTATAAAATTATATTTGTATTTGTAATTGTAATTTTAATTGTATGTAAAATATTTGTAAAATTTTAATTGTAATTGTAATATTTAATTTATTGTGAAATGGTTGTAATTATAATTGTATATATGTAAATTGTAAAATTGTAATTGTAATTTTATTTGTATGTAAAATTCTAAAATTGTATTTGTATTTGTAATTGTAATTGTATGTAAAATAGTTGTAAAATTTTAATTGTAATTGTAATATTTAATTGCGCCGAGAGGCGCTCTACAGCCCAGTATATAGGGATGTGTAGATGTAATGTGTGTAATGAAAACTTTTGATATGTCGGGCCCAATATATAGAGATGTGTAGATGTGATGTGAGTAACGTAAACTTTTAATATGTCGGAGTGTATAGAGATGTGTAGATGTAATGTGTGTACAGTAAAATTTTTATATGTCGGAGTGTATGTAAATGTCATGTGAGTAATGTAAAATTTTGATATATTTACCACTTTAATACCATGAGATGGATACTATGGGCCAAATACCATATTTATAAAATAGGTATGGTAAATAAATAAAATATAAATAAACCATAGATATGGTAAATAAATAAAAAGTATTTTTATATTTACTCCATAATCCTATTTATATTTAGGAACATAAAAAAGTGGTTTTATTAAAGTGAATACTGAGCTAAATACCATGGGCCAAATTATTATCAATACCATGCCAACAATTTTTTATTAACCCTAGAATATCAATATTAATATTATTATTAATTCTAATATTCACATTATTATATTATAATATTAATATTATAAAATTTAATTAATGTAAAATTTTGATATGTCTGAGTGTATAGAAATGTGCCACTTTAATACTATGGGCTGAATACCATGAGCCAAATACCATTTTTATAAAAGAGGTATGGTAAATAAATAGAATATAAATAAACCATAGGTATGGTAAATAAATAAAACTTCTTTTTATATTTACTCCATAATCCTATTTATGATTTTAGGAGTTGTTGGAAAGTGGTAGTAATAATATTTGTGGGAAAATATTTCAGCCTTAATGAACTTATTTAGATTGATTTGGAAAATAATATTTGTGGGAAGGATTTCGGTGTCAACCAACTGCAATTTATTTTCAGGTTTGATTTCTATTGCTCCTACATTTTATTTTATTTTAGGAGAGAAAGGAAGGTGTGAGAGGGAGGTAGGAGAGGAAGGGGGAGAGAGGAAGGAAGAGAAAGAGTATGGGAGAGGGAGGGATATAGAAGGGGGAGGGATAGAGAGATGGAGTTGCAGGGTGAGAGAGGGAAGGAAGAAGAAATACACAGAGAGCGAGAAGTGGGGAGAGAGAGGGAGTGACAAGGGATAAATAGAGAGTATGTGTATGTTTGGGGGTGAGATAAAGAGAAAAATAAGGAGATATGGAGGGAATGGTAGGAGAAGGAAAGAGAGAGGGATATAGTAATATAGTTGGAAGGTGAAGAGAGGGAGAGGTAGAGAGATAGAGATAGAGATAGACGTGGGAGAGAAAGGGATAGAGGGGAAGTAAGAGATAGAGAATGTTATAGAGTGGAGAGAGGGAGGGAAAGAGAGATGAATTTAGAGGTTGAAGAGAGGGAATATTATTTCTTGCACTCGATGCATTGATTTCAATGTGGATGGTGATTTCTAATACTATTTGATTTCTTGCACTATATGCATTGATTTTAGTGTATATGTTGAGAGAGAGAGAGAGAGAGAGAGAGAGAGAGAGAGAGAGAGAGAGAGAGTATCTGTATGTTTCGGGGTGAGATAAAGAGAAAAATAAGGAGAGATGGAGGGAATGGGGAGAAAAGGAGAGAGGGAGGGATATAGTACCATAGTTAGAGGGTGAAGAGAGGGAGAGAGAGGGAGATAGTGAGAGAGATAGATGTGAGAGAGAAAGAGATAGAGGGGAAGAAAGAGAGAGGGGATGTGAGAGAGCGGAGAGAGGGAGGGAAAGAGAGATGGAGTTGGAGGGGGGAGAGAGGGAAGATGATTTCTTTCACTTGATGCATTGATTTTAGTGTGGTTGGTGATTTATAATCCTATTTGATTTCTTGCACTATATGCATTGGTTTTAGTGTATATGTTGAGAGAGAGAGAGAGAGAGAGAAGTGGGGGAAGAAAGAGGATTGGAGGGAAAAGAGAGAGAGAGAGAGAGAGAGAGAGAGGATTGGATGGCAAAGAGAGAGAGAGAGAGGAAAAGATGGAGGAATGTAGGAGATAAAGGGAGAGAGAGGAAGGACAAGAGAGAGGACATGAGAGAGAGGGGGAGGGAGATAGAAGGAGAGATGGAAGGATATAGAGATGGAGATGGAGGGGGAGAGAGGGAGGGAGGAAGGAATACATAGAGAGTGAGAAGTGGAGAGAGAGATGAAGTGTCAAGGGAGATATGGAGAGAAGGGATGATAGAAGGAGAGAGGGAGGGATATAGTAACATAGTTGGAGAGAGAGAGAGAGAGAGAGAGAGAGAGAGAGAGAGAGAGAGAGAGATGTGAGAAAGAAATGGAGAGAGAGGAAGGAAGAGGGAGGATGTGAGAGAGTGGAGGGATGGAGGGAAAGAGGGATGTAGTTCGAGGGGGGAGATAAGGAAGAAGATTTATTGCACTAGATGAATTGATTTAAGTGAAAATGTTGATATAGAGAGAGAGAGAGAGAGTTAATATGAATACACACTAGATGTATTGATTTAAATGTACATGATTTCTATTCCTATATGATTTCTCACACTAAATGTATTGATTTCAATGTAGACGGTGATTTCATATGCTATTTGATTTCTTGCACTAGATGCATTAATTTCAGTGTATATGGTGATTTATAATTATATTTGACTGCTTGCACTAGATGCATTGATTTCAATGTAAATGATTCCTAATCCTATTTGATTTCTTGCGCTAAATGCATTGATTTCAGTGTAGATGGTGATTTATAATCCTATTTGATTGTTCACACTAGATGCATTGATATCAATGTAGATGTTGGTTTCTAATCTTATTTGCTTACTTATGCTAGATGCATTGATTTTAGTGTAGATGCTGATTTATAATCCTATTTGATTACCTACATTAGCTGCATTGATTTCAGTGTAGATGTTGTTTTCTAATTTATTTGATTACTTTCATTAGATGCATTGATTTCAGTGTAGACATTGATTTCTAATTTGATTTAATTGGATGTACATTGATGATAAATTAATTTTAAGGTGGTTGGTTTAACATTGTGCATTGATTTCAATGTAAGCACACAAAATTATTGATAATGTACTTTAATATTTTTGTGATAGTAAACCAATCAATTAATATTGAAGTGCAAGAGAGACAATGTATGATGTTTATTACAATATTTCAAGCTAAATATTTAAATGATTTATGATTTCAACTGTCGTTTTCATATAAATGATAAGAAAATATGACAAAATTAGCAAGGGTGAAAATAATTTAAGATTTATCACAATGAAGACTATTTTTAATTGTCTGCATTCTTATTATTTTCATTTTCTATGGCTATTACTTTGCATTGAAATTTTTCATTTTCTATGGCTGAACAATATTACATTATTACTTTGCATTGAAATTTTTTATTTCATCATTAAAGTTATTAACAATATTTATCATCTCAGAGGTAACTAAGCAAATTTTAAAATTAAAATGATGAGATAAATATCATACATATTTAGAATATATAAAACAATTATATTTATATTATCTTTATTTACATTGTTGATAAAATTAATCATATGTTCGATAGATTTTCCTTGACCGCACATGACTGAAACCAGCCTTGGTCCATCTTAATTTTGGATCTATCAAGTGCTGAGAGGGATCAAATCTCTCGAGGTGCAAATCTTTCCTCAAGTTTTGCACTCAAAAAAATATTTACACCTCAAGAAATTTGATCCCTCTCAGCGCTTGATAGATGCAGAGTTAAGATGCATCTACGTTGGTTTATTGTGAAATGACTATAATTGTAATTTTAATTGTAATTGTATATATGACAAATTGTAAAATTGTAATTGTATGTAAAATTATAAAATTGTATTTGTATTTGTATTTGTAATATATAATTTATTGTGAAATGATTGTAATTGTATATATGTAAAATTGTAAAATTGTAATTGTAATTGTATGTAAAATTCTAAAATTGTAATTGTAATAGTTATATATGTAAAATTGTAAAATTGTAATTGTAATTATAAATTTTATGTTAAATTCTAAAATTGTAATTTTAATTGTATGTAAAATTTTAAAATTGTAATTGTGTCGAGAGGCGCTCTGCAACCCAATATAGGGTAGATGTGTAGATGTAATATAAGAAAGTTTGTAAACTTTTGTAATGTCGGCTCAATATATAGGGTATATGTGTAGATATAGTGTAAGAAATTTTGTAAACATTTTGTAATGTCAGCTTAATTGTAATCAATATATTTGTAATAATTATCCCTACCTTTTAACCCAAAGTTATATTTAAGAACACTAAAAAATGTATGGTAAATAAATAAAAATATAAATAAAATAGAAGTATGATAAATATTACAAATATATTGCACAATATATTTGTAATAATTATCCCTACCTTTTAACCCAAAGTTATATTTACGAACACTAAAAAATGTATGGTAAATAAATAAAAATATAAATAAAATAGAGGTATGGTAAATATTACAAGGGTAGATGTGTAGATGTAATGTAAGAAAGTTTGTAAACTTTTATAATGTTGGCTCAATATATAGGGTATATATGTAGATGTAGTGTAAGAAAGTTTTTAAACATTTTGTAATGTCGGTTGTAATCAATATATTTGTAATAATTATCCCTACCTTTTAACCCAAAGTTATATTTACGAACACTCAAAAAGGTATGGTAAATAAATAAAATTATAAATAAAACAGAGTTATGAAAAATAAATAAAACCTATTTTTATACTTATTCCATAGGTATGGTAAATAAATAAAACCCATTTTTATATTTACTCCAAAAACTTCCTTATATTTTTAACAAAACTGAAAAAATAAGTTTTATTTAGATGAAGCCTATTGGCCAAATACCATTAAACAAATTATTATTAATACCATGGGCCAAATACCATGGAACACATTATTATTAATACCATGGGTCAAATACCATATTTAAATAAATAAATATTGATGAGGAATAAATAGGTATGGTAAATAAATAAAAATATAAATAAACTAGAGGTATGATAAATAAATAAACCCTCTTTTTATATTTACTTCATAATTTGCTTTATATTTAAGGACACTAAAAATGATGTTTTATTTAGGTGAAGCCTATGGGCCAAATACAATATTGGCTTAATATATAGGGTATATGTGTAGATGTAGTGTAAGAAATTTTGTAAACATTTTGTAATGTCGCTTAATTGTAATCAACATATTTGTAATAACTATCCCTACCTTATAACCCAGAGTTATATTTAGGAACACTAAAAAAATATGATAATTAAATAAAAATAAAAATAAAATAGATTTATGATAAATATTACAAATATATTGATAGGGTAAACGTGTAGATGTAATGTAAGAAAGGTTGTAAACTTTTTGATTGTAATCAATATATCTGTAATAATTATCCCTACCTTTTAACCCAAAGTTATGTTTACAAACACTCAAAAAGGTATGGTAAATAAATAAAAATATAAATAAAACATAGGCATGATAAATAAATAAAACCTATTTTTATACTTACTTCAGAGGTATGGTAAATAAATAAAACCCATTTTTATATTTACTGCATAAACCTCATATATTTAATAAAACTAAGAAAAGAAGTTTTATTTAGGTGAAGCCTATGAGCCAAATACCGTGAAACAAATTATTTTTAATACCATGTGCCAAATACCATGGAACAAATTATTATTAATACCATGGACTAAATACCATGGATCAAATACCATATTTAAATAAATAAATATTAATGAGGAATAAATAGGTATGGTAAATAAATAAAAATATAAATAAACTAGAGATATGATAAATAAATAAACCCTCTTTTTATATTTACTCCATAATTTGCTTTATATTTAACAACACTAAAAAATGATGTTTTACTTATGTGAAGCCTATGGGCCAAATACCATGGGCCAAATTAATATTTTCCGCTCAATATATAGGGTATATGTGTAGATGTAGTGTAAGAAAGTTTACAAACACTCATGAAGGTAACACAAATAAATATAAATATAAATAAAACAGAGGTATGATAAATAAATAAAACCTATTTTTATACTTACTCCAGAGGTATGGTAAATAAATAAAACTGTATAGTAACTTGCTTTTTGATTAATAGAAAATAGAAAGGATCTACCAAATTCACACAAAAAATAATAATCGAAAAATAAGTTTTATTTAGGTGAAGCCTATCGGCCAAATACCATGAAACAAATTATTATTAATACCATGGTCCAAATACCATGGAACAAATTATTATTAATACCATGGGCTAAACACAATGGGTCAAATACCATATTTAAATAAATAAATATTGATGAGGAATGAATATGTATGGTAAATAAATAAAAATATAAATAAACTAGAGATATGAGAAATAAATAAACCCTCTTTTTATATTTACTCCATAATCTGCTTTATATTTAAGGACACTAAAAAATGATGTTTTATTTAGGTGAAGCCTATGGGCCAAATTAATATTATTGCACCGAGAGGTGCTCTACAACCCAGTATATAGGGATGTGATGTAATGTGTGTAATGTAAACTTTTGATATGTCGGGCCTAATATATAGAGATGTGTAGATGTAATGTGAGTAATGTAAACTTTTAATATGCTAGAGTGTATAGAGATGTGTAGATGTAATGTGTGTAATGTAAACTTTTGATATGTCAGAGTGTATGTAGATGTCATGTCAGTGATGTAAAAGTTTGATATATTTACCACTTTAATACCATGGGATGAATACCATGGGCAAAATACCATATTTATAAAAGAGGTATGGTATATAAATAAAATATAAATAAACCATAGATATGGTAAATAAATAATTTTTTTTTTATATTTACTCCATAATCCTATTTATATTTAGGAACATCAAAAAGTGGTTTTATTAAAGTGAATTTTGAGGTAAATACCATGGGCCAAATTATTATTAATACCATGCCAAAATTTTTTTATTAACCCTAATATTAATATTAATATTATTATTAATTCTAATATTCACATTATTATATTATAATATTAATATTATTAAATTTAATTAATGTAAACTTTTGATTTGTCTGAGTGTATAGAAATGTACCACTTTAATACCATGGGCTAAATACCATGGGTCAAATACCATATTTATAAAATAGGTATGGTAAATAAATAAAACGTCTTTTTATATTTACTCCATAATCCTATTTATGATTTTAGGAGTTGTTCGAAAGTGGTAGTAATAATATTTGCGGGAAAGGATTTCAGCGTCAACGAACTTATTTGGATTGATTTGGAAAATAATATTTGTGGAAAGGATTTCGGTGTCAACCAGCTCCAATTGATTTTCAAGTTTTATTTCTATTGCTCCTACATTTTATTTTATTTTCGGAGAGGAAGGAAGGTGTGAGAGGGAGGTAGGAGAGGAAGGGGGAGAGAGGAAGGAAGAGAAATAGTATGGGAGAGGGAGGGATATATGAGGGGGAGGGATAGAGAGATGGATTTGGAGGGTGAGAGTGGGAGGGAAGAAGAAATACATAGAGAGCGCTATACAACCCAGTACATAGGGATGTGTAGATGTAATGTGTGTAATGTAAACTTTTGATATGTTGTGCCCAATATATAGAGATGTGTAGATGTAATATGAGAAATGTAAACTTTTAATATGTCAGAGTGTATAGAGATGTGTAGATTTAATGTGTATAATGTAAACTTTTGAGATGTCGGAGTGTATGTAGATGTCTTGTGAGTGATGTAAACTTTTTATATATTTACCACTTTAATACCATGGGCCAAATACCAGCTTTCGGTGTCAACCAGCTCCAATTGATTTTCAGGTTTGATTTATATTGCTTTTACATTTTATTTTATTTTAGGAGAGGAAGGAAGGTGTGAGAGGGAGGTAGGAGAGGAAGGGGGAGAGAGGAAGGAAGATAACGAGTATGGGAGAGGGAGTGATATAGGAGGGGGAGGGATAGAGAGATGGAGTTGGAGGGTGAGAGAGGGAGGCAAGAGGAAATACATAGAGAGCGAAAAGTGGAGAGGGAGAGGGGGTGCCAAGAGAGAAATAGAGAGTATGTGTATGTTTGGGGGTTGCGATAAAGAGAAAAATAAGGAGATATGGAGGGAATGAGGGGAGAAGGAAAGAGAGAGGGATATAGTAACATATTTGGATGGTAAAGAGAGGGAAAGAGAGAGAGATAGACGTGGGAGAGAAAGGGATAGAGGGGAAGTAAGAGAGAGAGAGAATGTTAGAGAGTGGAGAGAGGGAGGGAGATAGAAGGAGAGATGGAAGGATATTGAGATGGAGTTGAAGGGGGAGAGATGGAGGGAAGAAGGAATATACAGAGAGTGAGAAGTGGAGAGAGAGATGAAGTGACAAGGGAGATATGGAGACAATTGTGTATGTTTTGGGGTAAGATAAAGATATAAAGAAGGAGATATGGAGAGAAGGGAGGATAGAAGGAGAGAGGGAGGGATATAGTAACATAGTTGGAGGTTGAAGAGAGAGAGAGAATAGCGTGTGAGAGAAATGGAGAGGAAGGAAGAGGAGGAGGATGTGAGAGAGAGAGAGAGAGAGAGTGGAAGGATGGAGAGAAGAATGGATGTAGTTTGGGGGGAGATAAGGAAGAATTTATGGCACTAGATGAATTGATTTCAATGTTTCAATGTTGAGATGAAAGTTAATTTGGATATACACTAGGTATTGATTTAAATGCAGATGATTTCTTATTCCCTATATGATTTCTCACACTAAATGTATTAATTTAATGTATTTGTCTACTTTCATATGCTGTTATGATTTTATTGCACTATAGATAGTATTTAATTAATATGTGTTTATTTCTAAGTATATTTAATCTTTTTCAGGCCCACTAATTTCAATGTAGATGATTCCTAATCAATTTGATTGTAGTAGTATTGTTTGATCATATGATGATTTATAATCCTATTTGGTGCTCACTGAATACATTTAATCGTAATGTAGATGTTGGTTTTATAATCTTGTTCTTGCTTGCACTAGATGCATTGATTTCAGTGTAGATGTTGATTTCTAATCCTATTTTATTACCTGCATTATATGCATTGATTTCAGCGTAGATGTTGTTTTCTAATTTATTTGATTGTTTGCATTAGGTGCATTGATTTCAGTGTAAAATTTGATTTCTAATTTGATGTAATTGGATGTACATTGACGGTAAATTAATTTTAAAGCGATTGTTTTAGCATTGTGCATTGATTTCAGTGTAAGCACACAAAATTATTGACAACGTACTTCAATATTTTTGTTATAGTAAATCAATCGATTAATATTGAAGAGCAAGAGAGACAATGTATGATGTTTAGTACAATAGTTAAAGCTAAATATTTAAATGATTTATTATTTCAACTGTCGTTTTGATATAATCCATAAGAAAAGATGACAAAACTAGCAAGGGTGACAATAAAAATTGTAAGAGAATATAATTTAAGATTGATCACAATGAAGAATATTTGTAATTGATTGCATTCCTATTATTTTCATTTTCTATCATTCAACAATATTACATTACTACTTTGCATTCAATTTTTTTATTTCATCATTAAGAAAATTTTAAAATTAAAATGATGAGATAAATATCATACATATTTAGCATATATAAAATGATTATATTTATATTACCTTTATTTACATATTATTAATAAAATTAATCATATGTTCGCTAGATTTTCCTTTGTCGCACATGACTAAAACTAGTCTAGATCCATCTTAACCCTTGATCTATCAAGCGCTGAGAGGGATCAAATATCTCGAGGTGAAAATATTTCCTCTAGTTTTGCACTCAAAAAACATATTTGAAACTCTAGAGATTTGATTCCTCTCGAAGCTCGATAGATCCATAGTTATGATGGATCTAGACTGGTTATTGCACCAAGAGGCGCTCTACAACCCAGTATATAGGGATGTGTAGATGTAATGTGTGTAATGTAAACTTTTGATATGTCGGGCCCAATATATAGAGAAGTGTAGATGTAATGTGAGTAATTTATCCGAGAGGCCCTGTACAGCCCAGTATATAGGGATGTGTAGATGTAATGTGAGCAATGTAATGTGAGCAATGTAAAATTTTAATATGTCAGAGTGTATAGAGATGTGTATATGTAACATGTGTAATGTAAACTTTTGATATGTCGGAGTGTATATAGATGTGTCGATTTCATGTGAGTAATGTAAAATTTTGATATATTTATCACTTTAATACCATGGGTGGAATACCATGGGCCAAATACCATGTTTATAAAAGAGGTATGGTAAATAAATAAATATAAATAAACCATAGATATGGTAAATAAATAAAAATTCCTTTTATATCTATTCCATAATCCTATTTATATTTAGGAACATCAAAAATGGTTTTATTAAAGTGAATCCTGAGCTAAATACCATGGGCCAAATTATTATTAATACCATGCCAAAAAAATTTATTAACCCTAATATTAATATTAATATTAATTGTAATATTCACATTATTATATTATAATATTAATATTATTAAATTTAATTAATGTAAACTTTTGATATTTGAGTGTATAGAAATGTACCACTTTAATACCATGGGCTGAATACCATATTTATAAAAGAGGTATGGTAAATAAATAAAACGTATTTTTCTATTTACTCCATAATATTATTTATGATTTTAGGAGTTGTTCCAAACTGGTAGTAATAATATTCGTGGGAAAGGATTTCAGCGTCAACTGCATCCATATAGGAACATCAAAAATGGTTTTATTAAAGTGAATCCTGAGCTAAATACCATGGGCCAAATTATTATTAATACCATGCCACCTCGAGATATTTGATCCCTCTCAGCGCTTGATAGATCAAGGGTTAAGATGGATCTAGACTAGTTTTATTCATGTGCGACCAAGGAAAATCTATAGAACATATGATTAATTTTATTAATAATATGTAAATAAAGGTAATATAAATATAATCATTTTATATATGCTAAATATGTATGATATTTATCTCATCATTTTAATTTTAAAATTTTCTTAGTTACCTCAGTTTTTTGAGATGATAAATATTGTTAATAACTTAAATGATGAAATAAAAAAATTGAATGCAAAGTACTAATGTAATATTCCTGAATGATAGAAAATGAAAATAATAGGAATGCAATCAATTACAAATATTCTTCATTGTGATCAATCTTAAATTATTTTCTCTTACAATTTTTATTGTCACCCTTGCTAGTTTTGTCATCTTTTCTTATGGATTATATCAAAACGACAGTTGAAATCATAAATCATTTAAATATTTAGCTTTAACTATTGTACTAAACATCATACATTGTCTCTCTTGCTCTTCAATATTAATCGATTGATTTACTATAACAAAAATATTGAAGTACGATTAATACTGATTAATATCGATTAAGTACGATTAATACCGATTAATATCGATTAATACCATGCCACCTCGAGATATTTTATCCCTCTCAGCGCTTGATAGATCAAGGGTTAAGATGGATCTAGACTAGGTTTAGTCATGTGCGACCAAGGAAAATCTATCGAACATATGATTAATTTTATTAATAATATGTAAATAAAGGTAATATAAATATAATCATTTTATATATGCTAAATATGTATGATATTTGTCTCATCATTTTAATTTTTAAAATTTTCTTGGTCTCAGGTTTTTGAGATGATAAATATTGTTAATAACTTAAATGATGAAATAAAAAATTAGATACAGTAATAATGTAATATTACAATTTGAATGATAAGAAAAAGAAAATAATAGGAATACGATCTTGTACAAAATGTTATTACGCCTTAATGATCAGTCAATTCTTTCTCTTACACTTTTTATTGTCACCCTTCCTGGTTTTTTATCATCTTTTCTTATGGATTATATGAAAACGGCAGTTGAAATCATAAATCATTTAAATATTTAGCTTTAACTATTGTACTAAACATCATACATTGTCTCTCTTGCTCTTCAATATTAATCGATTGATTTACTATAACAAAAATATTGAGTTACCATGCCACCTAGAGGAAATATTTGCACCTCGAGATATTTGATCCCTCTCAGCGCTTGATAGATCAAGGGTTAAGATGGATCTAGACTAGTTTTATTCATGTGCGACCAAGGAAAATCTATCGAACATATGATTAATTTTATTAATAATATGTAAATAAAGGTAATATAAATATAATCATTTTATATATGCTAAATATGTATGATATTTATCTCATCATTTTAATTTTAAAATTTTCTTAGTTACCTCATTTTTTTGAGATGATAAATATTGTTAATAACTTAAATGATGAAATAAAAAAATTGAATGCAAAGTAGTAATGTAATATTCCTGAATGATAGAAAATGAAAATAATAGGAATGCAATCAATTACAAATATTCTTCATTGTGATCAATCTTAAATTATTTTCTCTTACAATTTTTATTGTCACCCTTGCTAGTTTTGTCATCTTTTCTTATGGATTATATCAAAACGACAGTTGAAATCATAAATAATTTAAACATTTAGCTTTAACTATTGTACTAAACATCATACATTATCTCTCTTGCTCTTCAATATTAATCGATTGATTTACTATAACAAAAATATTGAAGTACGTTGTCAATAATTTTGTGTGCTTACACTGAAATCAATGCACAATGCTAAAACAATCGCTTTAAAATTAATTTACCGTCAATGTACATCCAATTACATCAAATTAGAAATCAAATTTTACACTGAAATCAATGCACCTAATGCAAACAATCAAATAAATTAGAAAACAACATCTACGCTGAAATCAATGCATATAATGCAGGTAATAAAATAGGATTAGAAATCAACATCTACACTGAAATCAATGCATCTAGTGCAAGCAAGCAAATAAGATTAGAAACCAACATCTACATTGATATCAATGCATCTAGTGTGAGCAATCAAATAGGATTATAAATCATCATATACACTGAAATCAATGCATTTAATGCAAGCAATCAAATTGGATTAGGAATCATCTACATTGAAATCAGTGCATCTAGTGCAAGAAGTTAAATATAATTAGAAATAAACATATACACTGAAATTAATGCATCTAGTGCAAGAAATCAAATAGCATATGAAATGACCGTCTACATTGAAATCAATACATTTAGTGTGAGAAATCATATAGGAATAGAAATCATCTGCATTTAAATCAATGCATCTAGTGTATATCCAAATTAACTCTCTCTCTCTCTCTATCTCAACATTTAAACACTGAAATCAATTCATCTAGTGCAATAAATCTTCTTCCTTATCTCACCCCTCAAACTGCATCCATATAGGAACATCAAAAATGGTTTTATTAAAGTGAATCCTGAGCTAAATACCATGGGCCAAATTATTATTAATACCATGCCAAAAAAAATTATTAACCCTAATATTAATATTAATATTAATTGTAATATTCACATTATTATATTATAATATTAATATTATTAAATTTAATTAATGTAAACTTTTGATATTTGAGTGTATAGAAATGTACCACTTTAATACCATGGGATGAATACCATATTTATAAAAGAGGTATGGTAAATAAATAAAACGTATTTTTCTATTTACTCCATAATCTTATTTATGATTTTAGGAGTTGTTCCAAACTGGTAGTAATAATATTCGTGGGAAAGGATTTCAGCGTCAACGAAATTATTTGGATTGATTGGGAAAATAATATTTGTGGGAAGGATTTCAGTGTCAACCAACTGCAATTGATGTTCAATTTTGATTTCTATTGCTCCTACATTTTATTTTATTTTAGGAGAGGAAGGAAGGTGTGAGAGGGAGGTAGGAGAGGAAGGGGGGAGAGAGGAAGGAAGAGAAATATTATGGGAGAGGGAGGGATATAGGAGGGGGAGGGATAGAGAGATGGAGTTGAAGGGTGAGAGAGGGAGGGAAGAAGAAATACATAGAGAGCGCGAAGTGGAGAGAGAGAGGGGGTGACAAGGTAGAAATAGAGCGTATGTGTATGTTTCGGGGTGAGATAAAGAGAAAAATAAGGAGATATAGAGGGAATGGGGGCGGAAGGAAAGAGAGAGGGATATAGTAACATAGCTGGAGGGTGAAGAGAGGAAGAGAGAGGGAGATAGAGATAGATATATACGTGGGAGAGAAAGGGATAGAGGGGAAGTAAGAGAGAGAGAATGTTAGAGAGTGGAGAGAGGGAGGGAAAAAGAGATGGAGTTGGAGGTGGAAGAGAGGGAAGATTATTTCTTGCACTCAATGCATTGATTTTAGTTTTGATGGTGATTTCTAATCCTATTTGATTTTTTACACTATATGCATTGATTTTAATGTATATGTTGAGATAGAGAGATAGGGAGAATATGTGTATGTTTCGGGGTGAGATAAAGAGAAAAATAAGAAGAGATGGAGATAATGGGGGGAGAAGGAGAGAGGGAGGGATATAGTACCATAGTTGGAGGGTGAAGAGAGGGAGAGAGAGGGAGATAGAGAGAGAGAGAGATGTGGGAGAGAAAGAGATAGAGGGGAAGGAAGAGAGAGAGGATGTGAGAGAGTGGAGAGGGGGAGGGAAAGAGAGATGGAGTTGTGGATGGTGATTTCTAATCGTATTTGGTTTCTTGCACTATATGCATTGATTTTAGTGTAGATGTTGAGAGAGAGAGAGAGAGGAAATGATGGAGGAAGGTAGGAGATAAAGGGAGAGAGAGGAAGGACAAGAGAGAGGACATGAGAAAGAGAGGAAGAGAGTGATGGAGGAAGAGAGAAAATTGGAGGGAAAATAAAGAGCGAGAGAGAGAGAGAGAGAGAGAGAGAGAGAGGAAGGAGGAGAGAGAGAAGGAGAGAGGGAGGGAGATAGAAGGAGAGATAGAAGGATAGAGAGATGGAGTTGTAGGGATAGAGAGGGAGGGAAGAAGGAATACATAAAGAGTGAGAAGTGGAGAGAGAGATGAAGTGACAATGGAGATATGAAGAGAGATTGTATATGTTTTACGGTGAGATAAAGAGATAAAGATGAGATATGGAGAAAAGGGAGGATAGAATGAGAGAGGGAGGGATATAGTAACATAGTTGGAGGGTGAAGAGAGAGAGAGAGAGAAAGAGCGAGAGATATATGTGGGAAAGAAATGGAGAGAGAGGAAGGAAGAGGGAGGATGTGAGAGAGTGTAGGGATGGAGGGAAAGAGGGATGTAGTTCAAGGGTGGAGATAAGGAAGAAGATTTATTGCACTAGATGAATTGATTTTAGTGTAAATGTTGAGACAGAGAGGGAGAGAGAGTTAAGATGGATATACACTATATGCATTGATTTAAATGCAGATGATTTCTATTCCTATATGATTTCTCGCACTAAATGTATTGATTTCAATGTAGACAATGATTTCATATGCTATTTGATTTCTTGCACTAGATGCAATAATTTCAGTGTATATGTTGATTTCTAATTATATTTGACTGCTTGCACTAGATGCATTTATTTCAATGTAGATGATTCCTAATCCTATTTTATTGCTTGCACTAAATGCATTGATTTTAGTGTAGATGGTGATTTATAATCCTATTTGATTGCTCACACTAGATGCATTCATATCAATGTAGATGTTGGTTTCTAATCTTATTTGCTTACTTACACGAGATGCATTGATTTCATTGTAGATGTTGATTTCTAATCCTATTTGATTACCTATGCATTGATTTGAGTGTAGCTGTTGTTTCTAATTTATTTGATTGTTTGCATTAGGTGCATTGATTTCAGTGTAGACGTTGATTTCTAATTTGATGTAATTGGATATACATTGATGGTAAATTAATTTTAAAGTGATTGGTTTAACATTGTGCATTGATTTCAGTGTAAGCACACAAAATTATTGATAATGTACTTTAATATTTTTTTTTATAGTAAATCAAACGATTAATATTGAAGAGCAAGAGAGACAATGTATGATATTTAGTACAATAGTTCAAGATAAATATTTAAATGATTTATGATTTGAACTATAGTTTTCATATAATCGATAAGAAAAGATGAAAAAACTAGCAAGGGTGACCATAAGAATAGTAAAAGAAAATAATTTAAGATTGATCACAATGATGACTATTTGTAATTGACTGCATTCTTATTATTTTCGTTTTCTATCATTCAACAATATTACTGTCACCATCATCCTAACATAATTACTACTGTAATTTTCTTTTTTACTTAGCACTATCATATAAACATTATTCATATGCATCATACCAATCAATATATATATATATATATAAGCAAGTTGATTAACCAATCAATGCTATTGGTTCTGAGTTCTTTTAACATAGACTTGATAATTATTGAAGTACTGGATGTGAATAATTCTATCAGAATATAATGCACAAATTCTATGAGTGGTTTACTTCTTGCACATTCGAATATAGGTTCAGGGATATATTACTCTATCCCGATACTTGATAATTGTATGAACTATGGCTTAATAGATTATTGGCGCATGATAACTTGGTTCACTCTAGTTGTAATACATTCGGATAATTGGAATAGATATATCTTATATGCATAAGTCTATGTTATTTGTTGGTTTGGGGTTGGTGGAGATCCACCTGGCAGTGGACATTAAAATCCTACGGAGTTGGTGCCAACTCCACTTGACCCACTGCTCAGTGCATTAACGCCACTGGGACAATTGCCATGTCCTTCGTGATTCTCCTTGGGATTTGCTGCAGAGGTCTATCGAAATTCCCCAAGTCGAGACTGCCAATTACACCGAAAATTTTTCTTGCAGAGCGGGAGTCACAACCTGAGCTTAACACCGCCGAGGAACTATGGTTTTTCTCCACCCAAAACTTCATAAATGCTACCAATTTTCTACCTGGTTCTCTTGGGGAGTTTACAGGTATGGCTCTACGTTTTATTGGTTTCTGAATTGCTAACTTTCTCCAGTTAAAAGAGATTTGCAATGATTAAAAACCCCAACCGTGCCCAGCTGCAGAGTTTCGAGAGATTAAAACCCTGAGGCAAATGCTGGTAGAAGGAGGTTCTCAGGTATAAAATGATTACTTTCATCTTTTGCGCAATATATTATAGTGTTTAATCAGAATTTCATCTACAATCTCAGCTATTGTTTTCAGTGGTTTATTTTTTGAAAGGTTTGATGCCCATCTTGTTATTTTTAGGCTTTTCAGTCCTAGCCATCGCGAAATCCTTTAATAGATCTCAGGTAAATTCTTTACCAGTTAATTTTTTCACCGAGGGTTTCCATCCTCTTTTTTGGTTAAGTTATTGCGCACAACCTCCTATCTCATAGGTTGATTTTTTTTTGTCTGTGGCAGGTTTGTTGCTTGGTCTTGTTATTCAAGTCACATTTTCACTTACCTTGGTCCTTGAATTCTTTCCTTATGGCCCGTTAATATACAGGTACCATAATTATAAAGGGAGCTGAAACCCTAGGGTTCTGGTCTCGTATCATTCTGAAAACCCTCATTGGGCTGTTAATATTTCTTCTCATTAGTTTTTACCTGATAAAAGAAATGTCAAGAGTTCAAAGACTCTCTAATTTCTATAGTTATTTTTTAATTTGATACAGTAGAACTCCATTGAAATGTTTAGGACGAGTTTCAACCCTCCAACTTATTTCAGGGTTTAAAGAAAGAAAGGGGTTTTCTTTTTATCGAATTTGCTATGCTCTTATATACATTTGCAATGATAACCGAGTTAATATATTTACATGCTGGTTCGGATGTTTTTTTTTTTTTCTCTATGATGCATTTATAAATCTATTCGAAATGCCTTGGTTTTAACTTCTTCTTGCATAATAATATTTATGAGGGCTTTACTCCATGCATGCATACATTGCTGAGCATGCATTGCATCTTAGAGAGAAACAATATTTATATTTATTGTATTCTTGAATGATATTTCATGGTTTATCTTTATCATATACCAATTTTCGTTTACTTGCCGTATGATACAGTGACAAGGGTTTCTGTGGTTTCTTTCGTATAGGCTTTGTTTTTTTTTGCCTCTGTAATATAGAGATACTGTTAACTTATACTCCACCAATCTTTATTTTCTTACTCGTTTCTTTCATCATAGGATATATGGTGATCGGAACACCGAGTGAAGGTCTGAGTATAGAGATTGGTTTACAAAGAACAAATGGGCAAGGGTAGGGTTTTGGCCCAAACCCTAAACCTCAAGTTCTATGTTTCTTGATTTACTAGTTTGCTACCTTTAACAGTCGTCAAAGAGATTTAAATCTATGAGTATCAATATATATTACAACATGCATTTTCGTCAACTGTTTGTATCGTTTTTATTGTTTTCTTTCCTACTGAATACATATCAGTATCTATGCGTACGGTGAGGTTATAGCTGTAATAAGAAAATACCATTTATTTTCCTGTAATTGTAATGAATCCATGTATGTTCTTGATAGGTAAACATATAAATTCATACCGCAGTCCACACAAAATATAAATTTAATTTTTAACAGTATTACCTTTCTTTCCTTTACATAGAAATTACATTACTACCATTTAACACAACTTCCTTTACACAGAAAATTCATGAAAACCTCTTAACATAACTTCGATATTCAATCCTCTATGGATGCATTGTAAAATTAGTAGAATATAAAACAGTCTAAACTCTTCATATTAAGAATATAGCTCAACATACTCTGGTTCTGTATACTTGTCTGGAACTTAATATTTCAAACTGTGGTCCTCCCAACCTTCAAGGGAGGCTATGACGTCCTCCACTTGCCCCCTAGCTCCAGAATCTGGACAGTGCCATGCATTAATAGTGGAAAATAATTCTTTTTTTCTATGACCTCAGGATGGCCAATCTAGTCACACTCAGAAATTCAGGCTTTATAAGGGTTGCTATGAGCTATTTTCAACTGGTCCCCAACCAGCTCTATAAAATACTCCCCTATACCTCTTTTTCATAGAACCCCTACTCCTCTCCTGGGATTCAACTTTATCCTCAGAGGAGTAGGTAACTGTTTTCCAACTGTCCCCAACCACCTCCTATTCTTGGAAACTTTTTACCATCAGCTTAAAAGATTTTATTTTTACTCATTAATTCCTCCAATTAACTCAATAACAAAAAAAAAAAAAAAAAAATTGTTTCATAAACATAACAATTAAACTAGTTAATACTAGTTAACTCTTAATGAGGCTATCACATCTTCCCCCCCTGGAAGTAACACCATCCTCAGTGTTTCAGCCCAGCTCTGTGAAGAGCTCCAGGTAAGCTTCCCGCATAAATTTCTCGTCCTCCCAAGTAGCTTCATCTGGTCCGAAGTGCTTCCACTGCACTTCCACCTGGATAACTACTCGTTTGCGGAGTTCAATTTCTCTTCTGTCAATTATGCGTTGCGGCTTGACCAAAAAATGTCCGTCCGGTTCTACCTAAAAAAACAAAGTGTTTTCAAGTTAGTATGCATCAATTATTCAGAACATTAAGTTAGGATTCCTATCCTTTTTCCTACCTGAATACTTTGCCAATGAATCACATGTTTTCATCATGTACATATTGCTTCAGTAAGGACACATGGAAAATATTGTGTACTTGAATATGACTGGGTAAGGCTAATCTATAAGCTACTAGTCCCACTCTTTCCAGTATTTGGAAAGGTCCACAATACTAGGGAGGAAAATTGGCACAAGAGGTCCATCTCATGGTACTTCTCTTGGGCTTAATTCTCACCTAAACATGGTCCCCTATCGCAAATTCACAGTAAGATCTTTTCTTATCTGCATAAATATTTTGTCGATCTTGCGTAGCCTTCAGATTCTCCCTTATTCTTTTTACTTCGGCTTCCATTTCAGCCAACATTTCAGGTCCCAACAATAATTTTGTTTCAGGACTGCTCCAGTTTATAGGTGTTCGACATTGCCTACCATACAATGCCTCAAAAGGACTCATTTTTAGATATTCCTGATATCCGTTGTTATAAGAAAACTCCACAAGGTGCAAGTAGTCTTCCCACTTGGTTGGCTAGTACATCACATACATTCACAACATGTCTTCCAGAACTTGGTTTACCCATTCTGTCTGCCCATCAGTCTGAGGATGATAGGCAGTACTAAAGTGTATTTGTCTTCCCAGACCAGAAAACAAAGTTTTCCAAAATGCGGATGTAAACTTAACATCCCGATCTGAAATCACAGCCTTAGGTATGCCATGCAACCTAAAGATTTCCTTCATAAATATATCTGCAATCTGTATCGTCTCGTATGTAGATTGTACAGGTATGAAATGGGTGGACTTACTTAATCTATCTACCACTACCATAATAGAGTCATTTTGTCTTTTTTTTCGTGGTAAACCCGTGATAAAATCTAAGGAAACAACCTCCCACTTCCATTCATGGATGGGTATGGGCTACAATAGCCTTGCAGGATGCTAGTGCTGCACCTTGACCTGCTAACATTCCAAACATTTTCTTAGATACTCAACAATATTTTTGCGCATACCTAGCCAAAAATATGTCTTTCTTATTGTAGTAAGCATCTTTTGATATCCTGGATGGCCAACATAATTGCTATGGTGGAACTCATTCATTATTAACTCCTTTAGACTTTTTCGATTGGGCACATAAATTCTCCCTCGAAAAGTTAACACCTGATATTCATTCTTTCCAAACTCAGATGTTTTGCCTTGCTTTTTATCTTCTTCCATTTGCTGCCACAAGAATTTATATTTCGGGTCTTTTTGTGCTTCTTCTTTTATCTGTTTCATCAGTTGGATTTCTAGCTAATTACAGTATAAGGCATAAATACCTTGTAGTTTTTTGCTTAACGCGTCTGCAACTCGATTTTCCTTCCCCTTAACATGTTGTATGTCCATGTCAAATTCACTCAAAAAGGCATTCCATCTTTCTTGTCTAGAATTTAAATCTGCTTGCTTAGAATAAATAGTCAAGCTACTATGGTCTGTTTTAAGTACAAACCTCTTACCCAACAAGTAATTCCCCGACACCCAGAGAGCGTGTACAACTGCTGTTAGCTCCAAATCATAAGCAGAATATTTTTGTTCATGGTATTTCAGTTTTCTAGACTCGTATGCTATCACCTTACCTTCTTGAGTTAATATTGCTCGAACACCTTCTTTGCTGGCATTAGTACAAATTTCATAGTCTTTATCAGGGTCAACTACCCTCAGTACCAGTGCTGTAGTCAGAAGTTGTTTCAGCTTTGCAAAGTTGTTCTGACATTCATTTGTCCATTTGAAAAGCTTGCCTTCCTTCTGCGAAGATGTAATAGGAAAAGAAATTTTAGAAAATCCTTCTATAAACCTTCTATAATAACCAGCTAGACCCATAAACGATCTAATGTCAGCCACATTTTGAGGTACTCGCCATTCCATAATAGTTTTGATCTTTTCTATATCAAACGCTATTCCTTCAACTGATATAACATGTCCCAGATATTTGATTTCTGTTTTAAAGAAATCACATTTTCTAAACTTAGCATAAAGCTGATGCTTTCTCAGCATTTCCAAAACTATTCTCAAATGCTCCTTATGTTCCTCCTCAGTCTTTGAATATATCAGTATGTCATCTATGAAAATGAGTACAAATTTATCCAAAAATTGATGAAAGATGCAATGCATCAACCTCATAAAGGTTGTTGGTGCATTAGTCAATCCGAAGGGCAGCACCACGAATTCATAATGTCCATAACGAGTGAAGAATGCTATTTTGCAAATATCTTCATCTTTAATCCTAATCTGATGATATCCGGATATTAAGTCTATATTGGAAAACACCTTAGCCCCTCTTACTTGATCGAATAAGTCATCGATCCTTGGTAAGGGGTATTTTTTCTTAACCGTCAGCTTATTAAGCTGCCTGTAATCCATACACATGCGTAAAGTCCTGTCTTTCTTCTTAACAAATAAGACTAGTGCTCCCGATGGAGACACACTTGGATGGATATAACCTTTATCTAACAGTTCTTGTATCTCTATATTTAGTTCTGTTAATTCTGGCACACTCATTCTATAAGGGGCTCTTGACACTGGAGAGGCTACTGGTATAAATTCAATGGTAAATTCAATATCCCTCTTGGGTGGCAAACCAGGAATTTTTTCTGGAAATACATCCAGAAATTCCTGTACTAGAGGAATATATTCCATTATTGAAGCCTTTTCCTTGGAGTCTGCATATCCTACTTGTATTGCATACAGTTGTCATCCCTTTCTGATACACTTACCCATTTGGGATGCTGTAATTGGTCGTAATTGCACAGGATTTTTAATTCCTTGAATTTCTTTTTACATGTCATCTTGCATTCTGAAGTAGATAATATTTTCTTTGTAGTCCACTAGGGTCCAGTGTCTTTCCAACCAGTCCATACGCAATAATACATAATAAGATCCCAGTGGTAAGATATTTAGATCTATTTGTAGCTGTTGTTCTGCCACTTCCAGCACATAGTTAGGAATTTTTGTTGTTACCTTTCGTTTTTCCCCAGTAGCTAGATGTACTAGCCAAGAATTCTTAAATTTCTATTCCTTCAATTTACACATTTCCACTAACTTGGGACTTACACAACTCAAACTTGCTCCAGTATCTACCAAAATTGAAACAGGTTTAGTTAGTAAAGTACCTTCTAGTTCGATCATTATGGGCTGAAAATCAGCCTGCCGATCTTCCAAGGCTGCATTGATGCGAGGTATATTACGCGCCATGTCCCCTACCGTAGATGCCTTCTGCAGATTTGCTACAGTTTCAATTTTATTTCACTATGGACAGTTTTTATAATAATGAGCCTCTCCACAGCCCCAACATTTCAAAGGAGGTTTTGTGGTTTGTCCCTGTTCCGACTTGCTAGATGCCTCTGTGGGCTTCTCTTCCCCTGGCCATTTAATTATTTGGTGATTTCTGCCAAATTTCTTACTGATGGAATTCCGTGCTGCACCTTTAAAATTTCCACTTTTACTGCTTTTAAAATTGGAATTATGTTTCTGGTTTTTCTTTGGCTGCCAGATTTTCCCTCCTTAACCTTTGGCCTTGGACTACTAATAGCACATCTAGGCTTTATGGATGGCTTCATCCATGGTCTGAGGATTAAAAAATTCTATCCGTTCTCTCATATGAGTAGGTAGACTACTCAGAAACCTTTGCACTTTTGCCTTTTCCTCTCGAAGATAAGGGACATAGCGTAGTAGGGAAGTGAATTTAGTGACATAATCGTCCATGGTCATCTGCCCCAACCGTAAATCATGGAATTCCTTAGCCTTATCATCATAAAACCTTTCTTTCAAATACTTTTCTTTGAAATACTGCTGGAACAACTCCCAAGTGATGTCCTGTTCATCAATATTGTGTACATTTTTCACTTCTTCCCACCACAGAGTGGCCTTTTCCCGTAATTGGTATATAGCCAATCTGGCCTTCAGATTGCTACTATATTCATACACCTGGAAGTAATTGTTTATATTAGTTAACTAGGCTTTAGCCACCTCCCCGACCTCACCATAAAAATTTGGTGGTTTAATTTTGTGAAACTCCCCCTGTAGTTCCACTTTCTGTCTCTTATTGTCTTGCTCGTCAGACAAATTGCCCAAATCTGCCTCATTATAATTCCTGTTTTTGCTCTTCTGAGAGCGATTATTTTCAGTTCTACCTGTAGTGTTATTTCTAGTTTGCTGATCTTCTTGTTCTGCTGATAATTTCTTTTCAGCACTGGTATGTCCCATCTCCTGATTTTGTTTTTCTGATAAACTTTTTAAAATTTTCTCCTGATCTTGCAGCAATCGCTCATTGTCCTTTCTGAGTTTTAACATTTCCTCTTGTAATTGCTGCACTGTGTTCAACAAAAACCTAGTTTGGTGCTGTTGTTCTTCAAGAAATCGACTAGTCTTCTGATGTTGTTCTACACTTAACTGAACCCACATCTCTGGATTCATGACTATTGGTGCTTGATTTTCCTCTAGTTGTGATTGCAATGCTATCGTTCTTCTCATTGTCACTGGTTCTCCCTCTCTGTGTGCACTAATCACATACATAGCGTCACTATTAGTAGACCGTTAGGATCCTAGTGTAGCAACTGACTCTAATACCACTTGTCACCATCATCCTAACATAATTACTACAATAATTTTTTTTTTTACTTACCACTATCGTATAAACATTATTCATATGCATCAGACCAATCAATATATATATATATAGCCAAACTAATTAACCAATCAATGCTATTGGCTCTGAGTTATTTTAACATCGACTTGATAATTATTGAAGTACTGGATGTGAATAATTATATCAAAATATAATGCACAACTTTTATGAGTGGTTTACTTCTTGCACATTCGAATATAGGTTCATGGATATATTACTCTATCCCGATACTTGATAATTGTATGAACTACGGCTTAATCGATTATTCACACATAATAACTTGGTTCACTCTAGTTGTAATACATTCGGATAATTGGAATGGATATATCTTCTATGCATAAGTCTATGTTATTTTTTGGTTTTGGGTTGGTGGAGATCCACCTGGCAGTGGACATTAAAATCCTATGGAGCTGGTGCCAACTCCACTTGACCCACTGCTCAGCGCATTAACACCACTGGGACAGTTGCCATGTCCTTCGTGATTCTCCTCGGGATTTGCTGCAGAGGTCTATCAAAATTCCCCAAGTCAAGAATGCCAGTTACACCGAAGCATTTTTCTTACGGAGCGGGAGTCACAACCGAAGCTCAACACCGCTGAGGAACTATGGTTTTTCTCCACCTAGAACTTCATAAATACTACCAGTTTTCTGCTTGGTTCTCGTGGGGAGTTTACACGTATGGCTCTACATTTTATTGGTTTCTGAATTGTTAACTTTCTCTAGTTAAAATATATTTGTAATGATTAAAAGCCCCAACCGTGCCCAACTGCAGGGTTTCGAGAGCTTAAAACCCTAAGGCAAATGCTGGCAGAAGGAGGTTCTCAGGTATAAAATGATTACTGTCATCTTCTACATAATAGATTATAGTGTTTAATCATAATTTAATCTACAATCTCGGCTATTGTTTTCAGTGGTTTATGTTCTGAAAGGTTTAATACCCATCTTGTTCTTTTTAGGCTTTTCAGTCCTAGCCATCGCAAAATCCTTTAATAGATCTCAGGTAAATTCTTTACCAGTCAATTTTCTCACCGAGTGTTTCCTTCCTCTTTACTGGTTAAGTTATTGCACACAACCTCTTATCTCATAGGTTGATTTTTTTTTGTCTGTGGCATGTTTGTTGCTTGCTCTTGCTATTCAAGTCACATTTGTGCTTACCTTGGTCCTTGAATTCTTTCCTTACGGCGCGTTAATATATAGGTACCATAATTACAGAGGGAGCCAAAACCCTAGGGTTCCAGTCTCGTATCATTTTGAAAACCCTTATTGGGTCGTTAATGTTTCTTCTCATTAGTTTTTACTTGATAAAATAAATTTCCAGAGTTCAAAGACTCTCTAATTTCTACAGTTATTTTGTAATTTGATACAGTCGAACTCCATTGCAATGTTTAGGAAGGGTTTTAACCCTCCAACTTATTTCAGGGTTTAAAGAAATAAAGGGGTTTTCCTTTTATCGACTTTGTTATGCTCTTACATAAATTTGCAATGATAACCGAGTTAATATCTTTACATGTTGGTTCGGATCTTGTTTTTTTTTTTTCTCCTCTATGATGCATTTATAAATATGTTCGAAATGCCTTGGTTTTAACTTCTTCTTGCATAATAACATTTGTGAGGGCTCTACTCCATGCATGCATACATTGCTGAGCATGCATTGCATCTTAGAGATAAATAATGTTTATATTCATTGTATTCTTGAACGATATTTCACGATTTATCTTTATCATATACCAATTTTCGTTTACTCGTCGCATGATACAGTGACGAGGGTTTCTGTGGTTTCTTTCGTATATGTTCTATTTTTTTTTTTTTTTGCCTCTGTAATATAGCGATACTGTTAACTTATACTCCACCAATATTTATTTTCTTACTCGTTGCTTTTATCATATGATATAAAGTGACCGGACCACCGAGTGAAGGTCTGAGTATAGAGATTGGTTTACAAAGAAAAAATTGGCAAGGGTAGGGTTTCGGCCCAAACCCTAAACCTCAAGTTCTACGTTTCTTGATTTACTGGTTTTCTACCTTTAACATTCGTCAAGAGATTCAAATCTATGAGTATCAATATATATTACAGCATGCATTTTCGTCAACTATTTGTATCGTTTTTATTGTTTGCTTCCCTAATGAATAAATATCGGTATCTGTGCATACAGTAAGGTTATAGCTGTAATAAGAAAATACCATTTATTTTCCTGTAATTGTAATGAATCCCTGTATGTTCTTGATAGGTAAACATATAAATTCATACCGCAGTTCACACAAAATATAAATGTAATTTTTAACAATGGTACCTTTATTTCCTTTACACAGAAATTACATTACTACGATTTAATAGAAATTCCTTTACATGGAGAATTCATGACAACCTCTTAACAGAAATTCGATATTCAATCCTCTATGGATGCATTGTAAAATCAATAGAATCTAAAACAATCTAAACTTTTCATATTAAGACTGTAGCTCAACATACTCTAGTTATGTATACTTATCTGGAACTTAATCTTTCAAAATGTGGTCCTCCCAACCTTCAAGGGAGGCTATGACATCCTCCACTTGACCCCTAGCTCTAGAGTCTAGACGGCGCCACACGTTAACAGTGGAAAATAATTGTTTTTTGTTATGACCTCTGGATGGCCAATCCAGTCACACTCAGAAATTCAAGCTTTATAAGGGTTGTTGTGAGCTATTTTCAACTGGTCCCCAACCAACTCTAGAAAATACTCCCCTATACCTCTTTTTCACAGAACCCCTTCTCCTCTCCTGGGATTCAACTTTATCCTCAGAGGAGTAGGTAATTGTTTTCCAACTGTCCCCAACCACCTCCTATTCTTGGAAAATTTTTACCATCAGCTTAAAATATTTTCTTTTTACTCATTAATTCCTCCAATTAACTCAATAAAAAAAAAAAAAAAAATTTCATGAACATAACAATTAAGTCTTTCTTGCTAGAAAATAAAAATAAGCAAATTGTGTTTAACTAGTTAATACTAGTTAACTCTTAATGAGGCTGTCACAATTACATTATTACTTTGCATTCAAATTTTTTATTTCATCATTAAATTTATTAACAATATTTATCATCTCAAAAAACTAAGGTAACTAAGAAAATTTTAAAATTAAAATGATGAGATAAATATCATACATATTTAGCATATATATATATAATTATTATATTTATATTATCTTTATTTAAATATTATTGAAAAAATTAATCACATGTCTTATAGATTTTCCTTGGCTGCACATGACTGAAACCAGCCTAGATCCATCTTAACTCTAGATCTATGAAGTGCGAGAGGGATCAAATCTCTTGAGGTGCAAATTTTTCCTCAAGTTTTGCACTCAGAAAAGAGATTTGCACCTCAAGAGATTTGATCCCTCTCGATGATTGATAGATCTAGAGTTAATATGGATCTAGGCTGGTGTAAAATTTTTATATGTTGGAGTGTATAGAGATGTGTAGATGTAATGTGTGTAATGTAAACTTTTTATATGTCAAAGTGTATATAGATGTGTAGGCCAAATACCATATTTATAAAAGAGGCATGGTAAATAAATAAAATATAAATAAACCATAGATATGGTAAATAAATAAAGCGTCTTTTTATATTTACACCATAATCCTATTTATATTTAGGAACACTCAAAAAGTAGTTTTATTTAGGTGAATCCTGAGCTAAATACCATGGGCCAAATTATTATTAATACCATGCCAAAAAAACATTATTAATGCTAATATTAATATTAATATTATTATTGATTCTAATATTCACATTATTATATTATAATATTAATATTATTAAATTTAATTAATGTAAACTTTTGATATGTCGGAGTGTATAGAAATGTACCACGTTAATACCACGGGCTAAATACCAAATACCATATTTATAAAAGAGGTATGGTAAATAAATAAAAATTCTTTTAATATTTACTCCATAATCCTATTTATATTTAGGAACACTCAAAAAGTGGTTTTATTTAGGTGAATCTTGAGCTAAATACCATGGGACAAATTAAAGTACACTATATGCATTGCCTATCTCGGGTAACAATAAACATGTAAACGTAAATGTAAAAATAATGTTTAATATAAAAATAATGTTTAATATTTAACATTTAAAATTTAATCTAATTAATCTAATGTCGGCCCTAATGAAAAATCACTTCTCTCCTTACATACACAGTGGGCCAAATACCATATTTTATATTTCTCTTGCATTTTATATTGGAGGGAAAAGAGAGAGGGAGCCAGAAGAGAGATGGGGGAAGAAAAAGGGAGGTAGGAGAATAAGGGAAAGAGAGGGAGGAAGAGAGAGAGGAGGAGAGAGGAAGGGAGATAGGAAGAGAGAGGGAGGGATATAGAGATGGAGTTGGAGGGTGAGAGAGGGAGGGAAGAATAAATACATAGAGAGAGCGAGAAGTGGAAAGAGAGAGGGAGTGACAAGGGATAAATAGAGAGAGTATGTGTATGTTTGGGGGTGAGATAAAGAGAAAAATAAGGAGAGATGGAGGGAATGGGGGGAGAAGGAGAGAGGCAGGGATATAGTAACATAGTTGGAGGGTGAAGAGAGAGAGAGAGAGGGAGATAGAGAGAGAGATAGATGTGGAAGAGAAAGGGATAGAGGGGAAGGAAGAGAGTGACAATGTGAGAGAGTGGAGAGGGAGGGAAAGAGAGATGGAGTTGCAGGGGGGAGAAAGGGAAGATGATTTCTTGCACTTGATGCATTGATTTCAGTGTGGATGGTGATTTCTAATGTAAATTTTGATAGATCAAGAGTAATGTAAACTTTTGATATGGTGATTTCTAATCCTATTTGATTGCTTGCACTAGATGCATTGATATCAGTGTAGATGTTGGTTTCTAATCTTATTTTCTTACTTGCACTAAATGCATTGATTTCAGTGTAAATATAGATAATATCAAACTCTAGATCCAGAGTACTGTATTTACATAGGGAGCGAGAAGTAGAGAGAGAGAGGGAGTGACAAGGGAGAAATAGAGGAGTATGTGTATGTTTGGGGGTGAGATAAAGAGAAAAATAAGGAGAGATGGAGGGAATGGGGGGAGAATGAGAGAAGGAGGGATATAGTAACATAGTTGGAGGGTGAAGAGAGGGAGAGAGAGGGAGATATAGAGAGAGATAGATGTGGGAGAGAAAGGGATAGAGGGGAAGGAAGAGAGAGAGGATGTGAGAGAGTGGAGAGAGGGAGGGAAAGAGAGTGGAGAGAGGGAGGGAAAGAGATATGGAGTTGGAGGGGGGAGAGAGGGAAGATGATTTCTTGCACTCGATGCATTGATTTCAGTGTGGATGGTGATTTATAATCCTATTTTTCTTACATTATATACATTGATTTTAGTGTAGATGTTGAGAGAGAGAGAGTGTGTGTGTGTGTGTGTGTGTGTGTGTTGGGGGAGGAAAGAGGATTGGAAGGAAAAGAGAGAGAGAGAGAGAGAGAGAGAGAGAGAGAGAGAGAGATAATTGGATTGCAAAGAGAGAGAGAGAGGAAAAGATAGAGGAAGGTAGGAGAGGAAGGTCAAGAGAGAGGACATGAGAGAAAGGAATAGATTTATGGGGGAAGAGAGAAAATTGGAGGGAAAAGAGAGAGAGAGAGAGAGAGGAAGGAGGAGAGAGAGAAGGAGAGAGGGAGGGAGATAGAAGGAGAGATGGAAGGATGGAGAGATGGAGTTGGAGGGGGAGAGAGGTAGGGAAGAAGAAATACATAGAGAGTGAGAAGTGGAGAGAGAGATGAAGTGACAAGGGAGATATGGAGAGAGTGTGTATATGAAGTGACAAGGGAGTTGGGGGAGGAAAGAGGATTGGAAGGCAAAGAGAGAGAGAGAGAGAGAGAGAGAGAGAGATAATTGGATTGAAAAGAGAGAGATAGAGGAAAATATAGAGGAAGGTAGGAGAGGAAGGACAAGAGAGAGGACATGAGAGAAAGGAAGAGATTTATGGGGGAAGATAGAAAATTGGAGGGGAAAGAGAGAGAGAGATAGAGAGAGAGATAGAGAGAGAGAGGAAGGAGGAGAGAGAGGAGGAGAGAGGGAGGGAGATAGAAGGAGATATGGAAGGATGGAGAGATGGAGTTGGAGGGGGAGAGAGGTAGGGAAGAAGGAATACATATAGAGTGAGAAGTGGAGAGAGAGATGGAGTGACAAGGGAGATATGGAGAGAGTGTGTATATGTTTTGGGGTGAGATAAAGAGATAAAGAAGGAGATATGGAGAGAAGGAGAGAGGGAGGGATATAGTAACATAGTTGGAGGGTGAAGAGAGAGGGAGATATATATGTGGGAAATAAATGGAGAGAGAGGAAGGAAGAGGGAGGATGTGAGAGAGCGGAGAGATGGAGGGAGAGAGAGATGTAGTTCAAGGGGGAGATAGGGAAGTAGATGGTGATTTATAATCCTATTTGATTACTTGCACTAGATGCATTGATTTCAGTGTGGATGTTGATTTCAGTGTAGAGGAGGAGATATGAAGGGAAAGATAGATGGAATTGGAGGGGGGAGAGAGGGAAGATGATTTCTTGCACTCGATGCATTGATTTCAGTGTGGATGGTGATTTCTCTTCCTATTTTTCTTGCACTATATGCATTGATTTTAGTGTATATGTTGAGAGGGAGAGAGAGAGAGAGAGATGGGGGAGGAAAGAAGATTGGAGAGAGAGAGGACATAAGAGAGAGGAAGAGAGTTATTGGGGAAGAGAGGAAATTGGAGGGAAAAGAGAGAGAGAGAGAGAGAGAGAGTAAGGACGAGAGAGAGGAGGAGAGAATGAGGGAGATAGAAGGAGAGATGGAAGGATAGAGAGATGGAGTTGCAGGGGGAGAGAGGGAGGGAAGAACAAATACATAGAGATTGAGAAGTGGAGAGAGATATGAAGTGACAAGGGAGAGATGGAGAGAGTGTGTATATGTTTTGGGGTGAGATAAAGAGATAAATAAGGAGATATGGAGAGAAGGGAGGAGAGAAGGAGAGAGGGAGGGATATAGTAACATAGTTGGAGGGTGAAGAGAGAGGGAGATATATATGTGGGAAATAAATGTAGAGAGAGGAAGGAAGAGGGAGGATGTGAGAGAGTTGAGAGATGGAGGGAAAGAGAGATGTAGTTTGAGGGGGAGATAGGGAAATAGATCATGATTTATAATCCTATTTAATTGCTTGCACTAGATGCATTGATATCACTGTAGATGTTGGTTTCTAATCCTAGTTTATTACTTGCACTAGATCCATTGATTTCGATATATATGTTTATTTCTAATCTTATTTGATTACCTGTATTAGATGCATTGATCTCACTGTAGATGTTTTGTTGTAATCTTATTTTATTGCTTGCATTAGGTGCATTGATTTCAGTGTAGACGTTGATTTCAGATTTGATGTAATTGGATGTAAATTGGTGGTACATTAATTTTAAAGTGATTGGATTAAGATTGTGCATTGATTTCAGTGTAAGAACACAAAATTATTAACAATGTAAATTAATATTTGTGTTATATTAAATCAACCTATCAATATTGAAGAGCAAGAGAGACAATGTATGATGTTTAGTACAATAGTTCAAGCTAAATATTTAAATGGTTTATTATTTCAATTGTCCTTTTCATATGATCATATGACAAGATGATAAAACTAGCAAGGGTGAAAATAAGAATAGTAAAAGAAAATAATTTGAGATTGATCACAATGAATACTATTTGCAATTGACTACATTCTTTATTTTCATTTTCTATCATTCAACACTATTACATTGTCACTTTGCGTTCAAAACAATTATTTCATCATTAAAGTTGTTAACAATATTTATCATCTCAAAAGAATGAGGTAACTAAGAAAATTTTAAAATTAAAACGACCAGATAAATATCAGACATATTTAGCACATATAAAATTATTATATTTATATTATCTATATTTGAATATTATTGATAAAATTAATCATATTTTCGATAGATTTTCCTTGGTCGCACATGACTGAAACCAACCTAGATCCATCTTAACTCTGGATCTATTAAGCGCCGAGATGGATCAAATCTCTCGAGGTGAAAACCTTTCCTCAAGTTTTGAACTCAAAAAAAGGGGTTTGCACCTCTAGAGATTTGACCCCTCTCGACGCTTGATATATCCAGAGTTAAGATGGATCTAGGCTGGTTACGCCGAGAGGCGCTCTACAGCCCAGTATTTAGGAACACTCAAAAGGTGGTTTTATTTAGGTGAATCTTGAGCTAAATATCACGGGCCAAATTATTATTAATACCATGCCAAAAAAACATTCTTAACTCTAATATTAATATTATTACTATTATTATTTCTAATATTCACATTATTATATTATAATATTAATATTATTAAATTTAATTAATATAACTTTTGATATGTGAGAGTGTATAGAAATGTACCACTTTAATACCATGTGCTGAATACCATGGGCCAAATACCATATTTATAAAAGAGGTATGGTAAATAAATAGAATATAAATAAACCATAGATATTGTAAATAAATAAAAAGTATTTTTATATTTACTCCATAATCCTATTTATATTTAGGAACACTCAAAAAAGTGGTTTTATTTAGGTGAATCCTGAGCTAAATACCATGGGCCAAATTATTATTAATAGCATGCCAAAAAAACATTATTAACCCTAATATTAATATGAATATTATTATTAATTCTAATATTCTAATTATTATATTATAATTTAATATTATTGAATTTAATTAATGTAAACTTTTGATATGTCGGAGTGTATAGAAATGTACCACTTTAGTACCATGGGCTGAATACCATGGGCTAAATACCATATTTATAAAAGAGGTATGGTAAATAAATATAATATAAATAAACCATAGATATTCACATTATTATATTATATTATTAATATTATTAAATTTAATAAATTTGGATCACGTAGGTTGGTATTTAAGTACACTATATGCATTTCCTATCTTAGGTAACAATAAACATGTAAACCTAAATTTAAAATAATGTTTAATATTTAACATTTAAAATTTAATCTAATGTCAGCCCTAATGAAAAATCACTTCAGTGTGGATGGTGATTTCTAATCCTATTTGATTTCTTGCACTATATGCATTGATTTTACTATAGATGTTGAGAGAGGGAGAGAGAGAGAGAGAGAGGTAGGAGAGAAAGGGAGAGAGAGGAAGGACAAGAGAGAGGAAGAGAGTGATGGGGAAGAGAGAAAATTGGAGGGCAAAGAAAAAGAGAGGGAGAGTGAGGAAGGATGAGAGAGGCAGGGAGATAGAAGGATATATGGAAGGATAGAGAGATGGAGTTGGAGGGGGAGAGAGGGAGGCGGATAGAAGGATAGATGGAAGGATAGAGAGATTCAGTTGGAGGGGGAGAGAGGGAGGGAAGAAGGAATACATAGAGAGTGAGAAGTGGAGAGATAGATGAAGTGACAAGGGAGATATGGAGAGAGCGTGTGTATGTTTTGGGGTGAGATAAAGAGATAAAGAAGGAGATATGGAGAGAGGGGAGGATAGAAGGAGAGAGGGAGGGATATAGTAACATAGTTTGAGGGTGAAGAGTGAGAGAGATAGATGTGGGGAATAAATGGAGAGAGAGGAAGGAAGAGGGAGGATGTGAGGGAGCAGAGAGATGGAGGGAAAGAGAGATGTAGTTCGAGGGGGGAGATAGGGAAGAAGATTTATTGTACTAGATGAATTGATTTCAGTGTAAATGGTGATTTATAATCCATTTTAATTGTTTGCACTAGATTCATTGATTTTAGTGTAGACGTCGATTTCTAATTATATTTAACTACTTGCACTAGATGCATTGTTTTCAATGCAGATGATTTCTATTCCTATATGATTGCTCACACTAAATGCATTGCTTTTATTTTAATTATATTTAATTGCTCACACTAAATGCATTGATTTCAGTGTAGATGGTGATTTCTAATCCTATTTGATTGCTCACACTAGATGCATTGATATCAATGTAGATGTTGGTTTCTAATCTTATTTTCCTACTTGCACTAGATGCATTGATTTCAGTGTAGATGTTGATTTCTAATCCTATTTGATTACCTACATTAGATGCATTGATTTCATTGTAGATGTTGTTTTCTAATTTTATTTTATCGTTTTCATTAGGTGTAGGTTTTAACCATGTACAAAAAATTATCTGCAAACGAATCTTAAAAATAGAAAATAAACAATAGCAAGAGCATAAAACATAAAACAAATATACACATATATTTTCCCTTGGATCCCAAATCGGGATGACCAGCTTTATTTTTCATTATATTCCTTTTAGTGTTACAAGACATATATATATATATATATATATATACATGCCAAAGCATACATAAACCCTAATCCATTGAACCTGGATTAGAACTTAACCGTGGTTCCCTTGACCGAATCTACAAAATACTAAGGGCGAAAAACCGTCATGCCCCAAAACCATGTGAAAACCCATGTAGAAAACCATGGGTGGGTCTGCCCACCAAAAAATAGGGTCCAAAAAGTTTTCACGGAGTGCTTCACCACACCCCAAACAGGGGGGGCATCAAACCTCGAGAAGGGGGGCTACCGCCCCCACGTGACCCCCTATTACGCCCAAAACAATGTACAGAGGGGGCTATTGCCCCCCTTGTGAACCCCCCACATGTGACTAGTCATGGAAATAATATAAGACATACCCAAAATTAGGTGCATTAATTTCAGTGTAGACGTTGGTTTTTGATTTGATGTAATTAGATGTACATTGATGGTAAATTAATTTTAAAGTGATTGGTTTAACATTGTGCATTGATTTCAGTGTAAGCACACACAATTATTGACAATGTACATTAATATTTTTGTTATAGTAAGTCAACCTATTAATATTGAAGAGCAACAGAGACAATGTATGATGTTTAGTACAATAGTTCAAGATAAATATTTAAATGATTTATGATTTCAACTCTCCTTTTCATATAATCGATAAGAAAATATGAAAAAAATAACAAGGGTGACGATAAGAATACTAAAAGAAAATAATTTGAGATTGATCACAATGAAGGCTATTTGTAATTGACTGCATTCTTATTATTTCCATTTTCTATCATTCAACAATATTACATTGTTACTTTGCATTCAAATTTTTTATTTCATCTTTAAAGTTATTAACAATATTTATCATCTCAAAAAACTGAGGTAACTAAGAAAATTTTAAAATTAAAATGTTTAGATAAATATCAGACATATTTAGCATATATAAAATGATTATATTTATATTATTTGTATTTACATATTATTGATAAAATTAATCATATGTTTGATAGATTTTCCTTGGCCCCACACGCCTGAAACCAGCCTAGATCCATCTTAACTCTAGATCTATCAAGCACCGAAAGGGATCAAATCTCTCAAGGTGAAAACCTTTCCTCAAGTTTTGCACTTAAAAAATAGGTTTTCACCTCAAGAGATTTGATCCCTCTCGGTGCTTGATAAATCCAGAGTTAAGATGGATATAGGCTGGTCTAATATTCATATTAATGTGTAGATGTAATGTAAAAAAATTTGTAAAAATTTTTAATGTCGGCTCAATATATTTGTAATGGATATATTTATAATCATAATAACAAAATATAAGTGTACCTCTCAATCTAAATCGTGGAAACATGTGAACATTATATTCTATCATTGGTGTGCGATGGGAGGGAGATATAGAGGGAGGTGGGTGAGAAAGTGGGAGAGAGGACTTGAGAGAGAGGAGAGAGAGTGGGGAAGAGAGATGGAGTTGGAGGGGGAAGAAAGAAAGAGAGATAAAGGTGAAGAGGGAGAGGGACTGAATAAAGGAGAAGGGAAACAGAGAGAGAGAAGGGGAAGAGAGATAGATAGATATGGAGAGAGAGAGTGTGTATGATTTTTGGGTGATAAGGAGAGACAATGGGAGATACTGATATAGATGGAGGGGGGAGAGAGGGAAGAAGAGAGATGAAAAGAGATGGAGAGAGAGAGAGAGAGAGAGAGAGATAGAGAGAGAGAGAGAGGCAGAGGGTGGGAAAGAGAGGGAGAGGAATAGGGAGGGAGGGAGATAGATAGATAAATATATAGATAGATATGGAGAGATAGTGTGTATGTTTGGGGTCTGAGAGAGAGAGAGAGAGAGAGAGAGAGAGAGAGAGAGAGAGAGAAGGGGAGGAGATAGAGGGGGATAAGAAGATAGATAGATAGATATGGAGAGATAATGTATACAATATGATATAGAGAGATAAATAAAAAGAGACAAAGGGAGATATAGATATAGACTTAGGGGGAAAGAGGGAAGAAGAGAGAGACAAATAAAATGAGAGAGAGAGAGAGAGAGAGAGAGAGAGATCATGACATGTGTTTCAGTGGATGGGATAGAGAGACAAATAAGTAGAGATGGAGGGAGGTATAAATATAGATGGCAGGGGGGAGAGGGGAGAAGATAAAGATAGAGAAAGGGAGGGAGAGGTGGTGAGAGAGAGACAGGGGATAGAGGGAGGGGGAGAGAGAAGGAGAGAGGGATGGATATAGACACAGAATGGAAGGTTGAGAGAGAGGGAAGAAAAAAGAGACACACAAATACACATATAGACATAGAAGTTAAATCTAGAAATTCATTAATATTTTTGTTTTTCACTAAAATAGATGTATTGATTTGAGTGTAGTAGTTGATTTCTATTCCAATTTGATCACTTCCACTAGATGCATTGATTTCAATGTAGATGTTGATTTTTAATCCTATTTGATACCTTACACTAGATGAATTTATTTTAGTTAAATGTTTATTTTTACTCTTATTTGATTGCTTGTACTAGATGTGTTAGCCACCTATGAATGTTTTGTCAAGCAAACAGGTGGATAAATTGTTATTGAGCCTTCAAGAGATACATTTCCTATTAAAATATCTCATCCTTGAAGCCTCTATGTGTCCTTTGACTTTGAAAATATCTTCACTGTTGTTCCATCCCAAAAAGCCTCACTGTCTGTGAAAAAAATATGCTCAGAAAAGCCTTCATTTGCCCCTTGTATCCCTGCAAAATTCCCCCATTTTAGCCTTTTTCCCATTTTCAAAGTTTCCCTTGTAACCCCCAAAACCCCCTCCGAAGCCTATTAAATCATCCCATCTTCCATTTTAACCTCACAAACACCCTTTGTTTGGCTTAAAAATCCATTTTTCCCTCTACCGAAAGCCTCTTTTTAGCCTTAAAAAGCTCTGTTTTTAAGCTTAAAAACACCTATTTTTCATATAACAGGCTTACCCCCTTTCGGCCAACCCCCTTAAGCACTTCCCTACATGACCCACGCCCAGGACCAAGTGCTAAAACCTCAGGTGCTTATCGCAATCCGAGCGTTCAATGTGGGCACATTCCTTTGTAAACTTAATTTTCCCCGATGCGAGGTCTTTTACTTTGTGTACCCTCACCGCGATCTGAGCTGTCGATCTCTTCAGACCTGAATGTTAGCGCTAACCCAACGGCGTGTACTTCCCTCCTCCATTCACCCCTACAATTTTATTCAGACCGTCGATCTGTTTCCAGATCGAACGGCTATCATGCAATCACTCGCTGCCGATTGCGCCAATCGCATCGCATTTGACCTCCATAATTTGCAAGCGTCGATTGAATCAGAGCCATCCATCCTATTTGATCCAACGGTCTAGATCTCATCACTCCTCAGTAATTACCCCGCCTATCTTCCCTTCCGATTGGATCTCCACCATTGATCCCTTTGGATCCAACGATCCTTATTCATCCCACTCATCTCACTGACCCTTTTACCTCCCCTCTCCTCTTTAAATATGGACAGTCCATCCACATGATCCAATGTTCCCTAGTGAACCCAATGGCACACTTCACCTGTACATCTTCCCATTTCACGCTCCATTCTATGTCATCCGACCTTTCCGCTCCAGATCCAACACCCAGCGTGCATATCACGTTGTTTTGATGTCTGAGTTTTAATGCCTGAGAATTACCCGATATAAGTGGTTTTTAAAGGCCACGTGTCACGCAGCGAGGCATATCGTGTGATTTGGGGAAATTTTCTAAACTGCCTTGAGGTCGCGTGCTACCGGTGGTTTCCCCATCCAAAACCATCTCCCTCCCTTTCTTCCCACAACCTCTGTCGTCTAATCTCAGCCATCCATTGATCCTCGATCTACAGTCCATATCTCAACTCGCATTTCCATCATATTTCTTCATCGGATTTCCATGTTAACCCCATCGGATGATCCCAACCGTCGATCTCCTCCTGATATCTGACAACTCATAGTAAATCACCCTCCGCCCATGACCGGGTCCCACATCAAGCCTCATTTCATGGCGTTTTCATAAATTTCTTTGTAAATCACCCGAACCTTAAGACTTTGGGTTTACACAAAATATTATTTCTCCCACCCGTTTTAATCCTAACCCCTCTGTTCATAGACATGGTTGTCAATCACTGTTATAGCATATGATCAGACAGTTTGCGACCCTTATCACACCACACTTTCATCAACTCATTCTTTCGCCATCTGCAGTGCTTTTTACCTGTTTTCACCGCATCCACCATTTCTTCCACGTCCTCCACAGGCCTCCATAGCATTCCTTCCACCGTCCCTGGATTTTATGACATGTTTATTTTATTGTGTAGGGATTACAGAGTGGTAATTTCACTCTACCTCCACAGTCACAGCCACTGTGATTCAAAAAGCGGAGAGGCCATTACAGTAGCATCAAAGTGTATCAGCAGCAGGGATTAAAGGTGTTAAAGAACGTAATTGAATATTTGATGGTTTAATTCGTGTTCAAAGGATAAAGACGCAGTTGGAAGACTAACGCACATGAAACAATTCATATCTATGTATATGTCAGCAGAACATATTTTCTCAGAAAGTACACCTTCCCACAGAAGTCTCCATGCCTCCTCGAGATGCAAAAATCCATTTCACTAAGAGAAGCTTCTTAAGGACTGTCAGGACCACAATTATGTAATCATGGAGGCCCAGAAGACCTTCGGTCACCTTACTTGCTTCAGAAGATAGAACAAAGTGCCTTACAGCCATAAAGGACTTTAAAGAACACATCCGATGGTCAATATCCACCTGACAGAGACTCTGAACTAGAATACAGAGTACAGTGCAAAGCTATTAAGAAAAGTGGGCGTCGATACTTCCTCCACTCTGTCTTAATGAATAAATTTAATGTACATCATGTACTCCTGCTATCCAATCTCCTATAAGAACCCCTGGATAACATATTGTAAAGGTTGTTGTTGTTGTTGCTGTTAGTGTAGGGACTCATTTGACTATTAGAATAGTTGTTGGGGGAGAGTAGCTGAATATTTTGTAATGTAGTAGGCTTGGAGGAGAAGTTTGGACTGTATTAGCTATTGAGCTCAGAGTATGTGACTGGTTTTGCACTTCAATTAATCAAGAAAATTTCATAGGATTCTGGTCTATATTATGGGTGATGTTTCTCTTATTGCATTGTCTATTTACATTATTCATGTTTTCCATTTATTCTCCGATAAGAATCAGTAAATCAGGCTTAGGATATACCCTTGCATGGTACCCTAAAGCCCACTACTCTTCTTATTTTTGATGTTTTCCGCTGATAGTGAATCTAGGGGTAGATTCATGTAATTTAACCAATGAAGATTTTGGTCCAATCCATTCTTACTGATGTGTGAGTTATGGATTTGCTGCTTAGATGTTCTTGTTGGGTTTGAGCTGAAAGAATTGGGATACCAGGGATTTAGTGTGGGCCCTATCCACTGGGGTCCTTTTCAAACATATTGGCCTTTCAAAGATCTCTTTAGCTGGTGTTAAAGCATTGAAGGTTCAAAGTCCTTCTCTGACCTTAGGCCTGGTTCTGTATTTAAATCTTAAGTGTTTTCCCTTTGATAGTATGCCGAAGAAGATCTGGAGTTAGATGACCTTTGGTCTGATCTTAAGCTGCCCTTTGTGTCTCTCCTTCACTCCTTAATGTCCCATCTCACCATCTATCTAAAAGATCCTCTAGTATAGATGACTTGCCCTATGAAAGCCTTGGTTAGTTGTTATGAAAGTAATCTCCTTTCATGACTCCATAGCCCAATGGATGGCACATTCCTAACCTATCATCTTTTTCCGAAGCATCCTATTGCTTTTCTCCTTTCCTTCCATTACCTTCTCAGTTAATGATCTTAGACCAACCCAGCAACCAACCAAATCGTTGTAAACCCCCCCTTGTGCTTCATACCTAGCCTAATACCTCATTTTGAGCTTTCAAATATATATATTTTATTTGCTTTATTGGACAGATCCCTCTCCAGGTCTAGGAGGGCTAGATCCTAGGGCCCCAAAGTGCTTTTGATGTTGTTTGGTCTTTTGGTCTTGCCAATCTGGCCAAAACACTGGAACTCCAACATAATGGCGACTCTGCTGGGGAAAATAATCTGAGAGTCCTTAACTACTAACATTGGTTTGGTTTTCCCATTGTAGTCTCCAACATAATGGCGAATCCACTGGGGAACAACTCAAACAAATGCCTTTAGATTGGTATTTCATTACTGATGGTGGACAACAGCCTGTTTCAAACATCCAAATTCATCCACCTAGCAACTCCACACCATATAATTCCTAAAAGATCAAATGACTCCACTGGTAGAAGACTCTGGACTGGTTGAGGAGATGCAGTGACCTTCTTTGTAGAAAAATGGATCCAAATATGGACCAAGAAGCAAAGCTAGATGATTTGGAGGATAAATTTATAAAAATGGCGAACAGATTTGGTGAAGTAGTGAAGATGTATGCGGCTAATTTAAATGCAAATATTGATTATCTAGAAAAGCCCATGCATTTTCCAAAGAAAGAGAAAACTCCAGACCTAGACAATGAGCAAGGCATGTATGATGCTTAGGAGTCTATAGAAGATGAAGAAGAAAGTGATCAGGAACTACTTGATTACTTACCCATGTCTTGTACTATGATGATTAGAGAAAAACAAGGCTTAATGAAAAAAGCTAGTAAGGGATGCTCAATTGAGGAAACAAGTGACCACATAGAAGATGCAGAATCCGAGGCAGAAGAATAAACAACACACGTAGAGGCCCCCCCTCTGGTTGGTAATTCATCTTAGATTCCACTAGAAGAGTGGCAACCTGATCTTAAGGAATTTCTTGAATCAGAAAGAGATCAGGAAACATTGGAAATCCCTCAAGGTTTCCCTGCTAGCACAAATGAAGATTACATAGAAGAGGCTCAAGAAGATATCCAGCCTCCACATTAGTTAGTACAAGAAATAGAGGACTACTGTTCTTTTGTTTATGAAAAAAAATAAATTCCTCCGTTGACAGAAGAAGAGATGGACCGAATATTAGATACCCAGTTGACCTCTGAAATATTTTATAGAACTGATACACTTGCTCATTCATCTATTGATTTTGATGATACAGATAACGAAAACTCCTCTGTATATATAAATGAAGAAATACCTGCTGAGAATCCGACAGGTTTGGTTGGTGACATTGCTTACAATTATGATTTTCCTAGTTATGATCTATTTTATGATGATTGTTTCCAGAGGGAAGTTGAGCTTGCAGGACCATCATCAATAGATTCATGGGAGGAAAATCATGGCCAACAACTCCAGAGAGGAAATGAACCAAGTTAGCCTATCTATGATACTGATGGGGAAATTTATGAAAGCATCGTAATATATGAAGATTCACTGAATTTTCACTCTGTTGCACCACAGACCATCATTCAAGGCTTCCATGTATTTGCAATTCAACAGCCTTTCATTTAAGAGGATGAAGAAGAAAGAAAAGAAGAGATTTTTGAGCATGATGAAAGTAAGGAGCCTTCTCTTGAAAAAGGGGAAGCAATGGATCAAACCCCTGCTCAAGAATACCTAGATCTTTTCACAGAGCTCAGCCCATCAGAGAAGAATATATCAGAGCTCCAAGAGGACATGGCTAAAATATATGATGAGTCCCCCAGTTCAGAAAATAAAGAAGATGTGGGAGACTCTCTTTCTCAAGAGAGTCTTGTTCTTGATCCAGTGGAAGAGGAAGAAATCCTGGTTGAAGCCTGCCTGTAAAATATTCATAATCAGTTATCATTTCATGATCCTTATGTTTATTTCCTGCAAACATTTGAAGAAGGATCAAAGGTCTTTTTGAGCAGCATGTTGCAAACAACAAGAAAATTTTTAGAAGCTGCTTTGAGAAACAGAGAGAATGGGAGTGGCCCTGCCTATCCAGCGTGCTCAAGGAGATGAGAAAGAAAGACTAGTCATGGGATCATTTGATGGACTGGTTGTATTGGAAAAGAAGGTTTATAAGATAGACTTGTAAATATGTCCAGTTAGGGTAGGGTAGGTATGAAAATCTCAATAAAGCTCAGTCCATGAGAGTTTAGTTACTTGTTTTAAATTTATGCAAAGTGTCAGTCCATGAGAAATTTTCCCTTATTCCATGGCCCATAGCAAGCCAGACAGTCTAATCCTGGCTTGAATGTTTTTCAATTTCTTTCTTAGAATGTAGAGAAGAAATCTGCTAGACAGTCTAATCCTAGCAGATAGTAGTGTAGGTAGAGAAAATGTGAGGCCAACAGTTTAATCTGGTCTCATGGAGTAATAAGGGTAGCAGTAGAATAGGTTTATTTTCTTGTTTTTAAAAATTGATGATGTAAAGGGTCTGCAAGTCTAAATGCACCCAGAAGAAAAAATGTTAGGACTATAGTATGGGTAGGTAGTTGTTTGGGAGAGCGTTTATGCTCATATGATGTCTTCATGATTTGTGGCATCTGATCCAAGAAAATAAATGGATGTGTCAAGTAATAGGCATTTGGCCTACTCCAAAGATTATTTTATGAATTATTGACACCTTCAAGAAGATGCCATCCCCATGTGGAGCCATTGTTAGCCACCTATGAATTTTTTGTCAAGCAAACAGGTGGCTAAATTGTTATTGAGCCTTCAAGAGATACATTTCCTATGAAAATATCTCATCCTTGAAGCCTTTGTGTGTCCTTTTCCTTTGAAAATATATTCACTACTGTTACATCCTAAAAAGCCTCACTGTTTGTGAAAAAATTATACTCAGAAAAGCCTCCATTTGCCCCTTGTATCCCTGCAAAATTCCCCCATTTTAGCCTTTTTCCCATTTTAAAATTTTCCCCTGTAACCCAAAAACCCCCTCCAAAGCCTACTAAATCATCCCATCTTCCCTTTTAACCTCACAAACACCCTTTTTTTGGCTTAAAAATCCATTTTTCCCTCTACCAAAAGCCTCTTTTTAGCCTTAAAAAACTCTGTTTTTAAGCTTAAAAACAACTATTTTTCATATAACAGGCTTACCCCCTTTCGGCTAGACCCCTTAATCACTTCCCCACATGACCCGTGCCTAGGACCAAGTGCTAAATCCCTGGGCACTTATCACAATCTGAGCGTTCAATGTGGGCGCATTCCTTTGTAAACATAATTTTCCCTGATGCGAGGTCTTTTACTCTATGGACCCCCGCCGTGATCTGAGCCGTCGATCTCTTAAGATCTGAAGGTCAGCGCTAACCCCATGGCGTGCCCGTCCCTCCTCTATTCACCCCTCCAATTTTATTCAGACTATCGATCTGTTTCCAAATCGGACGGCTATCATGCAATCGCTCGGCCCCGATCGCGCCAATCACATCGCATTTGACCTCCCCGATTGGCGAGCCCCGATTGAATTTGAGTCGTCCATCCCATGTGATCCAACGATCCATATCTCATCGCTCCTCGCTCATTACCTTGCCTATCTTCCCTTCTGATTGGATCTCTTCCATTGATCCATTTGGATCCAACGGTCCTTATTCATCCCGCCCATCTCACTGACCCTTTTACCTCCCCGCTACTCTTTAAGTCTGGACCGTCCATCCACATGATCCAATGGTTCGTAGTAAACCCGATGGCCCACTTCACCGATGCATATTCCCATTTCATGCTCCATTCTCTGCCATATGATATTTCCACTCCAGATCCAATGGCCAGCGTGCATATCATGTTCTTTTGATGTTTGAGTTTTAACGCCTGAGAATTACATGATATAAGCTATTTTTAAAGGCCACATGTCACGTAGCGAGGCATATCATGTGATTTGGGGAAATTTTCTAAACCACCTTGAGGCCGCGCGATACTGGTGGTTTTCCCATCCAAAACCACCTCCCTCCCTTTTTTCCCACAACCTTCATCGTCTAATCTCAGCCGTCCATTGATCCCCGATCTATGGTCCATATATCATCTCACATTTCCATCATATTTCTTCATCTAATTTCCCTGTTAACCCCATCGGATGATCCCAACCATCGATCTCCTCCTGAGATCCGACGACTCACAGTAAATCGCCCTCTGCCCATGACCGGGTCCCACATCAAGCCTCATTTCATGGCGTTTTTATAAATTTCTTTGTAAATCGCCCGAACCTTAAGACTTTGGGTTTACACGAAATATTATTTCTTCTGCCCGTTTTAATCCTAACCCCTCTATTCATAGACCCTGGCCGTTGATCACCATTATAGCATATGATCGGATGGTATGCGACCCTTATCACACCAGACTTTCATTAGCTCATTCTTTCGCCATCTGTAGTACTTTTTACCTGTTTTCACCACAGCCACCATTTCCGCGACCACCTCCACAGGCCTCCATAGCATTCCTTCCACCTTCCCTGGATTTTCTGACAAATTTATTTTATTGTGCAGGGATTACAGAGTGGTAATTTCACTCTACCTCCATATTCATAGCCACTGTGATTCAGAACGCAGAGAGGCCATTACAGTAGCAGCAAAGTGTATATGCAGCAGGGACTAAAGGTGTTAAAGCCCGTAATTGAATATTTTATGCTTTAATCCGTGTTCAAAGGATACTGACGGAGTTAGAAGACTAACACACATGAAACAAGCCATATCTGTGTATATGTCCATAGAACGTATTTTCTCAGAGAGTACACCTTCCCACAAAAGTCTCCATGCCTCCTCAAGCTCTGAAAATCCATTTCACTAATAGAAGCTTCTTAAGGATTGTCAAGACCACAATTATGTAAGCATGGAGGCCTAGAAGACCTTCAGTCACCTTACTTGCTTCAGAAGACAGAACAGAGTGCCTTACAGCCAGAAAGGACTTTAAAGAACACATCCGATGGTCAATATTGACCTGACAGAGAATCCGAACTAGACTACAGAGTACAGTGCATAACTATTAAGCAGAGTGGGAGTGGATACTTCCTCCACTCTTTCTTAATGAATCAATTTAATGTACATCATCTACTCCTGCTATCCAATCTCCTATAAGAACCCTTGGAGAACATATTGTAAAGGTTGTTGTTGTTGTTTCTGTTAGTTTAGGGACTCATTCGACTATTAGAACGGTTGTTGGGGGAGAGTAGTTGAGTAGTTTGTAATGTAGTAGGCTAGGAGGAGAAATTTGGACTATATCAGCTATTGAGCTTAGAGTATGTGACTGGTTTTGCACATCAATTAATCAAGAAAATTTCACAGGATCCTGGTCTATATTACGGGTGATGTTTCTCTTATTACATTGTATATTTATATTATTCATGATGTCCATTTATTGTCTGATAAAAATCAGTAAATCAGGCTTAGGATATACCCCTGCATGGTACCCTAAAGCCCACTACTTTTATTATTTTTGATGTTTTCTGCTGATAGTGAATCTAGGGGCAGATTCATGTAATTTAACCAGTGAAGATGTAGGTCCAATCCATGCTTACTGATGTGTGAGTTATGGATTTGCTACTTAGATGTTCTTGTTGGGTTTGAGTTGGAAGAATTGGGATACTGGGGATTTAGTGTGAGCCCTGTCCACTGGGGTCATCTTCAAACAAATTGGCCTTTCAAAGATCTCTTTAGCTGGTGTTAAAGCATTGAAGGTTCAAAGTCCCTCTTTGACCTTTGGCCTGGTTCTGTGTTTAAATATTAAGTGTTTTCCCTTTGAGATTATGCCGAAGTAGATCTGGATTTAGATGACCTCTGGTCTTATCTTAAGCTGCCCTTTGTGTCTCTCCTTCACTCCTTAATGTCCCATCTCACCATCTATCTAAAATATCCTATAGTATAGATGACTTGCCCTATGAAATCCTTGGTTAGCTGTTATGCAAGTAATATCCTTTCATGACTCCATAGCCCAATGGATGGCACATTCCTAACCTATCCTCTTTTGTCGAAACATCGTGCTACTTTGCTCCTTTCCTTCTATTACCTTCTCAGTTAATGATCTTAGACCAACCCAACAACCAACCAAATCATTGTAACCCCCCCCTTGTGCTTCATACCTAGCCTAATACTTCATTTTGTGCTTTCAAAGATATACCATTATTTGATTTATTTGGAGAGATCCCTCTCTGGGTCCAGGAGGGCTAGATCCTAGGGCCGCAAAGTGGTTTTGATGTTGTTCGGTCTTTGGTCTTGCCAATATGGCCAAACAATGGAACTCCAACAAGATGCATTGATTTCAGTGTAGATATTGATTTCTAATGGTATTTGATCACTTGCACTAGATGAAGTGATTTCTATGTAGATGTCAATTTTTAATCCTATTTAATATCTTACACTAGATGTAGTGATTCCAGTGTAGATGTTTATTTCTACTCCTATTTGATTGTTTGCACTGGATCCATTGGTTTTAGTGTATATATTTATTTCTAACCATATTTTATTTCTTGCAATAGATGCATTGAATTTAGTGTAGATTTTTCTTTCTAATCCTATTTGATTGTTTGCACTAGATGCATTGATTTCAGTGTAGATTTTTATTTCTAATTTGATGCAACTAGATGTATGATGTACATTAATTTCAAAGTAATTATATTATAAAATGTGCATTGATTTCAGTGTAAGCACATCTCTGCCCCCTCCATCTATATATATATATCTACCATTACCTCTTCTTAATTATATCTCCATCTAGCCCCCCAAACATAAACTCTCTCTCTCTCTCTCTCCCTCTCCCCCTTTTCTACTCCCTCTCTCTCTCTAAAATTTCTCTTTAAATATATATATCTCTTCCACACCACCCTATATTTGCATCTATATTCTTCCCTCTATGCATTGGTTTTAGTGTAGATATTGATTTCTAATCTTGTTTGATTGCTTGCAATATATGCATTAAATTTAGTGTAGATATTTATTTATAATCCTATTTTATTTCTTGCAATAGATGCATTGAATTTAGTGTAGAATTTTATTTCTAATCCTATTTGATTGTTTGCACTAGATGCATTGATTTTAGTGGATATGTTGATTTCTGATTTGATGCAATTAAATGTATGATGTACATTAATTTTAAAGTAATTAGATTAATAGTGTGCATTGATTTCAATGTAAGCACATCTCTCTCTCTCTCTCTCTCTCTCTCTCTCTCTCTCTCTCTTTTCCACTCCCTCTCTCTATCTTCTCCTTTTATCTCTCTCAAACACTTCTCTCTCCATATCTATATCTCTTCCTCCCCACCTTGTATTTTCATCTCTCTTCTTCCCTCTATCCCCCCCTCCATATATATCTCTATCTCACCCCAAAAATATACATGCACACTCTTATTGTGAGCACATAAACATTATTCATGACATTAATTGACTTATGTGTTGCAATAACTCAACCATACATACAAAACTTTAATTTTCATCATAAATAAAATGTTCACTTACCTGAAATGTCTTCCTCTTGAAACTATAAACCATTTGTAATTGGCTACATTCTTATTATTTCCATTTTTCATCATTCAACATTGTTAATAACTTTTAATTCAAACAAGATAATAAATAATAACTAAATGTGTGACAATAAAAACAATAAAATAAAATAGTCCGCAATGAAGATTGTTTGTAATTGACTTCATTCTTAGTACTCACATTTTCTATCATTCGACATTGTTATATTGTCACTTTGCACTTAAATTTTTTATTTCATCATTTTTCATCATTCAAGTTAGTAATTGTCTCATCATTCATCATTAATATTAGACATTTTTAGCATATTTAAAATGATCAAAATAATTAGATTATCAACAAATTTTGTATGACCAAGCATGACTGAAACCAGCCTATATCCATCATAACCCTGGATCTATCAAGTGCAAAGAGGGATCAAATCTCTTCAGGTGCAAACCTTTCCTCAAGTTTTGAAATAAAAAAATAGGTTTGAACCTCGAGATATTTGATCCCTCTTAGTGCTTGATAGATCCGTGGTTAAGATTGATCTAGGCTGGTTACACCGAGAGCCCAATATAGGGTAGATGTGTAGATGTAATATAAGAAATTTTGTAAACTTTTGTAATGTCGGCTCAATATATAGGGTATATGTGTAGATGTAGTGTAAGAAAGTTTTTAAACATTTTTTAATGTCAGCGTATAGGGTAGATGTGTAGATGTAATGTAAGAAATTTTGTAAACTTTTGTAATGTCAGCTCAATATATAGGGTATATGTGTAGATGTACTGTAAGAAAGTTTGTAAAAATTTTGTAATGTCAGCTTAATTGTAATCAATATATTTGTAATAATTATCCCTACCTTTTAACCCAAAATTTTATATTCACAAACACTCAAAAAGGTATGGTAAATAAATAAAAATATAAATAAAATAGAGGTATGATAAATAAATAAAACCTATTTTTATACTTACACAGGTATGGTAAATAAATAAAACCCATTTTTATCATAAACCCCCTTATACCGTGGAACAAATTATTATTAATACCATGGGATAAATACCATGGTTAAAATACCATATTTAAATAAATAAATATTGATGAGGAATAAATAAGTATGGTAAATAAATAAAAATATAAATAAACTAGAGGTATGATAAATAAAAAAACCCTCTTTTTATATTTACTCCATAATCTGCTTTATATTTAAGGACACTAAAAAAGGATGTTTTATTGAGGTGAAGCCTATGGGCCAAATTAATATTATTATCTAATGTTCATATTAATGTGTATATGTAATGTAAGAAAGTTTGTAAAATTTTTAATATCGGCTCAATATATTTGTAATGGATATGTGAACATCATATTTTATCATTGGTTTGTGATGGGATGGAGAGATAGAGGGAGGTGGGTGAGAAAGTGAGAGAGAGGACTTGAGAGAGAGGAGAGAGAGTGGGGAAGAGATATGGAGTTGGAAGGGGAAGAAAGAGAGAGAGAGAAAGGTGGAGAGGGAGAGGGAGTGACTAAGGGAGAAGGGGAAGAAAGAGAGAGAAGGGGAAGAGAGATAGATAGATATGGAGAGAGAGTGTGTATGAATTTGGGGTGATAAAGAGAGATAATGGGAGATACAGATATAGATGGAGGGGGGAGAGAGGGAAGAAGAGATATGAAAAAAAATGGAGGGAGGAAGAGAGTTGGATATGGGGGGAGAGAGAGAGAGATAGTGAGAGAGGAAGAGGGAGGGAGAGAGAGGGAGAGGAATAGGGAAGGAGGGAGAGAGAGAGAGAGATAAATATATAGATAGATATGGAGAGATAGTGTGTATGTTTGGAGGTTGTGAGAGAGAGTGTGTGTGTGAGAGAGAGAGAGAGGGAGAGAAAGGGAAGAGATATAGAGGGAGAAGAAGAGGGAGAGATAAATAGATAGATATATGTGGAGAGATAATGTATGCAAGATAATATAGAGAGATAAATAAGGAGAGACACAGGGAGATATATATATACTTAAGGGGAAAGAGGGAAGAAGAGAGAGACAAATAAAATGAGAGAGAGAGAGAGAGAGATCATGACATGTGTTTCAGGGGATGGGATAGAGAGACAAATAAGTAGAGATGGAGGGAGTTATAAATATAGATGGTAGGGGTGTTGCATTGAAAATTGTCATTTTGAAATTATGATATTTGTATGAGCTCATTATCACTCATACTTTCCTCCTTTGCAAGTCTAAAACATCAGTTCCTCATGTCAAGCCTTAAAAATAAGAGAAAAACTCTAAAAAGTCTCTAAAACTTTGGTATCGCACTTTCTCTTTATCTTACATGTGGTCCCGCACCTAATGTTCATGACTCCTGCGTACTTGAATGAAATTTTTCAGTGTTAAGGGTGCGGACACCTGTAAAAGATTAAAAAGGTGCAAAGTAAACTCAAAAGTTCACTTTCAGTTATTTCTAGAGGCTTCTAGAAGAAATCTTGCGATGGCAAGTCCGCTCCTTTGAGGTTCATGTATCCCATACCTTAAGGAGCTAACCCCTTGATGTGAGGAGCTTATCCCTTTGAAGGAGGAATTTATCCCTTCATATTTGGAACTATAACCTCCTATTTTGGACTATAAAAAGAGGCCTTGGGCAGCCTCAAAAGGATTTCAAGCTTTAGTATTATTTGAGGTAAAGTGCTGTTGGAATTTAGACTCCTTTGACTGTGATTTTGTGAAGAAGGATTACATACCTCTATGCGTCTTGGTTGAAAGAGTGTAAGACTTGTCAGAGTAAAGGAAATACCTGCTTCAGACCCCGAGAAGGCCTATTCAACATCAAGGCTGAAAAGGTTGTAAGGTTCTTCTATTATTCAAAGTTAATACAAATAAATTTGTTTTTCTCAATAAGCTGTTAATTAACTGTTTATTTTATGGATTCCTTGATCACCATGATAGGCATGATTTATAATATTTAATATGCAGGTGCTATTTCATGTTTTCTTGTTTGTGATTGTAGGTCTTCAAAGATAACTCTTTCGAGCAATTGGAGGATGACTACTATGAACAAGCACTGGATCTAAGGTAAGATCTTAACACCTTTGTAGTATTTACTTATAAATCGCATATGTCTAGAGAAAGATAGGTTTGTTTGTTGCTAGACTATCTTTTGATACTAGGGAGATCAGTCTTGTCCGCAAGATCAATTTATCCGGCCAACAAATTGGCGACTCCACTAGGGAATGAGTTTGGATTTTTGGTTTTCCTTTGTTTTGACTTGAGAAAATGATTTTTCTGGTTTTTGATTAATGTATACTTGCCTAGGTAGCTTAGTTTTACTTTACTTTGAAAAGTTTTGAAGTTTTTTGAGTTTTTCTTGAACTTTTCTGGGGATCGCACTTTGTCTTCTCACACAGTGCGGGCATATTCGCACTTTCCTTAAGTAACTAGTGCGGGACCACACCTGTTGCTTCTGGGGCTTGCGAACCCTGTTAAATGTTTTGAAAATCTCCAGATTTCTTCTTCCAGTTTAACTTTGTATTTTTTTAGGACTTTTAGTCTCTGCCTAGATCTGTATTTTTCCTGTAAAAAACCTCTTGTGAGTGAATTCTAATAGTATTTTGTGTTTTGAGTGATTTTGTAGAAGTTTTGCATACCTGGAGCAATTTTCACTTGGTCTTTGTAGTGACTTAAAGATTAGAAGCTTGAAATACCTCAGGTCACACTGGTGTTTTTTTCTCTTCTTGATGAGTCTGACTTGGTTGCGAAATCCATCCTTTTTGAGAAATAGATCTAGTTTTCTCTTTGCAAATCTTTGAACAAGATTTGTTATAAGTTTTGAATTTCATTTTTACAAAAGAAAACATATCTTGATGTTTTTTTATTTGTTTGTTATTCTGTGCAAATGAATCCTTAGTTTACTGAACAACTAAGCAAAAAATTCTGAAAAAAAAATTGAAGCTTTTATTGAATTAGATTTTCGAAGTTTGTAGATCTCAAAATTAGTTTTTCGTAGTTTTGAGTGCTTTTTAGAACTTGTAGATCTCTTTTGAAAGAAAATTTGTTTTTTGTAGTTTTGAGTTTTGAAAGTGAAAGGGATTTATTGTGAGCATTGATTATTTTTCTCATTTTGAGTTCTTATTGAAAAAAAAAAAATATTTTCTTCCATTTATTCTTCATGTTCAAAGAGAGAATTGTTTCTTAAAGAAATTGCATTCTCAAACTCTTTCTTTATCTAGAATTTCGTTGAAAGAAAAAAAAATTGTTTATCATTTTAGGTGCATTTTTTAGTGTGTTTGGAAGTCGAGTCTTCACACCATCAAAGTTTCATTTCCATACCTATTGAATTAAAGAACAACCCATAAAAACAACGCTTAATTAAAATTGAACTAGTAATTTTTTCTATTTTTAGGGCTCTTATCACCAATATAACTTAGGCTAGTATCTTGGAGTAGGGAGTAATTAACTCTCCAAGATAGTAAAAACAAACAAGTAGATAAATCTTGCGGTAGGAAATAAATCTAATTGTAATTGCTACAATCTGGGAAGCTTCTCTTAAAGGAGTTAATCATGAGATCATGTCCGAACCTTTGAGACAATCAATTCTGTTTCATTGGGAAAGATAGAAGATCTGCACGCATTACAAATGGTAAACCTCGGATTGATATTGTCGAGGAGCCTGGGATCACTTGTTGGTAAACCTCGGATTGATCATGTCGAGGAGCCTTCAAGGGGATTGAGCTTTGTTACTTTTCCCTTGCTCGTGGAATCAGATCATAGATTGTTCCCCCAGTTGTATTTGTTACTGTTGGTAACCTTAGTGTCCATAAACTTAAGATTATTTCCTAAGGTGACGGTGAAGGAAAGATCTCACTGTACCTGGAGCAGACCTCGACTAGACTCACTTGGACTCTTTGGGGGTTTTCTTCACGCGAGATGTTTTTGTGAAGAAAATTGTGCCAGTATGTTTCATTAAGCAGGTTGTCGGGGTAACTGTTCCAACCGCCCTTTTTGTATTAAACTTCTACTAAGTTGGATTTCATCACCAACTAGTGTTTTCTAGTACGGGAAATTACTGTTTGTGCATGGTTTGAACTCTTAGATTTTTAGGCATGTGATTCAGTTGTTTGTTTCTTTAGAGACTTTAGGTGTTTTTATTGAGATTTTATTTGTTTGCATGTGATTAATTAATATTTAATCATGGTAGAATTACTGAGACAGTCTCGGAGATTTCAGGGGAAGTCCCCTGAGTATACACCAAGTCAACTTGAAGGGCTTCATGCTCTAGTATCATCTAGTAGCAGTAGAATATAGAAATTGGAAGTTCATCTATAGTTTTTCATCCTAATCATCAAATACCCATAACAGAGCATATTCAAGAGCCAATTTCAGTTTCCGAAATTACTGGTAGTATTTCTCCTTCTAGTGAATTAGCTGAAGAACCTAAAAATTTTGAGCCTGACACTGAATCTACTGTTTTTGAAACATACTTAGGATTTATTACTCCAACTTCTAGTGATCCTGGTTCACCTAGGGTAAGAAATATCGTTACTGAAGATCGTCCTACTGCCTTAATTTCTATTGAAGAAATTGCTAGTCCAGACGAAGAAGTAACTCTTCCTGAATCCCCACAGTCTTTGAATCTTAGGGAGCGTGAATCCATTTTCTACAGCCATATTAGGAGTGATGCTTGGTATTTATCTTTGAAAAATGTCTTAGAAAACTTGGGTCTTGCATTTTCACCACCTCGAATTCCTTTTCATCATACGCCCAGAGGTTATTATCCTTCATCGATCATGTCAGGAGAGTCATCTATGTTTTCCCAAACACCGGAAACATTTTTATATGGTGGTCCTTCTATTCCTTCGGGGTACCAGGCACTCTCTGGTACTTTCTCGGGAGAAACTCCTAGACTGACTAAACAAGTATTATCATCTGGTCTTAATGGAATTAAAACTAAAACGTCAAACACAGAGCAAATATTTATGATGTCTGGTAATATTCCAAATCCTCAACCTCAAGGTGGTTAGTTACCGCCTAGGGGGCAACCTCAGAGTGGTCAGTTACCGCCTTGAGGAAAACCTCAAGGCAGTCAATTACCGCTTGGGGAGAAACCTAAAGGAAGTCAATTATCGCCTGGGGGGCAACCTCAAGGCAATCAGTTACCGCCTGGGGGGCAATTTCAGGGTAATTTTTTCCCAGGACAAAATGTAAGACAACATTATTTTGGAGAAAAACCTCAAGGATAGTACATACCTCAAGGTTATCAACCTTTAGGACAGTACATACCCCAAGGTCAACCCCGAACTCAATATATTCCTCAAGGTCCTCATCAACCCTAGATTCAGTACATGCCTCAGGGTTATCAACCTCAAGGTCAGTACTAAACTCAAGGTTTTCAACCACCTTCTGGTCAATCATTTGTAAAAAGAGTTGGAACTTTACCACTTAATTATCAACCCTACATTCAAACCGGCTATGGTCCTTCATATGTACAACCTTCTACGAGAAAATACCCTGGAATGAACATGGTGTGGGATCCATCCCAAATTCAACAGAATATTCAACCTAATGTGCAGCTACTTAAACAACCTGCACAACCTTTGGTTTCTGGTCCAACCCAGCAACCTGTCTAGCCTACTGTTCAAATCCTTGAACCTGGTTCTGTTCAATAGCCTGGGCCTAGTACACCTCAGACTCTGCCTCAAACTGCTGCAACTACTACAACATCTTTTCAACCTATAACACCTATTTCTGGAATATTTGTAGCTCCGATTTCTTCTATCCCTACATTCGTGCAAATTCCTCAAGTCTTTGTACCCCAATTAGGACCTACAGTTCAGACTTCGGTCCAGATACCTACAGGACAGGCTGGTACAAGTACAATTATCACAAGTCAACCACAATTAACATATCAACCGTACCACAGATAGTATCAATTCGGTCCCGTTACACAAAACCCAGTTTATCAGTATCAACTATATCCTGGCTATAATTATCAATAGCCTCAACAACCCTAGTTTGGTCCAGTTAATCCTGGTTTCCCAAGAGGTTATACCATTCCTAATGCAAATCCAATTCCCAGTTATCTTGGATATCCTCCTCTCAGAACTGCTCTTATTACTCAAGGTTTTCGCGACCCTAACTGTTAGTTACCATTTATTGCAACTTTGGATTTACCTAATTTGTCGTCCCTTACGAATGATCCAATTTATTATCATCTGTATTGGCTACCAATGCCACATAAGTTGCCCAATGATATACCAAAATTCGAAGGTAAGTCAGGAGAGGATCTGTCAAATCACGTTATGACTTATCACCTCTGGTGTGTGTCTAATTCGATAATTGATGATTCAATTCGCTTACGTCTTTTTCAACGAACTCTTATTGGTCTTGCCACCAAATGGTACATTGAGTTACCACGTGGCTCTTTTAATCATTTCAATAAGTTAGCAACTGCTTTCTTAAATCATTTTTAGTTGCCTGTTAGATACGACAGTGGCACGGAACTACTGAGTTCACTAAAACAATCCATGCCACATATATTTCTGATCATGTTCACGAATGGTGACGTAGAAGGCGTTTAGTGATAGTTTTCATTCCAGATCAAATTTTGGCAGATGGTTCATTAAATCATTATTACCCAAAATCACTAAAGATGTAGCTAAGGGAGGAGTTGTTACTAAGGAGCAAGTCATTGCTCAAGCTTAGTACCTTGACCTCATTTACACGCAGTCAGGTACTTTACATGAAAAAATCCCCGATCTTCCAAAACAAGGTCAAAATACTGTAGCTCCTTCAGGGTTTCATGCCGCTGATGGTATGATTGGTTCAGTTAGTACTAAAAGCAAGAAGAAATATTCAAATAATTTTTCTTCTATAATAACTTTACCTGATTCCCCGAAAGGAGAGTCTTCCGCTGAAATTTCTGCCGACATTCATGTCGTAGAGTCATCTACGACCAAATCTAAATCTGGCAGTAAAAATAAGGGGAAGAATAAAAACAAACAAAAATCAAAATATAAAACAGATAAAAATGAATCTACTGACAAAAAACACAAACCTCGCTATCCTTGTTTCATTTGCGACGAGGATCATTTTAATAAAGAATTCCCACATCGAGCAGAGGTTTCGAAATTTGTTAAAGGTTCTCAAAAACCTGCGGTCTTGAAGGATCCTTTTCCTACTCAAGATAGTAAGATGATTGGTTCTACCTCGAATGCCTCAGAAGAACCTGTTATGATGATGTCTCATGTCAGGATTGCGACACGATCGCAAGATTATGGTATTAAAAGTCCTATTGGTGGTAAAGAAGCAAAATCCTCTAATTCAAACACATCAACTACACCTCCTCCTGTTTTTGATCCGCTACGGATCGAGAAACCCAACTCAGACTTAGTAATCAAACCACCTGCTAAAGGTTTGCTTCGTAAATCAGCTTTCAATCCACATGTGAGAGCTGCTCAGAATTACAACATTGTTGAGGACTTAGCTATTTCCCCTTCAGCAATGTCGGCTTTGGAAGTGCTGCAATCGTGCCCAACACAACGTAAATTACTGTTGTCTGCCATAGGAGCTATCGATATTCAGGATTCAAACCTAATAATATTCGATTTAGAGAATAATACACCCCACCTACCTCATCAAATGGCTTTCCATATTCCAATATTAGTAAAAAACAGACCCGTCTTTCGGACTGTGATTGATGAAGGGGATTCTACATGTATTATGTTGATCCAATGTTGGAAATCACTTGGTTATCCTACACTCAATTAGTCTCTGAAAATTCTAAAAGATTTTGATGGCCGAGGGTTCCATCCTTTTGATATTTTGTAGGATTTACCTATAGGGGTTGAAGGCAAAACCGTAAATCTAGATGTGGAGGTGGTTGATGCCCCTCTATATTACAACCTTCTCCTGGGTCGCAGTTGGCCTTATGCTATGACTGCTATTGTTTCATCAGTATTTCGGCTTATCAAGTTTCCACATTAAGGAAAGATCATTACAATAGACCAACTGACTTATTTCTAATCCGATCCATCCTCTACAAAAACTATCCAGCACATCACTAAAACGAATATCCCTTACAAGGATGTCGGAGTAGGTTTGATTAAAGATTCTGGTTTACTGGGAACTTTTTCCTTTCCTGCTCCTAACATATCGCCTCCTATCGCAAATATTCATATGATTTCATCAAATACTGTTACTTTTTATGATCCTTGGATCGTACCTTCCGATTCCGAGGTGGATTCATTTGATGGCACAATGCCTTTGAGTCCCTTTGAAATTGCATATCAGGTTGTACAGTCATTTTCTGATCCTTCTTCAACCGGAACTGATCCAATGAATGTGATCCATGAAGAATCACTTTATATATCTATCTCAGCTACAACAAAATTTCCTGATCTTGTTCATACTGATGAGAATATTCGTGAATTTTTGTCTGTTGATGACTTACCATGGGAAGATCTACATCATCGATCTTCATTTTTACCTGAGTTGGATCATTTTGAAAATGATTTCTCTTCTATTTTTACTGCTGAATATGTCAAAGAACCACATAATCCATTGCAACATTCTGATTCTGAGTTAAATTTTGAAAATATCTCTCGAATGGTTCCTGTTGACATTTCAGTTAAGCCAGGAATAATTGAAAACATTCATATAGGTGTTTGTTGTACGGATGATGAAATCCAATCTTATAAAGCCCCATTTCAAAAATTTCTTGACATGTTTGCCTGGTCATATGAAGAAATGCCAGGAATCGATACGTCAATTGTTTTCCATGAAATTAAGACTTATCCAGATGCTAAACCTATTCGATAAAACTTGCGTCAAATACGTCCGAGAAAAGATGCTGCTATCAAAGCCGAAGTTGAAAAATTACTTCATGCAGGTTTCATTTATCCAATTCCTTTAACCAATTGGGTATCGAATATTGTTCCTATTAACAAAAAACAACTAACGATAAGAGTATGTATCGACTATAGGGATATTAATCGCACTTTTCCTAAAGACAATTACCCAACCCCCTATATCGATCAAATTATTGATGATTGTGCCGGTAGTGAAATGTTCTCCTTTATGGATGGTTTTTCTGGTTACAATCAAATAAATATACTCCCTATTGATCAACCTAAAAAAACTTTCATTTGTCCATGGGGAACATCTGCTTATTGCAAACTACCCTTTGGATTGAAGAATGCTAGGGTAACTTTCCAAAGGGCTATGTCTTATGCATTTCATGACATCAAGCATATTGTGCAGCCTTATCTCAATTATTTACCTGCTCATTCATCATGTAGGGCTGATCATCTCACTCATTTAAGAGCTATATTTATGAGATGTTGGCATTATCGAATTAGGCTGAATCCACACAAATGTGTTTTCTGTGTAGAATCGGGTCGCTTACTGGGATTTGTCATTTTCAAAGCAGGCATTCGTGTTGATCCGTCGAAGGTTGAAGCTATTGTCAATCTACCTCCTCCTTCGACTCTGAGCCAACTCCAAAGTTTGTAGAAGAAGGAAAACTTTTTACGTCGTTTGATTCCTAACTATGCCGAATTAACAAAAGGTTTTACCAGGTTGTTAAAACAAGAAGTTCCATTCTTTTGGGATGAGATCACTAATCAATATTTTGATGCACTCAAACATGCATTGACCCATGCACCATTACTGCATCCTCCCAATTACAACCAGGATTATTTTTTGTACCTCGCCGCTTCTCATTCCACCATTGGGATGGTTTTAGTTCAGGAAGATGAATTCAACAATGAACATGTGATTTACTATCTTAGTTGGAATATGCATCCGACTGATATCAAGTACACGCATGTGGAGAAATTGGCCTTGGGAGTTGTTCAAGTTGACCAAAGATTTCGTCACTACATCTTATTATGCAAAACCAAAGTAATTTCTAATTGTAACCCTATGATGTACATCTTGACCAAACAATTGCAAGGGGGAAAGTATTCCAAATGGATATTTATCCTGCAAGAATTTGACTTGGAATTTGAAAAATCCAAGGCAAAGAAATCTTTGGTTTTCGCCGAACTGATGTGTGATTTCCTGTGTAGTGATAATGAAACTATGGCAGAGCAGCCCATTGCGGACGAATCCTTGTTTCTTATTAGTACTCTTGATCCTTGGTATGGGGATATTATTTTTTATCTCCAAACCCAATCTTTTTGGCCTGAAATATCACGATTTCAGTGACAGAAAATACGTTTCCAATCCCAACAATACAATATTATTGGTGATACACTCTATCGTCACGGAGCAGATTCTGTTTTCTGATGTTGTCTTACTCATGAAGAAGCTGAGAAGGTTCTAAATGACTGCCATTATGGAGCATGTGGCGGTCATATGTCTGGGTATGCCACAGCCCAAAAGATATTGCACGCTGGTTATTTCTGGCTGTCCTTATTCAAAGATTGTATCTATGCAGTCCAGAAATGCCACAATTGTCAGGTCTTTGATCGTAAAATGCATGCACCACCCGCTCCTCTTCACCCTATAATTGTTTTCGGTCCTTTCGCAAAGTGGGGTATTGACTTTATTACATGTAACCCTCACTCGGCCGGGGGGCATGCGTATATTATCTTAGCAGTAGATTATTTTACTAAGTGGGCCAAGGCGATGCCTACATTTTCGGTAGACGGTAAGACTGTTGCAACTTTCGTGTTCAATCATATAATTGCTAGATTCGATGTTCCTCAAGCTATAATTATGGATCATGGAAGTCATTTTTGAAATATCATGATGACTGAACTGATAGATCAACTTGGCTTGTGCCACGATAGTTCTACTCCATATTACCCGCAGGCTAATGGTTTGGTTGAAGCTATCAATAAAGTTTTAGTCACTATGATCAAACAAATAATTAGTATTCATAAATCGAATTGGCATTGCATGTTATTTTTAGCACTTTGGGCATATCGGACCTTAGTAAAAAAATCAATTGGTTTCACTCCTTTTCAACTGGTTTACGGTTTGGAAGCTGTGTTACCTATTGAATTCGAAATTCTGTCATTAAAATTAGCCATAGAATTACTTCTAGCTACTTCTGAAGAGGAGAAATGTTTTTTGTACTTAGCTCAACTCATGAGAATCAACCCATTGCTGCATTAGCAAATGAGGATCATGTCAAATGAATGAAAGCTCAGTATGACAGAAATATTACACCTCGCAATTTTTCAGAAGGAGACCTAGTTTTAGTATACGATCAAGTGAACGATAAGCTAGGGGCTGGAAAATTTGTAATAATGTGGCATGGTTCTTTCATTTTTAAGCGAAAGCTAGAAAAAGGGACCTACGAACTGATAGATTTTGACGGAGTCTCCTTAGATAAACCTAGAAATGGGCTTTATTTGAAGAGATATTATGCTTAAAATTCTGAGTGGCGATTTTTATTAGATTAGTTTCTTTACAGTTTGTGTGTCTTAGATTAGAAAAGCGTGCCTAGTTTAGAGTGTGCTCTTATCACTATTCCTACTTATCTAGGTTTTACTCTTGATATTGCAGATGTCGACGTCTCTTCAAATCCACATTTTTTTTGTTAATGGTGCTTGTCGTAGTACACAAAACATTTCTTCCGCAGCTTGGGTTATCTATTCACCCTCTGACGAGTTAGTGTATATGCATGGGGAAAGCCTTTGTCAAACAAAAAATAACATTCCAAAGTATAGTGCAATGATTGAGTTATTATCTGAATCCATATCATTTTGAATTCAGAGTTTGATTGTTAGGTTGGATTCTGAACTCGTTGTATTACAACTTAATAGGGTTTATGCCATTAGAAATCCAGTGTTATTACAGTTATTTTTAAGAGTTCGTCTCTTGGAACGTGAATTTTATTACATTGAATATCAGAATATTCCAAGACATTTAAATACTTTAGCAGATGTTGTTGCTTCTAGTATGATAAATAGACATTTTCAATAATCAAAACAGTAAATTACACAACATTCGATAATATGTTACACAAGATAGCTGGTAATAATGATATATCATAGCATAGAAGTGTGTTTCAAAATATACATCGTCTTCGATCATAGGTTGAAAAACATCTTATGATTGGCAAAAATGATAATACAAAAGGTAAAAATTGTTATGAGTCTACAAATCAATAATCCTATCCCTAGTGATGATCACGATAGGAAACTAGTGCTCGGGTCACCCTACACAGGAACCTCCTAAAAGGTCCTGGGACCCCAATCACATATCTCTCTAACCTAAGTGGAATATCATCTATATCAGTCTCTGGAATATTTAATGTCAAGCGCTCTAGATGATGCTCCAAGTTGGTCAAGATCTCTGCTGATTGGCACTATGGGGCTGGTGTTGCTGTAGCTGGGTGTTTCCTCTCATAAGGCTGGAGAGCAGCTGGTCATCGTTGGCCCACATCTGCATTTAAACTTTTGATTATTATTTTTGGGCAATTAAAATACAAAAAAAAATAGAACTTAGAAAATGTTGAAAATGGTTTTTACCTGAATCATCCCACTGTTTTCCTGCTAGGAGAGCCATGTCTCGGTCGCCACGAAAGTCCATACCGGTGTATGGCAAGTCCTCTATAACAAAAATTTGGCGTTCTAGCCAACGAAAATATGTAGAAGGAAATCGAACAACCTCTATGCCCTCAGCGTGATGGGCCATCAAAGCAACCCAACGAACCATCCTAGGCTCTTGAGGCGACCAACATCGACAGGAATGTGCTGCGGGGCTAACATGGGGATCCTCTCTAGAGCAAAGGCGACTACAATGGATCCATATCCAAAGTTTTTTAGCTTTCCATTCTTTTCTCTGGTAAGTTTTCCTTTCACATTGGCCAACACAACCTCGAACCAGTTGAAAATGGTGCCTCGAAAATAGTCTACGGAAATCCGCATTTGGGATCTAGTAGCCACATGCAATGCTGCACTCCCGCATAGTCTAGTAATAGTGAATGAAATGAATTTAATCATAGGTCAGATGATAGTTTTAATATCAATCTGTTTATCCTTGGGGTCTGCTCAATCATCACAAAACTATAGTCGAAGACTAGCGCCAGACTAGCCACTTGGCATAGTCCAAAATAGAGATATTTGTTCGCCCCTCTTGGACAAACCAGTCAAAAATTATATATCCTCTGGCTCAATTTCAAGTCGGTGTCCTCCAATAACAAAACACTGGTCCTAAGTGTCCCATTTGTTTACCATCCATGTCAAGAGGTCTACATGAGCCCTCATGCCCTGTATGGCCCAGAACTTATACAAACCGCATGCTCTCAATGCCTACATTATGGGAAAATGATTCATTTTAGCGTCATCTACATCCTTGTGCTCTATTTCTCTCCAAGTAAGCATTTTGAATGTCCTACAATGCATAAAAATACATATTAGAACAATCTTATTTGAAAAATGTTGGGAAAAAATTGAGAAATTTAAGTTTCAAATTTCATTGCGCGGGGTCCGCACCCTTTGCTCATACACAATGCGTAGATACGCATGGGTGCTATGAAATGGGTGTGAAACTAGGACTTTTTTCTACATAGAAAAAAGTCGAGGTCCGCAGGTCCCGCTGTTGCACCTACGGACCCCCGCAAGTGATTTTTTCAACCTATTTTTCCCTAAAAAATGTAATTTAAAGCCTAAAAACAAAATGTAAACGGATGAAATGCAAGTTAAGGAGGACGTGGATTACCTGTAGCTGATGGTTCTCGATTCCAACAGACGGGTTTTCTAGAATCTTCACAGGAAATTTTTTACCCAAAAGCTCTCACTTTTCACTCTTAACTCAAATGGTAAAAATGAAGTTAGAAAAGCCCTTTTTATAAGTTTTTTTGAATAAATGAATTTTTAATTTGTTTATTTTTCACTTTTAAAAGGTAATTTTTGAAAACATTTTTATTTATCTTAAACAGGTATGTGTAATGTTTTGAGTTTTTGTGCAAAAAATTGGATTTTTCGGGAAAATTGATCGTTTTTCAACAAAGAGCATACTTTTATCACCTTTTCAGACTCTTTCAAAAATTTACAAAAAAGAAAAAACCTAAAGTCCTCTTTTAAGCTCTTTTCATACTCTCGGAAATTGAAAATATTGCCGAGAACTTGATTATTCGAACTCATTAAAATAAATGAATGATCATCCTTCCAGTATAAGTTTACCCCTTTTACGGACTGAAAGATACTATTTATTAAAAAGGTATACGTTGACTAATTACGGTCAATAGAGTTCTCTCCTGCATTATTTTATCCTTTTTCGGGCTCGAGAGACTAAATTTACGAAAAAGTACACCCATGGAGTTTTCTTAAGTTTTTCTTTTAACTCCCTAAAATTGAAAAACACCGAGTTTCTCCTATACTAGACTCGTTAAAATTTAACAGTAAAGGACCTGTTCAATTTTAAGAAGGAATGAACCACTCCTTCTTAGGGTTTGAATCTTAAACTAATTTGGAATCATCTGAAGGATGAGCTTATAAACAAGCAAATGTTATCCTCCTCAAGCTTGTCAAAAATAAAGAGGTACTTGCTAGAAATGGTGGGGGAAAAGAGAGAAAAATGAACCTGTTTGTTACATTTTGACTATTCACAAAACCGTTAACCACTCTTGAACACGACATTTTTGTTCACCTTGGTTGGGAAAATCCTTTTCCTAACAGTTAATCAAACAATATTGAAAGTTTTCAGCCGGTTTCTGGGTATTAGCTTTGGGTCAATTGTTACCAAGCCATCTGCAGTGTCATTATGTGTTCAAGAGGTCAGTTCAAATAAACCATTCATCTGTAAGATATTTGTCTTCCATTTTGACCATCCCTAAGTCAGTACTTGCCAATATATTTCTTCAAAACTTGATCTATGATTTCGTGTTGTGGGATTGCCTACGACGGATCGCTTTCTATCGATGACAGCTGATTATCTGGGAAGTTGATCTAGAAATTGTCAGTACCTTGAAATATTCATGTATTAATGGCATGTTTCTCGCCTTCAATGACAAGTTGCATCATTTACCTTCGATCGAATGATTCCGTGACATGTTCGACTTTAGCTCATTTATTCAAATTTCATGGATTGTAATGAGTACTTTGAGAGCCATTGAAATTACTGGTGGCTACTCTCACACTTGTTAACAGTTTACATTATTGACTGGTAATCAAGTGGTTTCTACCATGTTCAACTTCAACACATTCATTCACATGGATAGAATCGTACTGGTTTGAGAAGCACAAATCAAGACCCTAGATCTAGTTTCTACCATCCAGGCTGCGAGGAATTTTTCTATTCATTTATACAGTGGAATATTCATAAACAGATGGCTACGTCCATACTGTGTCTACACATGTCTATACTGTTGATGTATTGAAAATCATTCATGTATCAGAACAATTTAACTCTGTTTTCTAGTTAGTTTTGATTTGAGCATGGGAATGCCTACCTCAGCGATAATATGTCTACATATATATATTTTGCATTGAATGTAATTACAGGTTCTGACTGGGGTGTCCATAGGATGATATTTTAAATGATAAATTACTTCACTCTTCATACATGACAGACTCTATCTTCATCTATTGTTGACTTCACACTTTAGGGGGCAATTTGTTGCACTCAAAATTGTCATCTTAACATTTTTCTATCTGTATGAGCTCATTATTACTCATAATTTCCTCCTTTGCAAGTGTAAAACATCATTTCCTCATGTCAAGCCTTAAAAATAAGAGAAAAAATCTCAAATTTCTCTAAAACTCTGGTATCGAACTTTCTCTTTATCTTACCTGTGGTCCCACACCTAATGTTCATGAATCCTGCGTACCTGAACACACTTTTTCTGTGTTAAGGGTGCAAAACCCTATAAAAGATTAAAAAGGCATAAATTAAACTCAAAAGCTCACTTTCAGTTATATCTAGAAGCTTCTGGAAGAAATATTGCGGTGGCAAGTCCGCTCTTTTGAGGTTCATGTATCCCATACCTTAAGGAGCTAACCCCTTGATGTGAGGAGCTTATCCCTTTGAAGGAGGACTTTATCCCTTCATAGTTGGAACTTTAACCTTCTCTTTTGCACTATAAAAAGAGGCCTTGGGCAGCCTCAAAGGGTGTTCAAGCTTTAGTATTATTTGAGGTAAAGTGCTGTTGGAATTTAGACTCCTTTGACTGAGATTTTGTGAGGAAGGATTACATACCTCTATGTGTCTTGGTTGAAAGAGTGCAAGACTTGTCAGAGTAAAGGAGATTCTTTCTTCAGACCCCGAGAAGGCCTGTTCAACATCAAGGCTGAAAGGTTGTAAGATTCTTCTATTATTAAAAGTTAATACAAATAAATTTGTTTTTCTCAATAAGTTTTTAATTAACTATTTATTTTATGGATTCCTTGATCACCGTGATAGGCATGATTTATAATATTTACTATGTAGGTGATATTTAATGTTTTCTTGTTTGTGAATGCAGGGCTTCAAAGATAACTCTTTCGAGAAATTGGAGGATGACTACTATGAAGAAGCACTGGATCTAAGTTAAGATATTAACACCTTTGTAGTATTTACTTATAAATCGCATATGTCTAGAGAAAGATAGGTTTGTTTGTCTGTTTTTTGCTAGACTATCTTCTGATACTAGGGAGATCGGTCTTGTCTACAAGATCAATTTATCTGGACAACAAGGGGGGAGAGGGGAGAAGATAAAGATAGAGAAAGGGAGGGAGAGGTGGTGAGAGAGAGATAGGGGATAGACAGAGGGGGAGAGAGAGAAGGAGAGAGGGAGGGATATAGACACAGAATGGAAGGTCGAGAGAGAGGGAAGAAAAAAGAGACACACAAAGACACATATACACATAGAAGTTAAATCTAGAAATTCATTAATATTTTTGTTTTTCACTAAAATAGATGTATTGATTTGAGTGTAGTAGTTCATTTCTAATCCAATTTGATCACTTGCACTAGATGCATTGATTGCAATGTAGGCGTTGATTTTTAATCCTATTTAATACCTTACACTAGACGAATTTATTTTAGTTAGATGTTTATTTTTACTCCTATTTGATTGCTTGCACTAAATGCATTGGTTTCAGTGTAGATATTGATTTCTAATGGTATTCGATCACTTGCACTATATGCAGTGATTTCAGTGTAGATGTCCATTTTTAATCCTATTTAATACCTTACACTAGATGCATTGATTCTAGTGTAGATGTTTATTTCTACTCCTATTTGATTGTTTGCACTATTGGTTTTAGTGTATATATTGATTTCTAATCCTATTTTATTTCTTGCAATAGATGCACTGAATTTAGTGTAGATATTTCTTTCTAATCCTATTTGATTGTTTTCACTATATGCATTGATTTTAGTTTAGATGTTTATTTCTGATTTGATGCAACTAGATGTATGATGTACATTAATTTCAAAGTAATTATATTAATAATGTGCATTGATTTCAGTGTAGGCACATCTCTGCCCCCTCCATCTATATCTATATCTTCCATTATCTCTTCTTCTTTATCTCTCCATCTCACCCCCCCAAACATAAACACTCTCTCTCCATATCTCTCTCTCTCTCTCTCTCCATTTTCCACTCCCTCTCTCTCTCTAACACTTCTCTTTCCATATCTATATATCTTCCACCCCACCTTGTATTTGCATATATCTTCTCCCCTCTATGCATTGGTTTCAGTGTAGATATTGATTTCTAATCCTGTTTGATTTCTTGCAATATATGCATTAAATTTAGTGTAGATATTTAATTCTAATACTATTTGATTTCCTGCAATAGATGCATTTAATTTAGTGTAGAATTTTATTTCTAATCCTATTTTATCGTTTGCACTAGATGCATTGATTTTAGTGGATATGTTGATTTATGATTTGATGCAATTAAATATATGTTTTACATTAATTTTAAAGTAATTATATTAATAGTGTGCATTGATTTCAGTGTATGGACATCTCTCTCTCTCTCTCTCTCTCTCTATATATATATATATATATATCTTCTCCTTCTATCTCTCTCAAACACTTCTCTCTCCATATCCATATCTATATCTCTTCCTCCCCACCTCATCTTTGCATCTCTCTTCTCCCCTCTATCCCCCCCTCCATCTATATCTCTATCTCACCCCCAAAAAATACACCCACACTCTTAGTGTGAGCACATAAAAATTACTCATGATATGAATTGACTTATGTGTTTCAATTAACCAGCCTAGATCCATCTTAAATCTGGATCTATCAAGCACCGAGAGGGATCAAATCTCTAGAGGTGCAAACCTCTTTTTTGGAGTGCAAAAATTGAGGAAAGGTTTGCACCTCAACAGATTTGATCCCTCTCGGTGCTTGATAGATCCAGAGTTAAGATGGATCTAGGCTGGTTTCAGTTATGTGTAGCCAAGGAAAATCTATCGAAAATATGATTAATTTTATAAATAATATGCAAATACAAATAATATAAATATAATAATTTTATATATGCTAAATATGTCTGATATTTATTTGGTCATTTTAATTTTAATTTTTTTTAGTTACCTCGGTTTTTTGAGATGAAATATATTGTTAATAACTTTAATGACGAAATAATTTCTTTGAATGCAAAGTGAAAATGTAATAGTGTTGAATGATAGAAAATGAAAATAATAAGAATGTAGTCAATTACAAATCGTCTTCATTGTGATCAATCTCAAATTATTTTCTTTTACTATTCTTATTGTCACCCTTGTTAGTTTTGTCATCTTTTCATATCAATTATATGAAAAGGACACTTGAAATAATAAACCATTTAAATATTTAGCTTGAACTATTCTACTAAACATCATACATTGTCTCTCTTGCTCTTCAACATTAATAGGTTGATTTACTGTAACACAAATATTAATGTATATTGTTAATAATTTTGTGTGCTTACACTAAAATCAATGCACAACCTTAATCCAATCACTTTAAAATTAATGTACCATTTGTACATCCAATTACATCAAATCAGAAATCAATGTCTACACTGAAATCAATGCACCTAATGCAAAAAATCAAATAAGATTACAAAACAACATCTACACTGGGAACAATGCATCTAATGCAGGTAATAAATTAAGATTAGAAATCAACATCTATATTGAAATCAATTGATCTAGTGCAAGTAATAAAATAATATTAGAAACCAACATCTACACTAATATCAATGCATCTAGTGCAAGAAATCAAATAGGATTATAAATCACCATATACTTCCCTATCTCCCCCCTCGAACTACATCTCCCTTTCCCTCCATCTATCCACTCTCTCACATCCTCCCTCTTCCTTTCTCTCTCTCCATTTATTTCCCACATATATATCTCCCTCTCTCTTCACCCTCAAACTATTTTACTATATCCATATCTCTCTCTCTCTCTCTCTCTCTCTCTCTCTCTCTCAACATCTACACTAAAATCAATGCAAATAGTGCAAGAAAAATAGGATTAGAAATCACCATCCACACTGAAATCAATGCATCAAGTGCAAGAAATCATATTCCCTCTCTCCCCCCTCCAAATCCATCTCTCTTTCCCTCCATCTCTCCTCCTTTACACTGAAATCAACATCTACACTGAAATCAATGCATCTAGTGCAAGAAATCAAATAGGATTATAAATCACCATCTACTTCCCTATCTCCCCTCTCGAAGTACATCTCTCTTTCCCTCCATCTCTCCACTCTCTCGCATCCTCCCTCTTCCTTCCTCTCTCTCCATTTATTTCCCACACATATATCTCCTTCTCTCTTCACCCTCCAACTATGTTACTATATCCCTACCTCTCTCCTTCTCTGCATATCTCCTTCTTTATCTCTTTATCTCACCCAAAAACATATACACACTCTCTCCATATCTCCCTTGTCACTTCATCTCTCTCTCCACTTCTCACTCTCTATATATTCCTTCTTCCCTCCCTCTCTCCCCCGCCAACTCCATATCTCCATCCTTCCATCTCTCCTTCTATCTCCCTCCCTATCTCCTCATCTCTCTCCTCCTTCTTCTCTCTCCCCCCTCTCTCTCTCTGTGTCTTTCTTTTCCCTCCAATTTTCTCTATTCCCCCATAACTCTCTTCCTCTCTCTCATGTCCTCTCTTTTGTCCTTCCTCTCCTACCTTCCTCTATATTTTCCTCTCTCTCTCTCTCTCTCTTTGCAATCTAATTATCTCTCTGTCTCTCTGTCTCTGTCTCTATCTCTCTCTATCTCTCTCTTTGCCTTCCAATCCTCTTTCCTCCTCCAACACACACACACACACACTCCCTCTCTCAACATATACACTAAAATCAATGCATATAGGGCAAGAAAAATAGGATTATAAATCACCTTCCACACTAAAATCAATGCATCGAGTGCAATAAATCATCTTCCCTCTCTCCCCTCTCCAACTCCATCTCTCTTTCCCTCCCTTTCTCCACTCTCTCACATCCTCTCTCTCATCCTTCCCCTCTATCCCTTCCTCTCCCACATATATCTCTCTCTTTATCTCCCTCTCTCTCCCTCTCTTCACCCTCGAACTATGTTACTATATCCCTCCCTCTCTCATTATCCCCCCATTCCCTCCATCTCTCCTTATTTTTCACTTTATCTCACCCCCAAACATACACATACTCCCCTATTTCTCCCTTGTCACTCCCTCTCTCTCTCCACTTCTCACTCCTTATGTAAATACATTACTCTGGATCCAGAGTTTGATATTATCTGTATTTACATTGAAATCAATGCATCTAGTGAAAGTAAGAAAATAAGATTAGAAACCAACATCTACATTATATCAATGCATCTAGTGCAAGCAATCAAATAGGATTAGAAATCACCATATCAAAAATTTACATTACTTTTGATCTATCAAACTTTACATTATAAATCACCATCCACACTGAAATCAATGCATCAAGTGCAAGAAATAATCTTCCCTCTCTCCCCCCTCCAACTCCATCTCTCTTTCCCTCCCTCTCCACTCTCTCACATTCTCTCTGTCTTCCTTCCCCTCTATCCCTTTCTCTCCCACATCTATCTCTCTCTCCTTCTATTTACCCTCCAAGTATGTTACTATATCCTTGCTTCTCTCCTTCTCCCCCCGTTCCCTCCATCTCTGCTTGTTTTTCTCTTTATCTCACCCCCAAACGTACACATACTCTGTCTATTTCTCCCTTGTCACTCCCTCTCTCTCTCTAGTTCTCGCTCTCTCTATGTATTTCTTCTTCCCTCCCTTTCTCACCCTCCAACTCCATCTCTATATCCCTCCCTCTCCTCCTCTCTCTCTTCCTTCCTCTCCTACCTCCCTCTCTATTCCCCCATCTCTCTTCTCTCTCCCTCTCTCCCTTTTCCCTCCAATATAAAATGCAAGAAAAATAGAAAAATATGGTATTTGGACAGCTATGTTAAACTTATATATGTAGGGAGAGAAGTGATTTTTCATTAGGGCCGACATTAGATTAATTAGATTAAATTTTAAATGTTAAATACTAAACATTATTTTTACATTAAATTTGGCTCATGGTATTTAGCTTAGGATTCACCTAAATAAAACCAATTTTTGAGTGTTCCTAAATATAAATAGGATTATGGAGTATATATAGAAAGACGTTTTATTTATTTACCATACCTATGGTTTACTTATATTCTATTTATTTACCATACCTCTTTTATAAATATGCTATTTGGCCCATGGTATTCAGTCCATGGTATTAAAGTGGTACATTTCTATACACTCCGACATATCAAAAGTTTACATTAATTAAATTTAATAATATTAATATTATAATATAATAATATGAATATTAGAATTAATAATAATAATAATATTAATATTAGAGTTAATAATGCTTTTTTGGCATGGTATTAATAATAATTTGGCCTGTGGTATTTAGCTCAGGATTCACCTAAATAAAACCACTTTTTGAGTGTTCCTAAATATAAATAGGATTATGGAGTAAATATGAAAAGACATTTTATTTATTTACCATATCTATGGTTTATCTATATTTTATTTATTTACCATACCTCTTTTACAAATATGGTATTTGGCCCATGGTATTCATCCCATGGTATTCAGCCCATGGTATTAAAATAGTAAATATATCAAAAGTTTACATTACACACATTACATCTACACATCCCTATATGTTGGGCTATAGAGTGCCTCTCGGCGCAATAAACCTTAAATACAAAACTTGAGTTTTCATCCTAAATAAAATTTTCACTTACCTGAAATTTCTTCTTCTTGAAACTATAAACCATTTGTAATTGGCTACATCCTTATTATTGCCATTTTCCATCATTCAACATTGTTAATCACTTTTCATTCAAACAAGATAATAAAGAATAACTAAATGTGTGACAATAAAAAAAATAAAATAAAATAGTTTTAGATTGATCGCAATGAAGATTGTTTGTAATTGACTTCATTCTTACTACTCACATTTTCTATCATCGAACATTGTTATATTGTCACTTTGCACTTAAGTTTTTTATTTCATCATTTTTCATCATTCAAGTTAGTAATTGTCTCATCATTCATCATTAATATTAGACATTTTTAACATATTTAAAATGATCAAAATAATTATATTATCAACAAATTTTGTATGACATCACACGACTGAAACCATCCTAGTTCCATCATAACCCCGGATCTATCAAGCGTAAAGAGGGATCAAATCTCTTGAGGTGCAAACCTCTCCTCAAGTTTTGCAATCAAAAAATAGGTTTGAACCTCGAGAGATTTGATCTCTCTCAGCGCTTGATATATCCAGAGTTAAGATGGATCTAGGATGGTTACGCCAAGAGCCCAGGATAGAGTAGATTTGTGGATGTAATGTAAGAAAGTTTGTAAAATTTTGTAATGTCGGCTCAATATATAGGGTATATGTGTAGATGTAGTCTAAGAAAGTTTGTAAAAATTTTCTAATGTTGGCGTATAGGGTAGATGTGTAGATGTAATGTAAGAAAGTTTGTAAACTTTTGTAATGTCGGCTCAATATATAGGGTATATGTGTAGATGTAGTGTAAGAAAGTTTGTAAACATTTTGTAATGTCGGCTTAATTGTAATCAATATATTTGTAACTAGTAATTGCACCTAATATTGCAAACGAAACGCCGTAAGGAAGATGCTAGAAAGAGATGAACTATAATTAATTTAACGTGTCGTTATATATGTGTGTGTGTGTGTGTGTGTGTTTCATTGGAGATATATATATATATATAGAATGTATAATTTTTGTAATAGACATTGCATTTTCATTTTTTTAAATAAAGTTATGGTAGAATTTTCTGAAGATATTGTGGATTTTTAAAACAATATTTTTTGTGGATTATTGAAATGTAAAAATATTGAAATGAATTATGGAAGTTTTTTTCATTTAGTAGGAGTTATAATATTATAATAATATGATACCGAAAAGAGTACATAATTATATATTTGAAATAAGTAAAAGATGTAATGGAAAGGTTAGTTGATGGCAATTGTTTTCAATTATGTGACATTTTAAGAATGTACAATGTTTGAAATGTATTTTTGAAGAGTGTGCAATTGTTGAAATGTACATTGCATGTTAGCTTTTTGCAATAAAATTTTATTTTTTGTAAAATATTGCAAGTGTATCATGAATAAAATGATTGATGCTGAGATTGGTGAAGAGTTAGGAGATATGCCGATCTAATAAGCAATCTGCAAAGACAAAATAGTTTTTGAAAAATTAGAAGAATTTTTTTTTTTTGAAAAATGGAAATTAACTTGTTCAATTCGACTACATTCAAGTTTTGTGTGAAATCTATCATAAATAAATTATATTGATTGAAATTGAATTTACTTGTAATATGGGTAATTGGAAACGTTGAGTCGTAGATGCAGGTTGATCGATGGCAGATTGAACACCATTGGAGATTTATTCTGAATTGCAGGTGCCTATTTCTGGATTGCTAGTATGCTCTTGCTTTTCTCAATTTATCTCGTTCGTGTATGTGGATCATACGTTTTATAGTAGATTTTATTTTAAGTAACAAATCTACAGTTGGTCATAGTCTATATAGTGGTACATTTGGATTTGGCACCGACGTGAATTTTTTTTGTATCTCCTGCAATGAATGAATTTTTGTATATATTTCTGCACTGTAGTTTTGTAGCTGTGATATCTCGGAGTCCATGTTTTCTATTTCAAAACAAATAAAATGTTAGATGCAAATAGCTAAGCATTATATCAAGAATGTAATATTTTGAACCGTTTATTAATAATGAGTAAATCAGGTTATTGTTAGTAGGTAGAAATGATGTGTGATAAAAATATTTTGGAGTTGATAATATTTGGAAACCTTTAGGAGATGTTATATATGGAATGAAATGGCTCTGTAGCTGTGATATCTTTGAGTCCATGTGTTCTGTTTCAAAATATAGAAAATTTTAGAAGGAAATAGTTAAGAATTATATAACGAATTTAATATTTTAAACCATTTATTAATAATAAGTAAATTAAGTTATTGTTAATAGGTAGAAATGATACGTGATGAAAATATTATGGAGTTGATGATATGTGGAAGCCTTTTGGAGATGTTAACATATGGAATGGAGTTGGTCGTTTTTAGGAGACATTGAACGGAGAAGTTCTTCTGCTTGTTTTCTACGTGAAATGTTTTTGTTGTCTTTCATTTTCATGAAACGATTGAAACTGAATGCGGGGAAAATTCGAAGATTTTGTAGTGAAGGGACTCTTGAAATTGCTATGAATGTGAGGCCTTGTCATTCAGTTTTTCTAATGTCTATCGTTTCTTTTGGCAGAGTCATAGCTTCAGAATTGTGTATAGTTAATGCCAAGCCATTTTTAGTGGAATTTGCGTACGACCGTTTCTTTTTATTGCTGGAACAGGAAAGTGAGTGGGGTTTGTTTCATCCCAAGCATGCCCGATGTATTTTGGAAATTTAACGACGACAAATGTTGGAAGTGGTGGAGGTGAATTTGATTCTTTGTAGAAGATGGATATGATTTCCCCAAGGGAACCATTAACAAGCCTTGCTGAAATGCAAAGGTTGGAAGTCGACATTACTTTTTTCCATTTGCAGAGGTAGACAATTCACTCCAGTTGCTCATCATCTAAAGAGAAGGTAGAATATGTGTTGTCGTCTTCTGTGATCGATCTTGCAACTGGAGTGTTTAAAGATTTTATCATTTTCTTGTTATGATCCAATGTTTGAGCATTTGTTGGAAATAGATGTATAGAATCATGGAAAGAATGTATTCATCTTCAGACAAGAAAGAGTCTGTTCACGTAAAAAGGATGTTGTAGTTGTCAATTGTTGGATTTTCACTTCTAATGTTTTGGAGGATGTTTCTGAAAGTAACTTGAGTGCTGTTCTAACCTTGTTGACGAAATATTTTGTCCAATGTGATGGTTGTGGTGAATGTGTTCCACAATGTGATTCCATGACTTGTCCCTACATATAGTGGTATGTCTTTAACGAGTGGTAACTGGCCGAGATCACCAACTAATATAATGGAACAACTGTCGAATAGAAAGTTTCTCTTTAATGGAAATGCCTCTCAAAGACGTTCATCAACCTGGTTAAGAAGCTTAGGTCCAATGAAGTTCATTTCATCGATTAGTATGTACCTAATATGCTTAAGTTCTTCTTGAAATTTCGCAAGTGCATTTCCTTCTAATGGTGTAAGATCTTTTATTGGAAGGTGGAGGGCAGCATGGATTGTCGATGCTTGTATGTTGAATTCTGCAACACCTGTAGGGGCTAGGAGCATGATCGGTGAAGGTTCTGAGCTGGCAAGTGCTATGAGCATTTCTCTGATGCAATTTATAAGAAGGGATTTCCCAGTTCTAGCAGTGCCTTGTATTATCATTCACAAAGGCGGTAAGATATCGTTCTTACTGGAGTGAGTACAAATAATATTCAGAGCTTTATTTGCATTGGAGATAATGAGTTAAGGTACGTTAGAGTATCTATATTTGTTTTAATAATGTGATGGAAAGAGAGATTATTCTCAATGAATTGTACGCCTATTTCTTGGAGATGCAATGGGATAGTGGTATGATTCTAGTTATGGTTGTCATCAAAACCACGAAGCCTAAGCATTTGAATTTCATTTATGAGCAGTTCGTCTGTAGCGTATAACTGAGAGAGTAATTCCCATTTGTTTAGGTCCATGGTTTCTGGAGGATGGAATTCATGAATAGTTGTTATCAATTGCAGGAGGATTGATATCATATAGTGTGCGGTGTTGATGCCAAGGTTTGTAGAATGGACGAAATGCTTGCCAATTTCTGATAAATTATTTAGCATAATTTCCTATGTCACTGGCGATATGGTGAAATGGTTTGTAAAGCATAAGTTCAACTCTACAGAAGTCAACATAAGAAGATTCAGTTGTGGATGGTATTGAGGAATAGCGTGGTATGATACGAAGAATTGCTTGTTCGGGTCTTTGTTTCCATTTGTTTGTCTTACAACAGGGATCATATGACCATGATCTTGCTATTTCTATAAGTGATGTGGATTCTGAGGCAGATAGTCGATGGATGTATGTATCTATGAAGTGTGGTGATGGAGGAGTGGTGGTGTTCTTCTCTGGAAGGTGCATATAGATTTGTTGGCTTACATTTAAAGGGAAGAAGGAGTGACTACACAATGTCAATTGTAATTGTTGTATCATATGACAGGTTTCTTGTGCTCCTATGTCACAATTGACAAGAGTTTCTGCAAGGAATTTTCGAAATGCAGATGTTGTTGGGTCAACATTAGGTGAAGCGAGTACAATTCTATGTAGCATGTAATGGAATGTTTCAGATTTGTTTTCTGCTTCGGATGCATATTTCGCAATATATTTCTGAACGACATGGATTGAGAGAACTGGTTGGCCATCAAAATTTTCATGCCAGATAGATAGGATGATAGGGTTATGGGTATTTAGTAGATCATCATTCCGAGCAAGAGTGTATGTTTTTTGGCCACTGGAGTCAATGAATAAGGAAGAATGTGCATGTAATTCCCAAGGTGCTTTATATCGACATTCAAATTAGGAGCCTTTCTTTCTGAGGCATGTGTTTTCAGTGCATTTTGTGTGTCTCTCAATGCAATTGATTAGCTAGACATAATAATTAAAAGTATTTTTTATAAGAATATTTGACATGGACAATAAGTAAGCATCTTATAAATTTGTTTGAGAAATTGATTGGTTAGAAATTGTAGAAAGCCGAGGGTTCTAAGCTGATATGTATTTGTCGAAGAATTGTTTAGTACTATCAACTACTTCTATGTTATCCCAATTAAGAGTTTCCATATTAGGTGCAATTTTTATCCAGAGGAAGCCATGGATGTGCGTTGATCCTCTATGTTTCCATTCATACCTGTGAAGGATGTTTTTTTGTTAGAAAATTTTGAGTTAGATGGAGTTTGATGTATAGAGAATTATGAAAGTAATGTGGTAGAGTGCATGCTTGTATCAATATTATTTTGTTTGCAAGTGTTTCTCCAATATAACTTCATGAAATATTGTGAATCTGTGGTGCATATATAGTGATGTTAAGTGGGGGTTAGAGATAATGTTATCGATCCTCCATTTGTGTTGTTTTGCAACATCAACAGGTGGAATTCCTGGCATGATTGCATGAAGATGAGGCCATTTTGTATCAACTGCACATAATGTGAAGAAGAACGTTGGGCAGCCGAGTTGAGATATCATGTCTGTCAGTTCATTTTTAGCTTTGTGACAAAAATATCTTGTGCCACGTAGAGAGCTACCGAAGCGCATCACTTGTTCTACCAATTTCGCGTCTGGAAATTGTTCTAATCGGATGTTCAATTCAAGGATTGATGTTGGGAAGCCATCTCCGATGTTTTTTTAAAAAATAAGGATGTTTTTGCTTGACTGCGATGAAACATCTTTAGATTTTATATGTAGTAGCGAAAACGAGGGTGCTTGTCGAATCTGTTATCGTGGTAATGCAGAAGATGAAGTGTGTATTCATGTAACTACACTATCTTTATTCTTTGTTGATTGGGTAGTGCAGCTCCTATGAGGAATAGGGTTGGGAAAGCCATAGAGAGGAGACCTTATGTGTTGTATTCATTGATTAGGGATAGGCTTATTGGTGGCCATTGAATTGTAGTAGCAGAATGGTGGTTGTATGCATGTAAATAATGTCGTATCTCTTGTATTTATGTATTTCTATTAGGAATAGTGGGAATGAATGATGATGTATGGTGTGGGTATTGGTTTACAGAATCATCAGTGGGGAAAACTTGTGTTTCGATTGACAATTGAGTAGTTGGATCTATGGTATTGGAATGGTGAAGGGATGAGGAGATATCGATGGGGAGTTTTCGTAAGGATGCTAATGCATTGTTATCAATGCGAGCATTCCAATAGCAAGGATCATTTGTCAATTTGTATTCTAATGTGGTGAGAACTTGATGTCTACTTACAATGAAATCATAAGCTTGATGGTCATTACTTTGACGGGTAATGATTAAAATATCCAAGTCTTCAACACCTCGTGGCAACATGCATGTTATTTTTGTAATGTCTTGCGGAAAGAAAATTGTGTGGTCAGTGTATTTATATTGGCCACCACGTGCATATGTTACTTGGAGGATATGGTTAACCCTAGAAATACAAATTTATTCTATTTTTGAAAGAGCAGCCAGGACAGGTGGTTGAGGACCAGGGTCCATGTTGTTTGATAATGAGAAACGATGAATTTTTTTTTCAGACATGCATCTGTAGCAATAATAGATTTGGTTCAACATGCAGATATGGATTCTAGGATAGGATTCAAGGAAAATGGAGCATGGTGATTTAGGTGCAAGCCTATCAATTCTTGCATGGAATTCACATTGTGCATCATTAGTATGAACGTTGTTGAAAGCATGTGTAATGGAGGGAGGGGTTGAATGACTATGGATGAATTTGTTTGAGCATCATTATTATGAACGTTGTTGAAAGCATGTGGAATGGAGGGTGGTGGTGAATGAGATTTGGATGAATTTTTTAGAGTGTTTTGCTGAGAAGATGGTCGACTTGAAAATTAGGAAAGAAAATTTCTTTCGGAGTGAAAATTGTTTGATGGAAATTTTGAATTTCCATCGTATGCTCTTGACGATGAATTTTGAGTTTTATTTTTCCTTTTGTTTTTTTGGGAATATTTGAGGGATATTTTAGCATGATAAGCTTCACATCGACGTGAATTTATTTTTTCTTTATTTGCAGCATAGTATCTTTGTGCACGTTCATCGTTAGAAGTAGTAGACATTTCGACAAGTTAATGCACCTACATGAAAGAGAGATGGAGTGAAAATGTTAGCTGGAAAGACAACAACCATGTTATTGTATGGAAGGGGAAAAAATAAATTGAAGTTTACAATTTATTTTTGTTAATATATTATTAGAACAATGTGTTTGAAAGTAAGTTTTAGTAATTTGTAGCTATAGAGGAAGATAATAAGATGTGTAACATGTTGATAACAATATGTTTGAGATTATATTTAAGTATTTTAGATATGTACATGAATGTAATTGGATATGTAATGTGTAAAGTTGGTTGATTTGTTAATAGGGAAAAAGTTAAAGTAATGTGAATTACCTTAAATGAAATTACATACAATTAGATGTTTTGTTGGAAAACATATGAGTAAAGAATAAGAGATATATGTGGAAAGTCATACAAAATAATATGGTTTATAAACGTATTTTTAAAATAAAATAATAGAAATTAGGAATAATGCAAAAGTACTTGTAATCATACTTATCTATGATATTGAAATTTTATTGATTGCTTGAATGATGTTGTTGCATTCTATTGAGAATTGCAAGCTCTCTTCTTTCATGATAACACATTTCAAGCGTAGTATGTCTCTAAATATTTTTGTCTTCACTGATAGTGTGAAGATGTGATCTATCCAGAGTGCTTTGGAGACAATTTCCTTTATTACATTAGGATCCCCAGATAAAAAATATAATTCCTTTTCATTAACTCCAAGAATTGTAGATTCTGCGTCTTCAAAAGAAACTGTTGAAATCAACTCACCAGTGTGATCTTGTACATCTATATTTAGTAAGTATCTGTAATCACATTCAGTTACTTTGGTGTTGCATTTAGGGCAATACCATGTGCTTGCATTCTTTGGAATAAGTTTCTTCGTGCATTTGTTCTTATCAACAATAGATGGAAATGATAGGTAGTAAAAATTTTCCATCCATACTTTTCTTATTGTTCCCTTGACTTGGTAGAATGCAGGTATCTCTGAGGACTCGATATTGTAAATATCTGCAATCATTACTTTTTTGGGTTGATGGAAAAAATAGGGTGAATATATTTTTGTCGGTGGTGTAGAAGTTGTAGTGGAACATTCTTTTGTAAACCATGACTTTAGGATATGAGCCTCTTCGATGTCAGGATCTACAAGAATAATCGATCTTGTTGTAGTACCGAAATTTTTCCATTAAATTTAGTAACATGAGTGTAGTTGATTGCTATGATGGGATTAGTTCCTGTAGCACATAAGCTGGAAATTTATTTTGATACTCCATCCAAATTACCTCCCCAAAAGGTTGCATCCATGTTACATCCAGACATGTCTTGAAGATTTACTGTTTGTTTCATAACTTCTGAGCCGTCTTTTCTATGTATGGTGCATGGATTGGAAATGCTAGTAACAATACCAAGAACATCAACAATGGAGTTCACATTTATTGTTCTGATATCATTGATTGATTTTATATTGAAATTCACTGTTGGGTTGGATCTTATTTCATTGGAAACATGATCTATGGTAGATGTGGCATTTAACAAAATTTTCCACTCATTGTTTATGTGGTTGTATTGTTTATTAGCCATTTTCACATTGCCTTTTGAGACAATGTACATATTTCCAACTTGGATTTTATCCAAGAAAGAATAGGCAACATTGTTGAAACATGTAATTTGTATTTCCCCACCTTCTGTATCGTATAGGTCTAAGCCAAACACTTTACGAGGACCATATTTATTTTGAAATTGTCGAAGATGTGTCTTTATTTGAACATATCCTTTTATGCACCAGTTTTAATGGTAAGGGTTTATTTATTTGATTGGAATTTGGACTGGTGTAATGGATGCAGTAGGAATGTCAGAAAGGGTGCAGTGCCTTTTCGACGAAGGTTTTTGGTTCGATGACGACGGATCTTCTTCTTGAAAAGTGATTGGGATACTCAAATTTTTTGGAATACCAAATAAAGGTGCAGACGTAGTACAAATTTCGAAGTCTAGTAGCGTTATAGACCTACATAGTAAATGGTAGTAATAAGAGCAATTGTTAGAGTTCAAAGTCATATGAAGGAAATATGTAAATTTTAAATAAGAATTTTGTAACAAACTTACATTGATGGACCAATAGTTGAAGTAGTCCAATTTTTAACATGTATAATTGAACCTTTTTGAAGCAAGCTTGCTTCAACGAGGTCATTGAAAGTTATTGGAAGCATAAGGCGCTTCATATGTGTGCCATCAGAGATGGCGGTGTGATATCGTATAGTTGAACTTTGGATTGATGTAATACGTTCAAGTTCAACGATTTGTAGAAATGGTTGAATATGACTTTTCCTCGAGAGCATTGAGGAAATAGCATTCTCAGTAAGATTTGTTGTCATTTTCTGAAAACAAAGATAAATGTATTATTAAAATTGTTTATATGTGGTTTTGAGTTAGATGTATAATTACGATTCCTATAGAACTACATGAGAAGTTAAAGAGAGCCGAAATGGATCATTATTAGGTAAATGTAAGTTAAAAAATAATGATTGTGTGACTGAAAAAAATATCGCTATATGTAAAACTAAAGGTTTTTCCAAAAATCATGGAATAGTTATTGCTTGAAAAGTCATTTTTTGTAAATTAATATAAATTTTGATATATAAAAATCATGTATCATTTGTAGGTAAATCTTAGTTAAGTTAAAACTAATGATTATGTTGAATATAAAAAACCAAATGATAAAAATGTTGATGATGTTAGAAATAATATTGTACAAAACATATAAAAATAATATCTTCTTCAATTTATTAATATGAAACTGTAATTATTATTAATATTCCTCTATTGGAATCATTTAAGACACCAGAGCACTTTTCTAGAATAATATTTAGGCAGAACAACCTTTGAAATAATCTTTGCTAAAAGACATCTTCACAAATGTGAAACTTAGAATATCATGAACACAAAGTATCACTAAAAATAAACAATCTTCTACAAAACATGTGCACTATAATATCTCCACATGAAAAATAATCCATGCATAAGAGTGCATGAAAAACAAGTGAATGACATCTTCACAAATGTGAAACTTAGAATATCATGAACACAAAGTATCACTAAAGAGAAAAAATCTTCTACAAAACATGTGCACTATAATAAATCCACATGAAAAAATAATCCATGCATAAGAGTGCCTAAAAAACAAGTGAATTTAATGATTTTTCTAATTAAAAAAATTCATTTTTGAACAAAAACACATGAAAAAAAAATAAGAGTGCATGAAACACAAGTGAATGACATCTTCACAAATGTGAAACTTAGAATATCATGAACACAAAGTATCACTAAAGAGAAACAATCTTGCAAAAAATATGTGCACTATAATATCTGCACATAAAAAATAATCCATGCATAAAAGTGTCTAATTTACAAGTGAATTTAACTATTTTTCTAATTAAAAAAATTCATTTTTGAACAAAACACATCACACTTTAATATCATTTCTTCTTTGTAATTTAATAAAATTAGCAAAGAACATAAATAGATATGAAAAACATCCTAATCTCCTTATGAATGCATAAGTAAGAACAATGTTGACATGAAAATATCGAAGCCACGAGATAAAATCACAACCTACCACTAAAAATGGACTACGAATTCATTCCAAGTTTTCTCTGGTTCTTGCAAAAACCCTTTTACCTTACTGCTGTCATACAATTTAATATTTTTTGGAGAGATAAAATCACAACCTACCACTAAAAATGGACTACGAATTCATTCCATGTTTTCTCCAGTTCTTGCAAACACCCTTTTACCTTACTGTTGTCATAAAATTTAATATTTTTTGGAGAGACTATTTGCACGTAGCTTAAAACCAACTGGAAATTTGATAGTAATAGTTAAGAAAACTCTCCACATGAAAAAATAATCCATGCATTAGAGTGCCTAAAAAACAAGTGAATTTAACTATTTTCTAATTAAAAAAATTCATTTTTGAACAAAAACACATGAAAACAAAATAAGAGTGCATGAAAAAAAGTGAATGACATCTTCACAAATGTGAAAATTAGAATATCATGAACACAAAGTATCACTAAAGAGAAACAATCTGCTACAAGACATGTGCATTATAATATCTGCACATGAAAAATAATCCATGCATAAGAGTGTCTAAATTACAAGTGAATTTAACTATTTTTCTAATTAAAATAATTCATTTTTGAACAAAACACATCACACTTTAATATCATTTCTTCTTTGTAATTTAATAAAATCAGCCTAGATAATTTGTATACAAAACAATAGATGTTGGCTGGGTTAAAATTGGGAGTTGAATTTGTATAGAAAATAGTAGATGATTGGTAAGTTTTTCAAAGAAACATTCTAGGAGCAAGGATCATGTTTTTTTCTTTTTTAAATCTGCAATTTGCAAGAGTTCAACAATTGATGAAAACCAAAAACTCTATTTTCTAAAGGGTTGCTGGAACACAAATAGACTGACCTCAGAAAGATGAGAAACTATAGGAAGCCTTACTTACTAACCTCTATTTTCTTTCAGTCTTCCTAGCCTTGTTTTGGTGTCAAAAATCTTTTCATGCCAGTACAGATATGGAACAATAAACCAACCTCTTTGTTTTCTGTTAGGAAGAAAAAAAATAGAAAGCATATTTCCATGCTTAGACAACTGAAGATTAAATTGTTGGATGCTGCTAAGCCATTTGATTATGAATTCAAGAAAAATAAGGACTTGGAAAAGAACTTTTTGTTAAAGATAGGTATAGTTGGATTTGGTAATTTTGGTCAATTTCTTGCAAAATCCCTTGTAAAGCAAGGCTACATAGTATTTGCTCATTCTCAAACAGATCATGGGGAGATTGCTAAAAATATGGGAGTTTCTTTCTTCAAGGATGCAGATGATTTTTGTAAATAAAATCTTGAAGTTATCTTGCTATGTTCATCTATTATAGGGACGGAGTATGTGCTGAGTTCATTTCCAACTCAAATATTGAAGAGAAAAAAATTATTTGCAGATGTATGCATTTCTGTTAGGAAGAAACAAAATAGAAAGCATAGTTCCGTGCTTAGACAACTGAAGATTAAAGCGTTGGATGGTGCTCAACCATTTGATTATGAGTTCAAGAAAAATGAGGACTTGGATAAGAAATTTGTGTTAAAGATATGTATAGTTGGATTTGGTAATTTTGGTCAATTTCTTGCAAAAATCCTTGTAAAGCAAGGCCACACAGTATTGGCTCATTCTCGAATAGATCATAGGGAGATTGCTAAAAAGATAGGAGTTTGTTTCTTCAAGGATGCAGATGATTTTTGTGAAGAACATCCTGAATTTATCTTGCTGTGTTCATCTATTATAGTGATAGGGTCTATGCTGAGGTCATTTCCAACTCAAATATTGAAGAGAAACACATTATTTGTAGATGTACGCATTTCTGTTAAGAAGAAAAAAAATAGAAAGCATAGTTCTATGCTTAGACAACTGAAGATTAAAGCATTAGATGCTACTCAGCCATTTGATTATGAATTCAAGAAAAATAAGGACTTGGACAAGAAATTTGTGTTAAAGATAGGTATAGTTGGATTTGGTAATTTTGGTCAATTTCTGGCAAAAACCCTTGTAAAGTAAGGTCACACAGTATTGGCTCATTCTCGAACAGATCATGGGGAGATTGCTAAAAATATGGTAGTTTCTTTCTCCAAGGATGTAGATGATTTTTGTGAAGAACATCCTGAAGTTATCTTGCTATGTTCATCTATTATAGCGACAGAGTCTGTGCTGAGGTCATTTCCAACTCAAATATTGAAGAGAAACACATTATTTGCAGATGTATGCAATCAACATTGGCTCGAATAGAATCCACAGTCAGATGAGCTCAACCTGGTAGCAAAGAACATAAATAGATATGAAAAACATCCTGATCTCCTTATGAATGCATAAGTAAGAACAATGTTGACATGAAAATATCGAAGCCATGAGATAAAATGACAACCTACCACTAAAGACGGACTACGAATTCATTCCAAGTTTTCTCTGCTTCTTGCAAACACCCTTTTAACTTCTCTATCCAAGACTGTTAGGAGTCATTCAAACTTGTAGATACAATTAAGCTCTATTTTCTAAAGGCTGGGTAAAACACCAAGTAGGAAAAGTGTTATGCAAAAGTGATATACTCAATTTCCCTCACATGTACTAACCATACACCATAATAACACAGATTTTCTCTATGATTATGTTAACACCAACAATAAACCTCCTTGAACTCACCAAATCTTGTCCAAAACTATAGCATACACCAAAAAAACTCTACGATAAAAGAAAAAGAAGAGATGACAGTCAGCATTGGTTGAAATAGAATCCATAGTCAGCTGAGCTCCAGATGGTAGCAAAGAACAGAAATAGATATGAAAAACATATTGATATCCTTATGAATGCATAAGTAAGAACAATGTTGACATGAAAATATCAAAGCCACAAGATAAAATCACAACCTACCACTAAAGATGGACTACGAATTCATTCTAAGTTGGTCAGAGGAGAAAATTATGAGTTTTAGGGCCATGCCCAGTAGAATAAAAGATTAGATTTTCCATATGCAAAGACACACTGAAATCTATTGAAACACATCAAATTCATCCCAACATATATCATCTTCTTATTAAAAAATCATGTGCTTCTGGGACACATTCTACTTATAATAATTCAAAATCAAGCCAACAAAAGTGACAATATCCAAGCCTCTCACACCAATAATAAACCTCCTTGGAATCACGAAATTGTGTCTAAAACTCTAGCATACAACACAAAAATTGTATGATAAAAGAAAAAGAAGAGATGGAAATAAGCATTGGCTCAAATAGAATCCACAGTCAGATGAGCTCCAGCTGGCAGCAAAGAACATGAATAGATATGAAAAACATCCTGATTTCCTTATGAATGAATAATTAACAACAATTTTGACATGAAAATATCAAAGCCACGAGATAAAATCACAACCTACCACTAAAAATGGACTACGAATTAATTCCAAGTTTTCTCCAGTTCTTGCAAACACCCTTTTACCTAACTTCTTTCATACTATTTAATATTTTTGGAGAGATAAAATCATAACCTACCACTAAAAGTGGACTACGAATTCATTCCAAGTTTTCTCCAGTTCTTGCAAACACCTTTTTACCTAACTTTTGTCATACAATTTAATATTTTTTGGAGAGATTATTTCCATGTAGCTTAAAACCAACTGGTAATTTGATAGTAATAGATAAGAAAATTATCCACATGAAAAATAATGCATGCATAAGAGTGCCAAAAAAACAACTGAATTTAACTATTTTTCTAATTAAAAAAAATCTTTTTTGAACAAAAACACATGAAAACAAAATAAGAGTGCATGAAAATAATGTGAATGACATCTTCACAAATGTGAAACTTAGAATATCATGAACAGAAAGTATCACTAAAGAGAAACAATCTTCTACAAAACATGTGCACTATAATATCTGCACATGAAAAATAATCCATGCATAAGAGTGTCTAAATTACAAGTGAATTTAACTATTTTTCTAATTTAAAAAATTCCTTTTTGAACAAAACACATCACGCTTTAATATCATTTCTTCTTTGTAATTTAATAAAATAAGCCCAGATAATTTGTATACAAAACAGTAGATGTAGGCTAAGTTAAACTTGGGAGTTAAATTTGCATAGAAAATAGTAGATGATTGGTAAGTTTTTCAAAAAAGCATTCTAGGAGCAAGGATCATGTTTTTTTTCTTTTTCAAATCTGCAATTTGCAAGAGTTCAACAATTGATGAAAACCACAAGCTCTATTTTCTAAAGAGTTGCTGGAACACGAATAGACTGACCTGGGCAAGATGAGAAAGTAGAGGAAGCCTTAATTATTGTCCTCTATTTTCTTTCAGTCTTCCTAGCCTTGTTTTGGTGTCAAACAAATTTTCATGCCAGTACGGATATGGAACAGTAAACCAACCTCTCTGTTTTCTATTAGGAAGAAACAAAATAGAAAGCATAGTTTCGTGCTTAGACAACTAAAGATTAAAGTGTTGGATGATGCTCAGCCATTTGATTATGAATTCAAGACAAATGAGGACTTGGACAAGAACTTTGTGTTAAAGATAGGTATAGTTGGATTTGGTAATTTTCGTGAATTTATTGCAAAAACCCTTGTAAAGAAGGCTACACAGTATTGGCTCATTTTCGAAAAAATCATGGGGAAATTATTAAAAAGATGGGAGTTTCTTTCTTCAAGGATGCACATGATTTTTGTGAAGAACATCCTGAAGTTATCTGGCTATGTTCATCTATTATAGCGATAGAGTCTATGATGAGGTCATTTCCAACTCAAAGATTGAAGAGAAACACATTATTTGTAGATGTATGCATTTTTGTTAGGAAGAATCAAAATAGAAAGCATAGTTCCATGCTTAGAAAACTGAATATTAAAGCGTTGGATGGTGTTCATCCATTTTATTATGAATTCAAGAAAAATGAGGACATGGACAAGAACTTTGTGTTAAAGATAGGTATAGTTGGGTACGCAATCAGCATTGGCTGAAATAGAATCCATAGTCAGATGAGCTCTAGCTGGCAGGAAAGAACAGAAATAGATATGAAAAACATCTGAATCTTCTTATGAATGCATAAGTAAGAACAATGTTGACATGAAAATATTGAAGCCACGAGATAAAATCACAACCTACGACTAAATATGGACTACAAATTCATTCAAAGTTTTCTCCACTTCTTGGAAACACCCTTTTAACTTATCTTTCCAGGACTGTTAGGAGTCATTCAGACTTGTATCTATTTTTGTTATTTATCTATAAAAGTCAGGCTTGATTTTTTGCATTCAAATTTCAGGGCAGGTGGTAGTTTTGAATACGACAATCCACTTTTTTACATAACCTTTAAAGGGTTCATTCATGAAAATGGAATGTATCTCAGTCATAGAGCATCTTGCAGGTTGGAATTTGATCTTTGGTTTGATTCCTAGCCTGTCCAATTTTTAGGACATTTCACTGTGATGAGAAATTTACAAAACAAGGGTACACAAAAATGTTAAGAAGTCAATAAGCACAGAATGATCTAATGACCATGTAAATATATTTAGCATGATTCATGAAACCAAAATACAACAAATGATTTATCCCCTGAGACAAAACCCCAGAGCATGCCTACCTCATTAACTTCTCTACCCAGGACCGTTAAGATTCATTCAGACTTGTAGATACAATTAGGCTCTGTTTTCTCAACATTGGCTCAAATAGAATCCATAGTCAGATGAACTCCAGTTGGAAGCAAAGAATAGAAATAGACGGGCATGGAAAACATCGTGATCTCCTTATGAATGCGTAAGTAAGAACAATGTTGACATGAAAATACCGAAGCCATGAGATAAAATCACATCCTGCCACTAAAGATGGACTACGAATTCATTCCAAGTTTTCTCCAGTTCTTGCAAACACCTTTTTACCTAACTGATGTCATACAATTTAATATTTTTTGGAGAGATCATTAACTTCTCTATCTGGGACTATTAGGAGTCATTCATACTTGTAGATACAATTAGGTTATGTTTTCTCAGCATTGGCTCAAATAGAATCCACAGTTAGATGAGCTCCAACTGGCAAAAAAGAACATAAATAGAGGGGCATGAAAAACATCTTGATCTCCTTATGAATGCATAAGTAAGAACAATTTTGACATGAAGATATCGAAGCCACGAGATAAAATCACAACCTACCACTAAAGATGGACTACGAATTCATTCCAAGTTTTCTCCAGTTCTTGCAAACACCCTTTTACCTAATTGCTGTCATACAATTTAATATTTTTTGGAGAGATTATTTGCACGCAGCTTAAAACCAACTGGTCATTTGACAGTAATAGTTAATAAAACAAATTATGAATTTGGAACACATAAACCAAGTGTTTTTTCCACCATGACATCTTGCCTACAATTTCCCTCACATGTAGTAACCATACACCATAATAATAGAGATTCATTGGAACACATAAACCAAGTGCCTTTTCTGACATGACATCTTGCCTAAAATTTCTCTCACCTGTAGTAGCCATACACCATAATAACACTGATTTTCTCTATGATTAGGTTAACCTGACTTCAATGGGTTTTTCCACCATGAAATCTTCCCTAAAATTACCCTCACATGTAGTAACCATACACCATAATAACACAGATTTTTTGTATGATTAGCTTAACCTCACTTCAATGGGTGTATCTGCCATGAAATCTTCCCTACAATTGACGTCACATGAAAATAATGAATCTCACCTCTATCTCGGAGTGGCAGAGTCAGAGCTCCGCGGAGGCTAAGCAAGCATCTGCAATAACCACAGAAGAGAAACATCAGCTTCTCCATTGTCCAAAACAGCATGAAATTTTCCACTGAGGGGTAACCATATCTTAGGTGATGGGTTGTATCAAAGTGGCAGAGTCAGAGGTCCCCAAACACTGAGAAAGCATCTGCAATAACCGCAGAGTAGGTCACCACAAACATGATAATGGAGTGTAGTTGGGACTGATATACTTGACATGTGGATATATCATTACAGTGTTATGAGGAGGGAAATAGAGACTTGGTGTAGGTGTAGTAGTAGGGAGATATATCGTGTTACTATATAGGGTCCTTTAGTAAGCTGAGATAAAAAATTCATGGTCAAGTGGTAGTATATTAGCAAGTTACGATGGCCCCAAAGTGAGAGAGAGTGTTTATACTATTGAAAAACGCATGCAATAACCACAGAAGAGAAACACCAACTTCTCCATTGTCCAAAGAACATGAGATTTTCCAGTGAGGGGCAACCCTATCTCAGGTGATCGGTGAAATGGAAATCAGAGAAATAATGAAATTTTCCACTGAGGGGAAACCCTAGCTAGTAGAATAAAATATTAAATTTTGCATATGCAGAGAAAAACTGAAATCTGTTGAAACAAAGAAAATGCATCCTAGCATATATCATCTTCTTGTTAAAAAATCATGTGCTTCTGAGATACATTCCACTCATAATAATTCAAAATCAAGCCAGCAAAAGTGACAATCTCCAAGCCTCCCACACCAAGAATAAACCTCCTTGTACTCACCAAATATTGTCCAAAACTCTAGCGAACACCACAAAAACTCTACGATAAAGAAAAATAAGAGATGGCAATCAACATTGGCTTAAATAGATTCGATAGTGAGATGAGCTCCAACTGCTCACTTGTGTCTCAGAGTGGCAGAGTTCAACAAGTGTCAGAGTGGTAGAGTTTAGCAGTAGCCTTGACACGCAACAGAAGTTCACTTGACTTCAGTAGCACTCAGACGCAACAGACGTAGCAGCTTTCTTCACTTATTCATTGGAACAAATTCTTCACTTCTTCACTGGAACAAATCACTGGAACAGAAGGGATTGATGTAGGATGATTGAAAGAAACACATTTAAAGGAAAATCTCAAAAATACCTGCAACTAAGTAATAACTACCAAGATGCCATTCCTCCTCTTGCAAAGGATCTTCCGCTCATCCTACAACAAAGGATTTGTTCCAGCTGCCTCTTCTCTGCAGCAAATGCAGAAATTAGATCAGAAAAGAGGATGAAAATTAAGGTTTTAGTTATAAATATTAAGGTTTTAGTTATGTTTCATTTTGTTAACTATATTTTAATCTATGGTTGTGCACTCTTCAATGGTTTAACAATAGATCTGATTATCAACAATAGTACACATGGGCAGGTAGGAGAGTTGTTTTCAAATAATGACGTAATACTTATCCCTACCTTTTAACCTAAAGTTATATTTACAAACATTCAGAAAGGTATGGTAAATAAATAAAAATATAAATAAAATAGAGGTATGATAAATAAATAAAACCTATTTTTATACTTACTCTAGAGGTATGGTAAATAAATAAAACCCATTTATATATTTAGTGCATAAACCTCCTTATATATTTAAGGAAACTCAAAAAAGAAGTTTTATTTAGGTGAAACCTATGGGCCAAATACCATGAAACAAATTATTATTAATACCATGGGCCAAATACCATGGAACAAATTATTATTAATATCATGGGCTAAATACCATGGGTCAAATACAATATTTAAATAAACAAATATTTATGAGGAATAAATAAGTATGGCAAATAAATAAAAATATAAATAAACTTGAGGTATGATAAATAAATAAACCCTCTTTTTATATTTACTCCATAATCTTCTTTATATTTAAGGACAACAAAAAAAGATGTTTTATTTAGGTGAAGCCTATGAGCCAAATTAATATTATTATTATCTAATATTCATATTAATGTGTAGATGTAATGTAAAAAAGTTTGTAAATTTTTTTAAATATCGGCTCAATATATTTGCAATGGATATATTTATAATCCTAATAACAAAATATAAGTATACCTCTGAATCTAAATTGTGGAAAAATGTGAACATCATATTCTATCATTGGTGTGTGATGGGATGAAGAGATAGAGGGAGGTGGGTGAGAAAGTGAGAGAGAGGAATTGAGAGAGAGGAGAGAGAGTGGGGAGGAGATATGGAGTTGGAAGGGGAAGAAAGACAGAGAGAGAAAGGTGGAGAGGGAGAGGGAGTGACTAAGGGAGAAGGGGAAGAGAGAGAGATAAGGGGATGAGAGATAGATAGATATGGAGAGAGAGTGTGTATGATTTTGGGGTGATAAGGAGAGACAATGGGAGATACCGATATAGATGGAGGGGGGAGAGAGGGAAGAAGAGAGATGAAAATAGTTGGAGGGAGGAAGAGAGATAGATATGGAGAGAGAGAGAGAGAGAGAGAGAGAGAGAGAGAGTGGGAGAGGAAGAGGGCGGGAGAGAGAGGGAGATGAATAGGGAGGGAGGGAGAGAGAGAGAGAGAGAGAGAGAGAGAGTGGGAGAGGAAGAGGGCGGGAGAGAGAGGGAGATGAATAGGGAGGGAGGGAGAGAGAGAGAGATAAATATATAGATAGTGTGTATGTTTGGGGGCTGAAAGAGAGAGAGAGAGAAGGGGAAGAGATAGAGAGGGAAAAGAGGAGGGAGAGATAAATAGATAGATATATATGGAGGGATATTGTATACAAGATGATATAGAGAGATGAATATGGAGAGATAGAGGGAGATATAGATATAGACTTAGAGGGAAAGAGGGAAGAAGAGAGAGACAAATAAAATTAGAGAGAGAGAGAGAGAAATCATGACATGTGTTTCAGGGGATGGAATAGAGAGAAAAATAAGTAGAGATGGAGGGATGTATAAATATAGATGGGAGGGGAGAAGATAAATATAGAGAAAGGGAGGGAGAGGTGGTGAGAGAGAGAGGGAGGATAGAGGGAGGGGGAGGGGGAGAAGGAGAGAGGGAGGGATATAGAAATAGAATGGAAGGTTGAGAGAGAGGGAAGAAAAAAGAGACACACAAAGACACATATAGACATAGAAGTTAAATCTAGAAATTCATTAATATTTTTATTCACTAAAATAGATGTATTGATTTGAGTGTAGTAGTTGATTTCTAATCCAATTTTATCACTTGCACTAGATGCATTGATTGAAATGTAGATTTTGATTTTTAATCCTATTTAATACCTTACAATAGATGAATTTATTTTAGTTAGATGTTTATTTTTACTCCTATCTGATTTCTTGCGCTAGATGCATTGGTTTCAGTGTAGATATTGATTTCGAATGGTATTTGATCACTTGCACTAGATGCAGTTATTTCAGTGTAGATGTCAATTTTTAGTCCTATTTAATACTTTACACTAGATGCATTCATTCTATTGCAAACATTTATTTCTACTCCTATTTGATTGTTTGCACTGGATCCATTGGCTTTAGTGTAGATATTGATTTCTAATCCTATTTTATTTCTTGCAATAGATGCACTGAATTTAGTGTAGATTTTTCTTTCTAATCCTATTTGATTGTTTGCACTAGATGCATTGATTTCAGCGTATATGTTTATTTCTTATTTGATGCAATTATATGTATGATGTAAATTAATTTTGAAGTAATTATATTAATAATGTGCATTGATATCAGTGTAAGCAAATATTATCCCCCTCCATCTATATCTACATCTCCCATTTTCTCTTCTTCTTTATCTCTCCATCTCACCCCCCAAACATAAACACTCTCTCTCCATATATATATATCTCCATCTCTCTCTTTCTCCCTCCCTTTTCTACCCCCTTTCTCTCTCTAACACTTCACTTTCCATATCTATATCTCTTCCACCCCACCCTATATTTGCATCTATCTTCTCCCCTCTATCCATTGGTTTCAGTGTAGATATTGATTTCTAATCCTATTTAATCACTTGCAATATATGAATTAAATTTAGTGTAGATATTGATTTCTAATCCTATTTGATTTCTTGTAATATATGCATTGAATTTAGTGTAGAAGTTTTTTTCTAATCCTATTTGATTATTTTCACTAAATGCATTGATTTTACTGGATATGTTGATTTCTAATTTGATGCAATTAAATGTATGATGTACATAAAATTCAAAGTAATTAGATTAATAGTGTGCATTGATTTAAATGTAATCACATCTCTCTCTCTCTCTCTCTCTCTTCTCCTTCTATCTCTCTCAAACACTTCTCTCTCCATATCTATATCTCGTCCTCCCCACCTTGTCTTTGCATCTCTCTTCTCCCCTCTATCCCCCCCTCCATATATATCTCTATATCACCCCCAAAACATACATGCACACTGTTAGTGTGAGAACATAAACATTATTCATGACATGAATTGACTTACGTGTTGCAATAACTCAACCATAAATACAAAACTTGAATTTTCATCCTAAATAAAATTTTTGCTTACCTGAATAATCTTCTTCTTGAAACTATAAACCATTTGCAATTGGCTACATCCTTATTATTTCCATTTTCCATCATTCAACATTTTTAATCAATTTTCATTCAAACAAGATAACAAAGAATAACTAAATGTGTGACAATAAAAAGAATAAAATAAAATAGTTCACAATGAAGATTGTTTGTAATTGACTTCATTCTTATTACTCACATTTTCTATCATTCAACATTGTTATATTGTCACTTTGCACCTAAATTTTGTATTTCATCATTTTTCATTATTCAAGTTAGTAATTGTCTCATCATTCATTATTAATATTAGACATTTTTAGCATACTTAAAATGACCAAAATAATTAGATTATCAACAAATTTTTCATGATCGCACATGAATGAAACCAGCCTAGATCGATCATAACCCTGGATCTATCAAGTGAAAAGAGGGATCAAATCTCTTGAGGTGCAAACCTTTCCTCAAGTTTTGAAATCAAAAAAGAGGTTTGCACCTCGAGAGATTTGATCCCTCTCGGTTCTTGATAGATCCGAGGTTAAGATGGATCTAGGCTAGTTACGCCGAGAGCCTAGTATAGGGTACATGTGTAGATGCAATGTAAGAAATTTTGTAAACTTTTATAATGTTGGCTCAATATATAGGGTATATGTGTAGATGTAGTGTAATAAAGTTTGTAAACATTTTTTAATGTTAGCGTATAGGGTAGATGTGTAGATGTAATGAAAGAAAATTTGTAAACTTTTGTAATGTCGGCTCAATATATAGGATATATATGTAGATGTAGTGCAAGAAAGTTCGTAAACATTTTGTAATGTTGGCTTATTTGTAATCAATATATTTGTAATAATTATCCCTACCTTTTAACCCAAAGTTATATTTACAAACACTAAAAAAGATATGCTAAATAAATAAAAATATAAATAAAACAAAGGTGTGATAAATAAATAAAACTCATTTTTATACTTACTCCATAGGCATGGTAAGTAAATAAAACCTATTTTTATATTTACTGCATAAATTGTTAGTATGAATCTTAATTCCAAGCATACGAAAAAATACCACTTTAGCTGTGCATAAAAAGCAACCCTAACAGCAAATATGGCTACCAATATCCTCAGATCTGTAGTCAGGTAATCAAGATAAATGCTACAAAAATCTAGATCTATGCATCAGAAGACATTAAGCAGTAGAAAAAACAAGATTTACTCCATGTATCCAATAGACAAGCCAAGAATATGTTGAATGAATTTTGTATTAATGACACTTGGGAAGAAAACACAGAAGGGTGTTACCAGTTCTCCTCAATGGGATGGGCTCTTGTAAGTCCTCAACACTTCAGATATAAAATTCCTCTCTCTTGATGGTGTAGAAAATCCAGACAAAAATGGTAGAAAAATATGATTATGATGGTGGATCAAAGCCAGACGAAAAGTATAAATCCAGAGTGATCTTTAGGCAACAAAAGGTGGTAAATGAATGGGAAAACCTTTCTATTTATAACGAAATATTGAGTTAACCTAGATATTGCTGCATAATTAAAATATTATTAACCAAATCAAGATCCAACTTTTATGGAATATTTTATTGTAGTTGTTGGAGGGAAAATGAATTTGACTTGGGTCAAATCCCTTTATTTATAAATAATAAATAAATAAATGATTTATTTATCATTTGAAGGATGTGGTTGAGTAATAATCAAATAAATAATTATTTATTTAATTATTTAAGGGTGATTTAGTCATATTCAACAAAAAATATTATTTAAACAAGGTTTAAATAATTATTCTTAGGAAATAATAAGATAAATGATGATTTATCTAATTAGTTTCCCTGTTTTGGGTTAAATATATTAATTAAACTATTGTTTAAGTAATTATTCCATGAGGAAAATCAAACAAATGTAGATTTATTTAATATTTCCTCACGGAGTTTCCTGTTTAGACCATAAACAACTTAATAAAGGTGGTTTACTAAGTTATTTTTCATAGTCAATGCAATTTTACTTAGAGTAAAATTGGTCTTTCATGGTGTACTTGGGTCCATCTAATAACAATAGGTTAGATGACCAAAAAATGGTGTAACATAAACCTCCTTATATATTTAAGAAAACTCAAAAAATAAGTTTTATTTAAGTGAAGCCTATGGGCCAAATACCATGAAACAAATTATTATTAATACCATGGGACAAATACCATGGAACAAATTATTATTAATACCATGGGTCAGATACCATATTTAAATAAATAAATATTGTTGAAGAATAAATAAGTATGGTAAATAAATAAAAATATAAATAAAATAGAGGTATGATAAATAAATAAACCCTCTTTTCATATTTACTCCAGAATCTGTTTATATTTAAGGACACTAAAAAAGGACGTTTTATTTATGTAGTATTCCAAAATTAGCATGCAGCTAATTGGAATATTGATTTTTGTTTTTATCACCTAGCAGCTTAATAAATGGGTAAGGAGGCCCATGCATATTAAAAATATGAATAAAATCCCTCATAATTGGAAAAAGGATAGTCATAGGAGTTGGATTTCACACCCTCATGTGTGAACAAGATCATTTGCATGAAGACAAGGTCAAGTTTGACCAAGTCAACAACGTTGGGATAGGAGGAGGAGAACACTTGGAGAGACAACACATTATGAATGGGAGGGATATTCCTTGGTGGAGGAAACCCTAATGAGTGGGACCCATGGTGAGAGAGCTTCCATTTTTTTTAAAGGAGGGCAAGGCAACCATTGTTATTCATGTTATGTATTATTGATTTCTTGGTCTGTTCAGACTTTGTGCATTCTCCTGTTGTTTAGTAGAGTTGCATTGTTGCTTAGCACAACAATTTCCTGTTTAGGAATTCCTTCTCCTTTTAAGAGAGGCCTCTTGAAGGAGGTTTCAATTTATTTATCCACATCCAGGATTGAGGCCAAGCTACCTCCTTCAGCGACAACGTAGTTTCTGTTGCGAGCTGGGTTCTGTTGCAGGGTGTTGCAATGGTGTTGCACTAAAAACTATCACCTTGACATTCTGCTTACTGTATGACCTCATTGTCACTCATAATTACCTCCTTTGAAAGTCTTACAACCTCTACTCCTCATGTCAAGCCCTAAAAATACGAGAAAAACCCTAAAAAACTCCAAAACCCCGGGTACGTAGGTAATGTGAAGCTTACTTGTGTTCCTGGCTAGGGTACGCAGGTAATGTGAAGCTTACCTACGTTCCAAAATGCAGTTTCTCTGTGTAATGCCTAGGTACCCCTGTCAAAGTAAAAAGGGTGAGAAAGTAAATTGAAAAAGTTGATTTTTGGTCAATTCTAGAAGCTTCTGGATGAGATTTTTTGGGGGTGAGTACGCTCTTGTAAGGTTTGTGCATCCCACACCTTAAGGAGCTAACCCCTTGATGTGAGGAGCCTATCCCTTTGAAGGAGGATTCTATCCCTTTCATAGGTGGAACCCTAACCTCCTCATCTGCACTATAAAAAGAGGCATTGGGTAGCCTCAAAGGGAGTTCAAGCTTTAGTGTGTGATTGAGGTGAAGTGCTATTTAGATTTAGACTCCTTTCTGCTAAGATTTTGTGAGGAAAGATCACATACCTCTATGTGCTCCTGGAGGAAGAGTTCAAGGCTTATCAAATTAGAGAAAACTCCTGCTTTGGACCCCAGGAAGGCCTGTTCAACATCAAGGCTAAGGTTTTAAGGTTCTTCTATTATTTCAAAGTTAATACAATCAAGTTTGTTTTTCTCAATAAATTGTCGCTCGATTGTTTATTTCAATATGCTGTCGTTCGATCGTTTATTTCATAGATTCCTTGATCACTATGATAGGTATGTTTTATAATTATTTTTTATACATGTGCTATTTAATATTTTCTTGTTTTTTTGCAGGTCTTTGAAGACGACACTTTCAAGCGACAGAAGAACTATTGTTGCAACAGAAGAACTATTGTTGCGATGGAAGAACCACTGATGCGATGGAAGAACTACGGTTGCAAATAAGCGTTTGGATCTAAGGTAGGATCGACACCTTTATAGCATTTACTTGTAAAATGAATATATTTAGAGAAAGATAAACTTAGTTGTTCGTTTTTTGCTAGATTTTCTTCTGACACTAGGGAGATCGATCTTGTCCGCAAGATTAATTTATCCTGCCAACAAATTGGCGACTCCACTGGGGAAAGATTCTTGATTTTTGGTTTTCCTCTGTTTTGACTTGAGAAATTGATTTTTTATAGCTTTTGATTGATGTATACTCACCTGGGTAGCTTAGTTTTACTTTTCTTTCAAAAAATTTAAGAACTTTTTTGTTTTTCTTGAATTTTTCAGGGGACCGCACTTTTTCTTCACACACAGTGTGGGCATCTCCACACTTTCCTTGAGTAACCAGTGCGGGACTGCACCTGTTTTCTCTAGAGCTTGCGGACCCTGTCAAATTTTTGAAAAAATTAAGATTTCTTCTTCTAGTTTGAGTTTAGATCTAATTTAGGATTCTTAGCATCTACCCATATCTGTTTTTTTCTATCAAAAAGCCTTGTTTATGAGTTTCTTTCAGCAAATTTTTCATCTCATCAATCCTCGTTAAGTTAATTGGGTGTTTTGAGTCTCTTTTTTGAGAAATTATTAATTTGATTTCCTTTGGTCATTACTTGGAGGTTTGTCTCAGTATTTTCACAATTTTGCATCTTTTTTCTTTTGTTTTTGCTTAAATTGTGTATGAGTGTTAATCACCTTTGAGTGTTTTTATTTTTTGATATTTGGAACTGTCACCCAATTTTCTTTACTCACACTTGATTGGTTCTTATATTACATTAGAATCATCTTGTGTTTGAGAATTCTCTTGCATAGATCACATTTGCAATATTAGAATTCTCATTTTAATAATATGAGTGAATTGTGCATAGATTACAACTGCATAGTTTACATTCCAAAAAATCAATCGTAGATTTAGATCAGTTTTCTTTGATTTGAATTTAGATGCTTTTATGCTTGTTTTAAAAACAAAAAAATAAAAAAAAAAATTGGAATTGATTTGCACTAGTTTTTCTTGATGAAATTAGTGCATTAGAGAATTTGTTATATTTTCTCTTAGTGATCAAATTTTTACATTGTTGGAAGTGAATGGAAACTATCTCCTTACTTTAGTTAGGATTCATCGAATTGAAAAGATTACATTATCATATTCGATTGCATTCAGTTTTGGGTCGGGTCATAACACCATTGGTTTCATATCCATTTACCCTTTTGAGTAATAACAGCCTAAATAACACAACGCTTAATAAAATTCATCTAGTAATTTTTACATTTTTAGGGCTCTTTCCACCAATCTAGCTCAGGATTAGTGCTTTGGAATAGGTTGTAGTTAGCTTTCCAAAGCAACAAAAATAAACAAGTAGATAAATCTTGCGGTAGGAAATAAATCCAATTGTAATTGGTACAATCTGGGACGCTTCTCTTAAAGGATTTAATCACGAGATCATGTCTGAACCTTTGAGACAATAAATTCTGTTTCATTGGGAAAGATAGAAGATTTTGCGCACATTACAAATGGTAAACCTCGGATTAACCATTGTCGAGGAGCCTGGGGTCACTTGTTGGTAAACCTCGGATTGACCATGTCGAGGAGCCTTCAAGGGGATTGAGCTTTGTTACTCTGCCCTTGCGCGTGGAATTAGGTCGTAGAATTTTCCCCCAGTTGTATTTGTTACTGTTGGTAACCTTAGTGTCCATAACCTTAATATTATCTCCTAACGTGACGGTGAAGGAAATATCTCACTGTACCTGGAGTAGACGTCGAATAGACTCACTTGGACTCTCTAGGGGGTTCTCTGCACTCGAAATGGTTTTATGAAGAAACATGTGCCAGTCTATTTCATTAAGCAGGTTGTCGGGGTAACTGTTCCAACCGCCATTTCTTCATTAAAATTCTACGATGTTGGATTTCATCACCAACTAGTGTTTTTAGTGTGGGAATCTACTGTTTGTGTGTGGTTTGACTCCTAGATTTGATAGCGCGTGTTAATTTGTTTGTTTTTACTTTTTGAGACCATAGGTGTGAATTGTGAATTTTAATTGTTAGGTGTAAATTGTGAATTTTTAATTTTAGTTTTAAATTGTTAATAAAATTCACTGAAGTTGAATATAATGGCAATTTTTCTGGAATTTACCAACCAATGAACCCCTCTTAACGAGAATCCTAGTACTTTTCCTTCCTTTGGAAATGTTGGTCCTCCTTATATGGCCACTTTGTCATTACCTGGATTTACAATAGGTTTATCGATGTGGTTATTTTCAACTTCGTTGGCCCCAAATACTCCAATTGTTCCACCTCAACCAGATGCTTCACCTCAACAGAGTTCACCATCTCAACATCACTAACCTTCTGTTGACCCTTTACCTTCTTCGCCTAATATTTCTTCCTCCATTTCTTCCTCTTCACTTGGTAAAATCCTTGACGCTAGTAACCAGGAGGCTAAGAAGAAGAAGAAAGGGAAGAAGAAGAAGAAGAAGAAGAAAGGGAAGAAGAAGAAGAAGCAAGATAAGAAAGAAGTCAACCAACCAACCATGGCTGTAAATGTTAGTAGTGTTGAGGAAACCTCCAACATGCATCATAAACCCAAATACCCTTGTAGGATTTGTAAGGGTGACCACTTCCTTATCAATTGTCCCGGTATTCCAAAGGTCATGGAATTATGGTCAGAAAAATCTCATCAACTTTCCATTGATCCATCAACCAGTGATAGTTAGGTTCCTGGGAAAAAGGGTAAAGTTAGGTTTCCTTGTAAGTTATGCAACGGGAGTCATCAAGCTCACATTTTCCCTCACATGGATGAAGCCTCAAAATTATTGGAAAACCTTACTGTTCCACAGGAATAATTTCCAACTGGTTACCATAAACTTTCTCCCAACCTACCGTCAACTGATGGAGTCATTGATCTAATTTCAAGTACAATCAATCCCATTTTTCCATTGGAGACTGAAACTCATATCACTTTGGTTGATGATCCATTCATTGATCAAGTGGTCGATTCGATTTCACATTCGGTCGATCCCATTCTCCCTGTAGAGAGTGAACTTGATAATGCTCAGGTTCTTCTTGTTACATCAAATTATTCTATGCTAGGGAGCATTTCACCTGTTTCTACAGAACCCCCTCCAAGTACTGAGGTATTTTCCTTTAATTGGAATAGACTGACATAACCTCGTCCTCCTTCCTCCATCCCATTCCAAATCATTGATAAGCTTGGTGGTAGGGACATACACCGCATACAGGTAGATGAAGGTGATTCTATTAGTATTTTATCCTCAACTATTTGGAAAGCTTTGGGTTCCCCTCAGCTTATGCCTATTACACATAATCTGAAAGCTTTTAACAGAACCATTAGTGAACCTTTAGGGATCCTTCCTAAGTTTTCGATTACTTTGGAAGGTAAAACTGTCTGTATTGATCTTATGGTAGTTCGAGGTCCCTTGGATTTCAATTTACTCCTTGGGCGAGACTATGTCTATGCAACGAAAGTTGTAGTATCAACACTCTTTCGCGTGATGTCTTTCCCTCACAATGGAAATATTGTGACTGTAGACCATCTTTCGTTTGCTAGTCTTGTTTCAACTACCAATAATTTGACACCCGTAAATGTTCCTGATTCTAAAGTGGTATCTACCGCACCACGGGTTAATTATGTGGCAACTAGTCCCATGTTTTCAATTACCGATGTAAGTGAGCCTCTTACTATTTGCTCATCTTCCTTTGACTTAGATCCATTAATTGACATGGAAAACTCTATGGGATTATTTGAATGCGATTTTATTATCCCTTTTGAGTCCCTTGACATGTGTTCCTTCTAGAGAACTATTCTTCCTTCTGATGAAGACCTCTTGGAAGCCATTATCAAGGTGTGTCCATTGAGATGTGTTTCTTCCAGTTGAAAGCCATGATCAAGTTTCCGACGATAGTTCCTTTTATTGTGTCAACCTCGTTAAAAATGAATCAGTGAGTGTGAGGATAGTTTCTTTTACTGTGTCAATCTCATTAAAAAATGAATCAATTAGTCGAGAGCATAGTTCCTTTTCTTCTGTCAAGCTCGTTAAAAGAATGAAACGAGCTTCAAAGAGGAAAGTTCTTTTCCTGTGTCAACCTCATTAAAAAATGAATCAGTTGGTTAGAGGATAGTTCCTGTTACTGATTCAACCTCATTAAAAAATGAATCAGGTATGAGGACAGTTCTTTTCCCGTGTCAACCTCATTAAAAAATGAATCAGTAGGTTATGTAGGTAGATTGTAGAGAGTAGATTTGAGGACATTTTTTTAACTGTGTCAACCTCGTTAAAAAATGAAACATTTAGGTGAGGATAGTTCCTACTACTGTGTCAACCTCGTTAAAAAATGAAACAAATCCTCCCCTAATTGAGTCAAGTATTTGACTAGATCTCGTAAATGTTACCTCATATATTTAGGTTAGTTATTTCAGTTTTCGCATAATTTTCTTACAGTTTTAGGTCAGGTCTTTCATATGATCTCGTAAATGAACCTTCATTCCATCTAGCTATTAATTACCAGTAGTCTATTTAGTTCAATGAAATGAAGCTGGGGGGGCATGCGCTCTAATATATTACGCTTAGGGGCATTAAAACCTATCTGAAGCATAGTTTTTCTCTATTTCAAGATTTTGTAAAAATGAAACCTATCTTGAGTCGATTTTGGTTATTATTTTCAAGACTCATTAAACTCATGAAAATCCTAAGATTATTTTGATATCTTTCATTCTCCTAAAACACATGAAAATTTTGAGTTCTTTCCGTCTTTTCCTGCTCGTTAATTAAATTGAAAGTCAGCCACATGAGTACTTTTTTATCCCTTTTTTGAACTCGTTAAAACTTACGAAAAAGTGAAAACCAAAGAGCATACTTTTATCACTTTTTCAGACTCTTTCAAAAATTTATGAAAAAGAGAAGCACTGGAGTCCTCTTTTAAGCCCTTTTCAGACTCTCTAAACATGAAAATATTTTTGAGCACTTGATTATTCGAACTCGTTAAAATAAATGAATGATCGTCCCTTCAGTATAAGTTTACCCCTTTTACAGACTGAAATGGACTATTTACGAAAAATGAATACGTTGACTAATTACGATCAATAGAGTTCTCTCTCACATTATTTTATCATTTTTCGGGCTCGAGAGACTAAATTTATGAAAAAGTACCCCCATGGAGTCTTCTTAAGTTTTTTCTTCTGACACCCTAAAATTGAAAAAACACCGAGTTTCTCTTATACTAGACTCGTTAAAATTTAACAGTAAAGGACCTGTTCAATTTTAAACAGGAACGAACCACTCCTTCTTAGGGTTCTAATCTTAAACTAAGTTGGACTCATCCAAAGGATGAGCTTATAAATAAGAAAATGTTATCATGCTTAAGCTTGTCAAAAATAAAGAGGTACTTGCCAGAAATGGTGGGGGAAAAGAGAGAAAAACAAACCTGTTTGTTACATTTTGATTATTCGGAAAACTGTTAACCACTCTTGGACACGACACTTTTGTTCACCTGGATTGGGAAAATTATTTGCCTAACAGTTAATCAAACCATATTGAAAGTCTTCAGCCAATTTCTGGGTATTAGCTTTGGGTCAATTGTCACCAAACCATCTACAGTGTTGTTATGTTTTCAAGAGGACAGTTCAAACAAACCATTCATTTGTGAAATATTTGTCTTCCATTTTGACCATCCCTGAGTCAGTCCTTGCCAATATATTTCTTCAAAACTTGATCTATGATTTCGTGTTGTGGGTTTACCTACGTTAGATCACTTTTTTATCGATGACATCTAATTATCTAGGAAGTTGATCTAGAAATCGTCAGTGCCTTGAAATCTTCATGCCTCAATGGTAGGTTTCTCTCCTTCGATGACAGGTTGCATAATTAACCTTCGATCGAATGATTCTGTGACATGTTCGACTTCAGCTCATTTATTCACATTTCATGGATTTTACTGAGTACTTTGAGAGCCATTGACATTAGTGGTGGTTACTCTCACACATGTTAACAGTTTACATTATTGACTGCTAATCAAGTGGTTTCTACCATGCTCGACTTCGGCACATTTATTCACATGGATAGAATTGTACTGGTTCGATAAACAGAAATCAAGACCCTAGATCTAGTTTCTACCATCCAGGCTGCGAGGAATTTTTTTATTCATTTATACAATGGAATATTCATAAACAGATGGTTGCATCAATACTGTGTCTACACATGTCTATACTGTTGATGTATTGAAAATAATTCCTGTATCAGAACATTTTAAATCAGTTTTCTAGTTAGTTTTGATCTGAGTATGGGAATGCCTACCTCAGCGATGATATGTTTACATATATATGTTTTGCATTAAATTTTTTTACAGGTTCCTACTGGGGTGTCCACCGGATGATCCTTGAAATGATAAAGTACTTCACTCTTCATATATGACAGACTTCATCTTCATCTATTCCAGACTTCGCACTTTAGGGGGCAATCTGTTGCACTAAAAACTATCACCTTGACATTATGTTGACTGTATGAGCTCATTGTCACTCATACTTACCTCCTCTGCAAGTCTTAAAACCTCTACTCCTCATGTCAAGCCCTCAAAACAGGAGAAAAACCCTAAAAAACTCCAAAACCCTAGGTACACAGGTAATGTGAAGCTTACTTGCGTTCCTGGCTAGGGTACGCAGGTAATGTGAAGCTTACCTGCGTTCCAGAACGCAGTTTCTCTGTGTAATTCCTGCGTACCCCTGTCAAAGTCAAAAGGGCGAGAAAGTGATGTGAAAATTTTTATTTTGGTTCAATTCTATAATCTTCTGGATGAGATTTTTTGGGGGTGAGTACGCTCTTGTAAGGTTCATGCATCCCGCACCTTAACGAGATAACCCCTTGATCAGAGGAGCCTATCCCTTTGAAGGAGGATTCTATCCCTTAATAGATGGAACCCAAACCTTCTCATCTGCACTATAAAAAGAGGCATTGGGTAGCCTCAAAGGGAGTTCAAGCTTTAGTGTGTGATTGAGGTGAAGTGCTGTTGAGATTTAGACTCCTTTCTTCTAAGCTTTTGTGGGGAAAGATCACATACCTCTATGTGCTCCTGGAGGAAGAGTGCAAGGCTTATCAAAGTAGAGGAAACTCCTGCTTCGGACCCCAGGAAGGCTTGTTCAACATCAAGGCTAAGGTTATAAGTTTCTTCTATTATTTCAAAGTTAATACAATCAAGTTTTTTTTTCTCAATAAATTGTCGTTCGTTTGTTTATTTCAATAAGCTGTCGTTTGATCGTTTATTTCATAGATTCCTTGATCAGTATGATAGATATGTTTTATAATTATTTTTTATACAGGTGATATTTAATATTTGCTTGTTTTTGATTGCAGGTCTTTGAAGACGACACTTTCAAGTGACGGAAAAACTATTGTTGCGACGGAAGAACTATTGTTGCGACGAAAGAACTATTGTTGCGACGGAAGAACTATTGTTGCGATGGAAGAGCTACTGATGCGGCGGAAGAACTACGGTTGCAAATAAGAATTTTGATCTAAGGTAGGATTGACACCTTTATATCATCTACTTGTAAAATGAATATATTTAGAGAAAGATAAACTTAGTTGTCCGTTTGTTGCTAGATTGTCTTCTGACACTAGGGAGATCGATCTTGTCCGCAAGATCGATTTATCCGACCAAAAAGTGGAAGGCTGACAACACCACTTCCAGGGATTTTTTTTCAAAGAGGAAGCTTTCTTTCCTTTGGGACACCATTGAGGAAGATTTTGGAGCCTATTGCAGATATTGGAACTTGGCCAACATATTTCCTTTCTCCTATAGCGCAGTCCCTTCTCTAGGCTGTGTTATTTTCAGTGTGCAATTGTAGTGAGGGTCTACATGATTATTGGAGGGTGATATCTTCAGTGATAGGATTAGACTTTCACTTGGGAGATCCATTGGAGGAGGTCTATTTATCTAATGCAACATCTTCAGCCATCTCCATCCAGTTCCAGTTCTTATGTTGTAGCTGCTACTGCAACTTTGGCATTTTCTACAGTTTTGCATATTTCAGCCAATCCTTCCAGGATTGTCTTGAAATAGTATTTGGGAGCTTATATCTTCACTTCCAACATTTTATGAGTTATATCATTCCATATCCATGTATTTACATATTCCATGATCAGTTATTCTTAATAAAACTGCACCGCTCTAGCCTTTTATACTTTTATGTGTAGCAGTGGGCTTGTATTTTATGTACATGTTTCTTGAGGCTGATTTTGCCTATCTTGAGTAACTCCTTCCTCAATATCTTGTATCTATTTTCCGATATAATACTAATAAGATGGTTGTATGTTCTTCTTAAATTTTCTAAGTTGATGTAACACTGATCTTTCATTATTATGTCCATGGATTGCTGTAGCTCCACTTTTGGAATATCTTAAGATATTTCCATTGGTGTAGATTTTCCCTATTTTGGGATATTAGAGTGGTATCAGAGAATAATATTGGCTCAACCTATGAGTTTAAGCTATTATGCTATCAGAAGAAGAGAAGATGAGCAGAAATAAGACTCCATTCTTTGGATGAAAGAAGGAGGAGAGGGTCTCAAAGCTTCTTCTTAAATATGTATAGAGCATTCAAGGAAATCTCAAGAAGATCATGAGGGAGATGTGTATAGAATATCCAAGAGGGTTTGAATCTGAATCAAACTCTAGATTTTCATATGATGAGTGTGAGTATGTAGCTACACATCATGATATACGGTGCATTCATATGCCCAGATTTTCCATGAGAGAGACAGAAGAAGATGGAATGACTAGAAGGAAAACTCTTAGTGACTTTCTGCAAGAGTATGAGTCTCAAACTCAGAAGTTTAGAGACCATATGACTTTTCTAGATTTTTGCAATATCAAGGTGAAGAGAAGCAAGCATCATAATATGGGTAGATTTATTCTATCCTCTTTTGATGGTTCACCTACATGTTCAGCCGGAGCTTGGGTGGAAGAACTAGACACCTTTTTGTAGCAGCACCAAATTTCTAAAGATCAAGCCATCAGATTTGCAGCGCTGCATATTGGAGATAAGGCCTACACATGGTGGATATTTGAGTCCTTTTATTTAAAAAATGCAAACACTTCTTCTTATGCAAGGTTTATTAAGAAATTGGTGGAAAGGTTTGATGGGAAGCTTTCTACAACACATATGGTGAAGCTAAACAAATCTAAACAAGCCAAACCCTTGCATGTGATAGAGGAAACTATAAACTTAGATCCACTTCAGAAAAACATGTAGGAGGATGAAATATTTCATAACACCTTGCTAGAGGAAAGACCTATATCTCATATTCTTGAACAAGATGACATGTAGATCTCTTTTTCAAAAGAGGATCCAATTCTTGGGAGGTTGCCCATACATGTTGATGAGGAGGAGGGAAACAACACTGTAATGTCTAGAGTTTATCTAGCACCTCATTCAGAGGAAGAGGAAGCTCTTGATCCAAATAAAGGGATTATTGTATCATTGTAAGGAATTCCCCATGATCTCACATGTGGAGATCAAGGCACAACTCATGATTCACATGTGTGATTGAAGATAGGGTGTGAACCTATGGCGATACATGGAGGAGATAGGGAGGATGACCAGAATCATGTGATGAGGAGCACACACCCCTATTTATTTCATGAGGCTGATGCACCTAAGAGGGAGACTGGATTGCGCAGTGAGATCAGGGACAAATCTATTCATTCACATATGCAATCTACTCTTGATGATGATGTCCCATCGCATGGAGACATTTCACCAAGGAGACCACCAAATCAGCAGATGATGAGAGATGCTTCACATTTGGAGGCACCATTCATTGATTTCAGAGGAGTGGAGACCTTGGGAGGTAATTATACAACGTTGAGAGTATTGGGTGGACTCAGGGAGGAGAGAGCCATTCTCTCAACATCATCTTCACCCACTCTCATTTCAGATTCTACGCTGTGGCAGAAGTAGCAGGGGAAGGATAAAAACCTTCCAAATTTCATCTTTGGCATGGGATATGTTAAAGAGGAGGGTGACCATATGACAGATGGTCTTCATGAGAGATCATTATCGCTGTCACTATGGATGATAGATCCATATTGGAAATCCCAGCAATTGGTGGAGTATTCCAAGGACCTTTTCACTTGTATGATGTTGGATGACCAGCTACATGAGAAGGGATATTCAGTTAGAGATGGGGTCAGCTACTATCATAGTAGGATATTCTTATCTAGAGCTTCCAAGCTCAAGGAGAAGTTGCTAAAAGTAGCTCATAGAGATTTCCTTTTCAGCCACACTTATTCTATGAGGACATACCACACCATCATGGAGGGGTATTTTTGGGAAGGCTTCGAGGAGGAGATGTATCAACATATGAGGAGATGCATGGTTCATGTGGATATGGAGGAGATACATAAATATTTGGGAGAGTTAGCACAACCACCTCTTTTCTCTTTGGGGATGAGAGGAGACTCATCTATGAGCCACTCCATTTGTATGAGCAAGACATATGGTAAGGGTATTTTTTGTTTGCATGATGATTTGTATAATTTATATATGCATTCCTTAACCATATAAGTGCAGGGATTTTCTCAAAGGAGGGGAATTCTTCCTTTTAGACCTCATAGTTTACTTAAGGCGAATTATTGGTGACCACTCCCTAGGAGGACTTCGGGAGGAGATTTTTTATGGAGAAAATAATTACATTTCACCATACATCATTCACTTTCTCCAAACACATGAGGAGAGTGGGGCAGCCAGAAAGTGGCTGAGAAACCATAATTTTTGTCATTCTCTATTGCAGTTGAGGGCCAAACTGCGTTGGTTAAATTTGAGGGATCATTGTCCTCCCCCCTTGCTACATATGGCAGCAAGTATCATTCTCATTGTAGTTCCTTATGTTTCTGTTGTTCTTATTTTTATTGGGAGCATGATTGGGGGAGTGGCACATTGGTTGGATGTGTCCCCTGGGGGAGAGATTCCCCACATTGTTTGAATTTCATGTTCTAAAGGGAGCATGAGAGGTGATATGGTCACCACATCCAAACATTTTTCCTTTCATGAGGTGGGCCATGGGATTGATTTGATGCCATATGATGGTGATTTCCAACTCATCATATATGGAAGGATTTGGGCCAACATGTTTCATAACGTTGGAGAGGAGATCCTCGAGGATCTAGTCTTCTTCTTGCCACTTGAGGGAAACTTTATTGCAACCCAAGATCAACCAAAACTCTACACTTATCATAAGTGGAGAGAAGGAAAGTGTGGGGTAGCCTTCTATGTCTACCATGTTCAGATTTTCAGCCCACCTACATTGCATGACCTCAAGGTGGAGGAGCATTCTCAGGAGTTGCCATGTTGGGAGGTCACTCATTTTGTATGGATGATAGCTTGGGGATGGGAGATTCATATGAGGATGATAGATCTGAATATATATCAGACCTCATGCCTCAAGAAGGCCTTTAGACAACCCATTTTTACCTCCATGGATGTTTTACATGATGATAGCTATTTGGGATGCACACCAAAAGTTAGATTGCACACTTGGGAGGGACAACTTAGAGATGTATTGATGATACAACATCTTAATACTTGGAGGAATTTATCATATGAGGATGCTATAGGGAGAGAAGAGGAGGCTTCTCAGTTCTATCATAGCAGTTTCTTAAGGACAAGCAACATTTGGGAGGGGAGGACTGTAATATTCCAAAATTACCATGCAACTAATTCGAATATTGATTTTTGTTTTTATCACATAGCAACTTAATAAATGGGTAAGGAGGCCCATGCATATTAAAAATATGAATTAAATCCATCATAATGTGAAAAGGGATAGTCATAGGAGTTGGATTTCACACCCTCATGTGTGAAAAATATCATTTTCATATAGACGAGGTCAAGTTTGACCAAGTCAATAGTGTTGGGATAGGAGGTGGAGAACACTTGGAGAGACAATGAAATATGAATGGGAGGGAGATTCCTTGGTGGAGGAAACCCTAATGAGTGGGACCCATGGTGAGAGGGCTTCTATTTTTTTAGAAGGAGGGAAAGGTAGCCATTGTTATTCATGTTATGTATTATTGATTTCTTGGTCTGTTCAGACTTTGTGCATTCTCCTGTTGTTTAGTAGAGTTGCAGTGTTGCTTAGCACAAGGATTTCCTGTTTAGGAATTCCTTATCCTTTCAAGAGAGGCCTCTTGAAGGAGCTTTCACTTTATTTATCCACATCCAGGCTTGAGGCCAAGCTACCTCCTTCAGCTACAACACAATTTCTATTGAGAGTTGGGTTGTGTTGCAGGGTGTTGCAGTGGAGGGTTGACAACATCACTTCCGGGGCTTGTTTTTCAAAGGAGGAAGCATTCTTTCCTTTGGGACACCAGTGAGGAAGATTCTAGAGCCTATTGTAGATCTTGGCACTTGGCCAACATATTTCCTTTCTACTACAGCGCAGTCCCCTCTCTAGACTGTGTTATTTTCAATTTGCAATTGCAGTGAGGGTCTGCCGGATTATTGGAGGGTGAGATATTCAGTGATAGGATCATCCTTTCACTTGGAAGATCCATTGGAAATGGTATATTTATATTATGCAGCATCTTTAGCCATTTCCATCCAGTTCCATTTCTTGAGTTGCAGCTCCTACTGCAACTCCGACATTTCTGTAGTTTGGCATATCTCAGCCAATCCTTCCAGGATTGTCTTGAAATAGTATTTGGGAGCTTAGATATTCACTCCCAACATTTTATGAGCTATATCATTCCATATCCATGTATTTACATACTCCAACAATAGTTATTCTTAATAAAACTATACTGCTCTAGCCTTGTATGCTTTTCTGTGTAGCAGTGGGCTTGTATTTTATCTACATGTTTCTTGAGGCTGATTTTTCCTATCTTGAGCAACTCCTTCCTCAAGATCTTGTATATATTTTCTGCTATAAGACTAATAAGATGGCTAGATGTTCTTCTTACATTTTCTGAGTTGATGTAACGTTGCTCTTTAATTATTATGTTCATGGATTGTTGCAGCTACACTTTTGGAATATCTTAAGATATTCCCATTGGTGTAGATTTTCCCTATTTTGGGATATTACAATTTAGGTGAAGCCTATGGGCCAGATTAATATTATTATCTAATAGTCATATTAATGTGTAGATGTAATGTAAGAAATTTTTTAAAATTTTTTAATGTCGGCTCAATATATTTGTAATGGATATATTTATAATCATAATAACAAAATATAAGTATACCTCTCAATCTAAATTGTGGAAAGATGTGAACATTATATTCTATCATTAGTGTGTGATGGGACAGAGAGATAGAGGGAGGTGGGTGTGAAAGTGATAGAGAGGACTTAAGAGAGAGGGGAGAGAGTGGGGAAGAGATATGGAGATGGAAGGGGAAGAAATACAAAGAGAAATGTGGAGAGGGAGAGGGAGTGACTAAGGGAGAAGGGGAAGAGAGATAGATAGATATGGAGAGAGAGAGAGAGTGTATGATTTTGGGATGATAAGGAGAGACAATGGGAGATACAAATATAGATTGAGGGGGGAGAGAGGGAAGAAGAGAGAGGAAAAGAGAGGGAGGGAGGAAGATATATATATATATATATATATATATATATATATATATATATATATATATATATATATATATATATATATATATATATATATATATAGAGAGAGAGAGAGAGAGAGAGAGAGGAATAGGGATGGAAGGAGAGAGAGATATAAATATATAGATATATATGGAGAGATAGTTTGTATGTTTGGGGGTTGAGAGAGAGAGAGAGAGAGAGAGAGAAAGGGACAAGAAGAGGGAGAGATAGATAGATAGAAATATATGGAGAGATAATGTATACAAGATGATATAGTGAGATAAAGAAGGAGAGACATAGAGAGATATAGATATAGAATTAGGGGGAAAGAGGGAATAAAAGAGAGACAAATAAAATTAGAGAGAGAGAGAGAGGTAGGTCATGACATGTGTTTCAGTGGATGGGATAGAGAGACTAATAAGTAGATATGGAGGGAGGTATAAATATATAGGGCAGGGGGGAGAGGGGAGAAGATAAAGATAGAGAAAGGGAGGGAGAGGTGGTGAGAGAGAGACATGGGATAAAGGGAGGGGGAGCAAGAGAAGTATAGAGGGAGGGATATAGACACAGAATGGAAGGTCAAGAGAGAGGGAAGAAAAAAGAGACACAAAGAAACATATAGACATAGAAGTTAAATCTAGAAATCCATTAATATTTTTGTTTTTCACTAAAATAGATACATTTATTTGAGTGTATTAGTTTATTTCTAATCCATTTTGATCACTTTCACTAGATGCATTGATTTCAATGTAGATGTTTATTTTTAATCCTATTTAATAACTTACACTAGATTAATTTATTTTAGTTAGATGTTGATTTTTACTCCTATTTGATTGCTTGCACTAGATGCATTAGTTTCAATGTAGATATTGATTTCTAATGGTATTTGATCACTTGCACTAGATGCAGTGATTTCAGTGTAGATGTCAATTTTTAATACCTTACACTAGATGCATTGATTGCAGTGCAGATGTTTATTTATACTCCTATTTGATTGTTTGCACTGGATCCATTGGTTTTAGTGTAGATATTGATTTCTAATCCTATTTTATTTCTTGCAATAGATGTACTGAATTTAGTGTAGATTTTTCTTTCTAATCCTATTTGACTTTTTTCACTATATGGATTGATTTTAGTGTAGATGTTTATTTTTGAATTGATGAAACTAGATGTATGATGTAAAATAATTTAAAAGTAATTATATTAATAATGTGCATTGATTTTAGTATAAGCACATCTTTGCCCCCTCCATCTATATCTATATCTCCCATTGTCTCTTCTTATTTATCTCTCAATCTCACCCCCCAAATATAAACACTCTCTCTCCATATCTATCTATCTATCTATATCTCTCTCTCTCTCTCTCTCTAACACTTCTCTTTCCATATCTATATCTCTTCCACCCCACCCTATATTTGCATCTCTCTTCTCCCCTCTATGCATTGGTTTTAGTGTAGATATTGATTTCTAATCCTATTTGATTTCTTGCAATATATCCATTAAATTTAGTGTAGATATTGATTTATAATCCTATTTGATTTCTTGCAATAGATGCATTGAATTTAGTGTAGAATTTTATGTTAGCCCCCTAATTTTCTCTCTTTTTACTACTTTTCCCTTCCTAAATCATAACCATTTACCCCTATTTCACCTCCTTTATGCACCCTCATCCTACATCAGTCCAAGCATGGTGACATATTTTTATTATTCATATTTTAATTTGATTTAGCATTTATTAAATATTTATTACATGATTTCTTACTTTTAAATTATTCTTTGTAACTTATCGATATCTCCAATGTTGTTTGGTGGTTAGAATGCTTATCATGATTGATGATCCTAGTGTAGGATTAGATCCTGTACCGTGACCAGCACAACAGATCTTCACGGCAGATCCGAACCCTCTGGATCACCACCTTGACTCAGGATATCTCTGCCACGACAACACATAATCCGAAGGTAGCCAAAGATTAGATCTGTGAAGGGTGGAAGTGGAAGATTGGTTACGGCTAGTTTTGCAAAACCATTTTAGTTTAAAGATCGAACAATCTAAATTCTACATTTTGTTATGAAGCAATTGAACGATCTCTTTCAGCCTTCGGCCAACAGATCTATATAATGTAATTTGTAAATAGGACTTCGTAGCGAAAGTTTTTGGAAAATAGAGAAGAATAGAGAGGCGATAGCAGGTTATTTTGTTATCGCCCAAATCTGGGCTGAACATGTATCTACACATGTATTTGCCTCAATGTTCTAATAAAAGGGAATTTCACCTCAGCTTCATGAATCATGTTTTATGGTTTGGTTGATTAATTAAATTAAGTGCTGAGTAGCGTTTTCGCTTAATAGGGAAACGTGCTGGTTGGCTAGGGCCCAGCCAACCCAGCACGTTTACGCCATTCTCTTCTTTCTGTAATTTATGTTTCATTTTCAAAGTCTGATTTAGCTTTTAGCGCATAAATTCCTATCTGTGTAAAATGGATTCGTTGTGTGAAGAAAATATAATTTTTTTTCCTGCAATTTATTCTCCTGCAATTTACTTTCCTGCAAATTTACTTTCCTGCACCTAATTTCAGATTGGATTTCTCTGCCCGGTCCAAGCAGGAGAAATAATCTTGGACCAGTACACGTTGGTGTGACATCTCTTTTCTACAATTGTGGTTTATTGGCTTTCCCGCCTGGTCCAAGCAGGAGACATACACCCGCACCAGCGCATGTTGGTGTGTTACAGCAAGTATTTATTTAATTTCCGCAACTTTATTTCATTGAATGATTATGACAGGATAGATGTTTATGTTTCTTTATTTCTGCACTTTGTTAAATTTAGAAACATTTACTTTTCATATATGCAATATAGTTTTACAACAAAGTAGCATTAGTGAAAATTAAACAATCATTTCAAGAATAAAAAGCTAAGTGCAGGAAGCTCCGATTTGGTTGAAGAACTAGTTTCTTGTCACAAGATCTGAGTGCTATGAACCTTGAATAGTTCGATCCCTTGCATGAAGTAGAAAAAACTTCACTAAAGACAGAGTTTATACCTTCTACATAAAAATTTGATCCTGCACTAGTGCAGGACAGATTAATGCAAGGAGGAAATCTCTAAGGAAGAAGATTTAAGGGCCCATCTAACGAGATTGCTATAGTGCCTCTGCTGAAGAGAAACACACTCTTAATAGTTAAGAATAATCAACTAGAGTGATTTCCTTTTTATCTTTGATCTCCTTTTCGCAAATGCATTCTTTCATGTTTCAATCTTATATTATTTTGATGACTCAAGTTATCTTTTTCTATTCTTGATTTGATTGTGCAATATTTCCTTCAAAGAAAGTAGGGATTTATATCAGAGAGATTCATACCATCTCTGGCATTTCATGTGCTTCGTCTCTAATTTTACGAATCCCCTAGGTTGAAATTAAGTGTTGAGGTGATTAAGTGTAATTTTGGCACCCAACATTTTCGCATCGTTGCTGGGGAGGCGATTTGATTTGGTAAGAATTTTCTGATTAGCCAAATAGAGGTAATTTTTTCCTTATTTCTGCAGCATTGTTTGGAAAAGTTTTTGAAGGAATGTTATTGGTGTTAATTGATTTCTGACAACATTTTTTAGAAGTTATTTGTTATTTTTATTTTCTTTTTTCTTTTTGAAATGAATGCCTAGGAAAGGTAAGGGTTCGAAGCCCACTAAGGGCCAAAATAATTTTTCTCATATTGGGTCTCCTTCTGTAAGCAGGAAGCCCAATCCAATTCAAACCCATCATGCCAGAACAATCCACCTAGATTCTGGTAATAACAGCTCAGGTGTGGATCAGCCTGTGGAGAGCGGTACAAGTAAGAAGGGAACAATGGTGGACCAAGAAGATCATTTGGAAGGAACTGGTGACAACCAGGTAAGTGAAGGATAATCCACTTTTGTGTTTCCAATTGTGGATCCTAATACTGTATCATAGATGAAGAATATTCCACCATCAGCTCTCCCTCATTTCCATTGTAAAGTTCATGAGGATCCCGACACTTTTCTATTTGAGTTTGATATTCTGTGTAGAAGCTATGATTATGCAACTGAGGCTCAGAAGTTAAGATTATTTCTTGTTACCCATAAGGATTCAGCTCTTCATTGGTTTATGGGGTTAGGAGGAAACACCATAACTTCTTGGGATTAGATGAAGAGATTATTTTTGTCTAAATATCAAGAATATTGCAAAACTCCGGACATGCAAGATGAAATTTTTACAATCATACAAGATGATGATGAAATTATTGAAGATTATTTGGAAAGAATTTTGTATATTTTACAAAGGTGAAAACTTAAGCTTGATCTCAACACTATTAGAACCTTGTTCTTAAGAGGATTTAATGATAATGCTAGAAAAAATTTGAATCTGTTAGGACAAGGCGATATTTCTCAACAAACGTTTGATCAAATTTGTGAATTATGCCAGAAATTTTCAAGAAATCAATATAGATATGATAGAGGAACTCGAAACAGAAATAGAAAAAATGAGTTGACTGATGCTATGGTCATTGGACTAGAAAATAAAATGGAAAACATGAAAATGGATATAATGAACACTGTTACCAAACAGTTAGATTCCTTCAAATTTCAGCAGAAACTCATGAAGGAAAAAGAGTCATTATGTATTTTATGTCCTAAATGCAGAGACAAGCATCGCCCTAAAGAGTGTCCTCTTAATTTCGAAGAAACTAAAAAGTGTGCTATTTGTGCAGAAGACCATATCATAGAAAAATGACCCTCTATACTAGGAATTAAAGCTATATTTACAGGGGGACAACCTGAAGCTGAATACTTGAATGCTATGGGAGCAAGAAGGAATTGGCCTCAGGTAGGTACAGGTATGGCTCCTAAATTTCCTCCACACTATTTTGGTTATAATTCACATGCATATTCTTATCCTAACTCTCATCAGCAGTGGAAATATGGGAATCAATATCAGCATGGGAAACCTTCTCAACCATGGCAACAAGGTTGGAAAGGGTCGACTCATTTTCCATATTCCTACCAGCCACCTATGCAATCATACCCATCTACACATGCACCTTATTCAATGCCTCAACTTTCGAGTCAGTCCACTCCACCATTTCCTTTACCTCCACCCTTTCGACCTGCTTAGTTTCTTGCTCAACCTATGCCCAATCCTAATAATAATAAAGTTGTGCAAATGATCCATATAAAAAACCCAACTTTACCATTCGAATACCAGTCTATTTCAGTTAGGGTTCATGATATTCAATTAATATCGGGAAGAACTGTAACATCAGAAAATCAGAAGCAACCTATGGTGATTGTTGAAGAGAAAGGAGAAGAGGAAACTCTTAACCATTCTCTGAAAGTTGTCACTAAGCAGCCCTTACCCTCTGAATCCTTGCTATCCTCTTCCAACCAGCCTCCCTTCCCAGAGAGGCTGGTAATGGAAAGGAGTGAGCCTATTTCTAAGACTATTTTGGCATCTGAGCTTCAGAATATTTTCATTAAGATACATTTTCTTCAAGCCATCAAATGGATCCCCATTTTTACCAAGATTATTAAGGAACTCTGTCTCAAGAAACCTGAGAGGAAAAGATTGGAACCTTGAACCATTCAATTTTTTGGTAGGGTAGTAGAGTTGATGACGGGATGTGTGTCTGTGGAAAAATATATTGATCCTGGAAACCCTGTTGTGATAGTTCAGATTGGTAATGTCCTTGTTTCTAATGTTCTTATAGACCTGGGGGCAACCATTAATTTCATGACTAAGCAAACCATGGATCAACTTCGGTTATCTCATCTTCGCTATACTCCCATAGTGCTTGAATTAGCAGATAGATCTAAAATTAAGCCAGAAGGAGTATTGGATGATGTGATCATCTCATTATATTCTTGGGAATATCCTATTGATTTCATTGTGCTTGAGCCAAAGAACCTAGTAGGAGGAAATCCCTTGATCTTGGGTCGACCATGGCTTGCTACGGCTGATGCATATATTGGATGTCAGTCTGGTGATATCTATATCTCACATGGAGATTCTAGGAAGAAAGCTGCCTTATACCCTCTGCCAGATCCATTCAAGACCTTCGAGATACCTTATGGTTGGATCAAAGCAGTGATGAGGAGATTCAATATATTTCCCTTATCCATAATTATACTGGGTCTTCACAAGAAGATGAGATTCAAGATTTCCTGAATAATCTAGACATTATGTCTAATTATGAGCCTTTGAGCCAAATTTTTAGGCTAGAATTTCAAGAAAATCATGATTCTCATTCTTCTGTACCACTGCATTTTACCACCCCCTTAAGTAATCCTGAGCCTGATACCACTCCTATTGATATTAGCCCTGGTAAATAATTTCATATTAGTTCAAATTTGGACTCATCTCAGCAAGAGCAGCTTGTGAATTTGTTGCAAAACCATCTTAGTGCCTTTGCTTGGGGCTACGAAGATATAATGGGTATCCCTCCTGAAACTTGTACACATCAAATATATATTCAGGAAGGAACCCGACCTGTTCGATAACCTCAAAGGCGAATGAATCCAACTCTAAGAGACACTGTGAAAGAGGAAGTACATAAACTCTTAGATGATGGTTTTATTTATCCTATCTCGGACAGTCAGTGGGTCTCTCCATTAGTACCAGTACCCAAGAAATATGGAAGATTGCGTATTTGTATTGATTATTGAGAATTGAATAAAGCCACTCTTAAAGATTACTTCCCTCTCCCTTTCATTTATCAGGTGCTTGATACCATTGCGGGAAAGAAATATTTATCCTTTTTAGATGGCTTCAGTGGTTATAACCAGATACAGATTGCACCCGAGGATTAGGATAAAACTACTTTTACATGTCCATGGGGGAAATTTTCTTACAAAGTGCTTCCATTTGGTTTAAGTAATGCCCCGATTACCTTTCAAAGGGCAGTCCTGGCTATATTTACTAATCTAGAATTTCTAGAAATTTATATCGATGACTTTTTTGTGTTTGGTGATTCTTTTCAGGAAGCTCTGAAAAAATTGGAGAAAGTACCTCTTCATTGTCAGGAAGCGCATCTCACTTTGAGTGATAAGAAATTTAGATTAATGTGCAAAGCGAGAGTGGTGCTTGGCCATTTGATTTCTGACAAAGGTATCCACGTTGATCTGGCAAAGATTGAAATCATTTTTCATCTTCCTGCACCCAAAACTCAAGGGAAGTAAGAGGTTTTTTAGGACATGCTGGTTACTATAGAATATTCATTGAAATTTTTTAAAAGATGGCCGCTCCTCTTTTCCGACTTCTAGCTAAGGATAGTGAATTTTATTGGTCCACAACTTGACTACTGTCTTTTGAAATATTGAAGGAAAAGTTGGTACAAGCACTAGTTTTGCAAGGTCCAAACTGGTCCCTGCCTTTTCACACTTCTTCTAATGCTTCAGATTTGGCTATTGGCATAACTTTAGGACAAGAGGAAGATAAGAAATCCTATGCTATTTATTATATTAGTAAAAAAATGTCTTTTGCTTAATTGAACTATACAGTTACAGAGAAGGATTTTTTAGCTATTTTTTTTGCAATCAATAAGTTCAGACACTATATTACAGGATATGAAGTATTTGTACATACTGATCATTCTGTGATTAAATATTTGATGAAAAACCCATTGAAAAGCAATAGAGTGACTAGGTGGTTACTATTGTTACAGGATTTTAATGTTCCTATTGTAGATAGACCAGGGAAATCTAATGTTGTGGCAGATTTTATTTCTATATTAGATAATCCTGGCGAAGTAACTCTTGTTAATGATGATTTTCCAGATGAACATATTTTTTATATGTCTACCAATTCTTCGTCGTTTGCTAACATTGCTAATTAATTGGTTACTGGAAAAACACCACCTCGCTTATTTGCTCATGAAAAGCGGAATATTATTTAGAAAAGTGTTGCATATTCCTAGATTCAAGGAGACATATTTTACACTACTCCAGATCTGATTATCTATAGATGTGTAAGAGAGGAGGAATTGTTTGACATATTGAAATCTGCTCATGATGAACCATGTGGAGGCCACTTTGCCGATAAGCATACTGCATATAAATTATTATGTGGTGGTTACTTTTTGCCTTCCTTGTTTAAGGATGCCAAGAAGTATGTCAGGCGATGTGATAGCTGTCAATGAATGGGCCAACCTAATAAAACCAATGAAATGCCTTTATGCCCCCAAGTTATGATTGAGCCTTTCGAAAAATGGGCTATTTATTTTATAGGGCCAATAAAACCAACATCTTTAAGTAAAAATCATATTTTGGTTTGTACAGATTCCGTTACAAAATGGGTAGAAGCTAAGGTTGTTTCTTTTGCTATAGAAAAGGTTGTTGTTGATTTTATTTTTTCTGAAATATTTACTATAATTGGTGTTCCTAGAGAAATTGTTTCTAAAAATGGTCCACAATTTATTTCTAATCTGGTACAGGGTGTGATGGAGCAATACAATATCCAGCACAGGAAATCCACTCTGTATCACCCGCACGCAAATGGCTAGGTGGAATCTACAAACAAAGTGATCGAGTCCATTCTTACAAAGACATCCAATATGCATCGGAAATACTGGGCTGAAATATTACCAGATGCTTTGTGGGCATATAGAACCACTTGGAGAAATAGCATGGGACATACACCATATGAGTTGGTATATGGAAAACAGGTTCTATTACTGATTGAGTTCCAGATCAGAACCTTCAGAACTACAGTTCAGTTACGATTAGATCTCTCCAAGGCACAACAACAGTGTCTTCTTTAATTAAATGAGTTAGATGAATTTCTTAGAGATTTTGTTCAACAAAACATATTAATTCAACAGCAACGGAAAAGGTGGCATGACAAGATTATTCAAAAAAAGCAGTTCCAACCAGGTGATTGGGTACTCCTCTATGATTCTAGAGTTAAAAATTTTAAAGGGAAATTCCATACATGTTGTATGGGACCTTATGAAGTGATATGAGTATTTGATAATGAAGAAGTAGAAGTTAAAACTATTGATGGACAAGATTCAGTAATCTTGATAAATGGGCATAGATTAAAGAAGTATTTCCAGCCGCTTGCCAAGAAAGATTTTAAACGGAAAGTCCAACAGCAATTTGGGATAGTAGTGGTAAACAGTAAAACCAACCTTTTGAAAACATGAACTCTTCTTCTTCTCAAAGAAAAAAATAATAAAAAATTAAAAAATTAAAGAAAAAATAATTTCTTGTAATTGTGAAAATCAGCTCGCTAACATGATTGCAGAAGGGTCAAACTGAAAACCAGCTTGCTGGCGGGAAGATCAAAAATTTCTAATAAAAAGAGAATGTTGCTTGATCTTTAGATATGCTAGTAACCACTGAAGTAAAAGCAAGTTCAAAAGAGCCAACCTTTATACAATTGGGTTAATTAGCAAGGATATTTTTTATTTTCGAGTAACGCTTAATTCTCGCTGCAGTTATTTTTTCTTGCACCAGTGCAGGCAGACCTTCCAGAAATTTTTCTGCCTTTCTTCATATCCCATTTCATAATGATCCCTCATTTTTATTCTTAAAATCCTAGTATAATTTACCTTCCCATATTCTTCTAAATTTACCCTATCTGCTTCGTAAAAAAATCCCACTTACCCCTGAATTTTTTCCCTATCCCACTTCTATTTATTCCCTCTATGGTACTATTCCTGGAATCCTTGTGATGAAATTCCTTCCCATTCTAAAAATTACCCTTTCCCACTTCTTTTTTCCCTCATGAAATTATTGTAGAATCTTATACATATAGAAAAAGGATATGCTCTGAAGCATCAAGAAAGGGTGAAGACAAATTCCTGAATTGAGGAAACTGTTAGAAGTTTAGCCTATATTTCATTTATAATTCTATTTTTTTAGATATGATGCTTGCACCAGTGCAAGCATGTTGTCTTATATAACAATGTAAATAGATACTAGCAGAACAACTTAGTCAACCGGTGTAAGCATAACAGTGCCAACATGCACCTCATCTGAAGCATAATATTTCTTTTTTTCAGAAGTGTATGCCATAGGAAAAGTGGTCATCATAGAATTTATAAGAAATACTTTTATTTATTAATAATTACCTATGCTATCATATCAACTAGGAGAAATATTTTCAAAGTACAAAGTTTTTTTAAGAGTTAAGAGTCATAATTATTTTTAATGAATGCTAAAGTTTTTTTTTTTTTTTGAATTATGAAGGAATGTGCGAATATTTAATAGTTGCTTAGACATAATTATTCCTCATTCCACCATAACCTTAATTTCCTTTCACTCATATCATTCCCTTACCTAGCCATTAGAACTGTCGCCACTAGTGCCAATCTGACACGATTCAAAGATTTTGCGCAGCTACGGATATTTCGGTGGAAGGAATTAGTGATGAGACAAAAGGGACAGGAGAGGGTTGGATCCCTATTTATAAAAAGCTCAATTTTTTTGTGTTGCATGTAGCTTTCATTGGATTGTTCATAACTGTTAGCAACAATGCCTCCTGTTCGTTGTGAACCTTTGTCCCTCAACGAGGTAGATCATACCGTCGAGTTTCGCAATAGTCTTGCACTATTGCGAGACTCAAGCTTTCTTCCGTTCATGCAGAAATTTAATGGGCACAATAGGGAGGTGGCCCTATAGTTCGCACAGAGTTTTAAAAACAACCATGTAAAGATTGGGCCCCTAAGATTTAAAGTCACGGAAAAATAAATAACAGCAACAACGGGCTTACAGAACACTAGTGTGCAATACTTTAAAAATCAGAAGCTCAAGAGGAAGCGCTAGCAATATTTTGTTGTTGATAAAGACATGAATGTAAACTAGAAGAAAGGAGTTTTGTGCAACGCCCTACTAGGACGGTGGCGGGACCTCCTCTTTATTCTTCAGAAATTCGTGACTTGTGAGGGGAGGTACTCCCTCACCTTTATGTATCATTTCAGGATGCTGCAACACTTTGAACCCGACTGACACGTCCGATGGAGGATTGATTTCACTTAATTTTTTCTTAAGAGTTTAGAGAAAATGGCCAAGGGTGTACAGGGAGCATGGGCATACCAGGCCGATAATAAATTGTATCATCATGGCCTGATCAAGATCTTGGTCCAAAAATAGTTGAAGACTAAAAACAAGACCTAGGAGACATTGTTGGAACATCTAAAGGAAACGAAGAACCCCATCAATACGAGCAAAGGATTGAGTAAGAGTGCGAAGAGAAGTCCTTCCTACACCAGTGCAAGAAGGAAATGAACCAGGAAGTCAGCAGAAAAAATGGTTCCATCTGCAAAGAAATAGAAGACAGTAGGTACATCTGTCGAAAAAAATCGTTCGACGCCCTCAACGCATGAACAAACCCCTGAGGAAGACGATTTGCTGTCAGTCCTTGCGGATGCAGCAAAATCTGTAGAGGTCAAAAACAATATACTGTTGGTCAATTTATTTAAATAGAGTCAGAAAAATGATGATGAACTTGGTGTGGGTGTAGAACCACAGTCTCCACAAGATGTTGAGTCCCCTCCTACACCAGTGCAAGAAGAGTCGGCACAGGAAAAGGAAGAGTCGGCATAGGAAAACGAAGAACCAGCAAAAGAAGAAGAAGAACTGGCACAGGAAGAAGAAGAGCTAGAAGAGTTAAAAGACAAAGAAGAACTGGAAGAAGTAGAAGAATAATAAGAAGAACCGAAAGAGTTAGAATATGAAGAAGAGCTGGGAGAAGTATAAGAAGAAGAACCGAAAGTGCAAGAAGAAGAAGAGGAACCGGAAGAGTTAGAAGAAGAAAAAGAACATGAAAAAGAAGAAGTGTTTACTGGAACTCCAAGGAATACTGAGGTCCCTGAAGAAAATACAGCCCCTATTGAGATAGAGAAGGAAGAAGATTTGATAGCTTCTGCTACTCGGATACTTGAGCTCGAGCTTCAAGTACATAATTTAGAGCAACTCGTAGCCAAAACATAGGAAGAGAAAGTATAGAATAAGGAAGAGTTCACGGCGGAGATCCAAAAGAAGAAAGGAGAAGTCAGGGTATGGAAGTACCATGCTTCACAGTGTTTCAGATGGCTTGAAAAGGTGACGAAGAAATTGAAGAGCAGCAAAAAGATGAATTCTGAAACACTGCAGACTAATGATAGTATGCCAGAGCAGAAGTGAGCTAGAACACTCAAATTTTTGAATTTTTTTACAGAGGTAAAGTTTTTTGTGAGGACACACAAGAGCTCATGGATGGGAGGATTTTAGCCCCCTAATTTGCTCTCTTTTTACTACTTTTCCCTTCCTAAATCATAAACATTTACCCCTGTTTCACCTCCTTTATGCACCCTCATCTTGCACCAGTCCAAGCATGGTGACATATTTTGTACAAACCTTTATTCTTCATATTTTAATTTGATTTAGCATTTATTAAATTTTTATTACATGATTTCTTACTTTAAATTATTCTTTGTAACTTGTCGATATCTCCAATGTTGTTTGGTTGTTAGAATGCTTATCGTGATTGTTGATCCTAGTGCAGGATCGAATCCTATACTGTGACCGGCACAAAAGATCTTCACAACAGATCCGAACCCTCTCAATCACTGCCTTAACTCAAGAAATCTCGGCCACGACAGCACGTAATCCGAAGGTAGCCAGAGATTAGATCCGTGAAGGGTGGAAGCTGAAGATTGGTTATGACCAGTTTTTCAAAACCGTTTTATTTTGAAGACCGAACAATCTAAATTCTTCATTTTGTTATGAAGCAGTTGAACGATTTGTTTCGACCTTCAGCCAGCAGATCTATATAATTTAATTTGTAAATAGGACTTGGTAGCGAAAGTTTTTGGAAAATATAGAAGAATAGAGGGGCGATAGCAGGTTATTTTGTTATCGCATGAATCTGGGTTGAACGTGTATCTACACATGTATTTTCCTCAATCATCTAATAAAAAGGAATTTCCACTCGGCTTCATGAATCATGTTTTATGGTTTGGTTGATTAATTAAATTAAGTGTTGAGTAGCGTTTTCACTTAAGAGGGAAACACACTGGTTGGCTAGGGCCCAGCCAACCCAGCAAGTTTACACCATTCTCTTCTCTCTATAATTTATGTTTCATTTTCAAAGTGTGATTTAGTCTTTAGTGCATAAATTCCCGTCTGTGTGAAACGGATCCATTGCGTGAAGCAATAAGAATTTATTTTCCTGCAATATACTTTCCTGCAAATTTACTTTCCAGCACTTGATTTCAGATTGGCTTTCTCTACCTGGTCCAAGCATGAGAAATCATCTTGCACCAGTGCACATTGGTGTGACATCTCTTTTCTGCAATTGTGGTTGATTGGCTTTCCTGACTGGTCCAAGCAGGAGATATACACCTGCACCAGCGCACGTTGGTGTGTTACAACAAGTCTTTATTTACTTTCGACAACTTTCTTTCATTGAATGATTATGACATGATAGATGTTTATGCTTCTTTATTTTTTCACTTCTTTAAATTTAGAAACATTTATTTTTCATATATGCAATCTGGTTTTACAGCAAAGTAGCACTTGCGACAATTAAACAATCATTTCAAGAATCGAAAGCTAAGTGCAGGAAGCTCCGATTTGGTGCAAGAACTAGTTTCTTGTCACAGGATCTGAGTGCTCTAAACCTTGAACAGTTTGAGCCCTTGCATGAAGTAGAAAAACCTTCAGTAAAGACATATTTTATAACTTCTACATAAAACTCTGAGCCTGCACTAGTGTAGGCACTAGTGCAGGACATATTAATGCAAGAAGGAAATCTCTAAGGAAGCAGATTTAAGGGCCCATCTAACGAGACTGCTAAAGTGCCTCTACTGAAGAGAAACACACTCTTAATAGTTAAGCATAATCAGCTAGAGTGATTGCATTTTTATCTTTGATCTCATTTTCGCAAATGCATTCTTTCTTGTTTCAGTCTTAGATTATATTGATGATTCAAGTTATCTTTTTCTTGTCTTGATTTGATTCTGCAATATTTTCTTCAAAGAAAGTAGGGATTTATATTAGAGAGATCCATACCATATCTAGCATTGCTTGTGCTTCATCTCTAAGTTTACAAATCCCCCAGGTTGACAATTAAGTGTTGAGGAGTTTTCTTAAGTGGAATTCCTACACCCAACAGTTTATTTCTAATCCTATTTGATTGTTTGCACTAGATGCATTGATTTTAGTGGACATGTTGATTTCTGATTTGATGCAATTAAATGTATGATGTACATTAATTTCAAAGTAATTAGATTAATATTGTGCATTTATTTCAGTGTAAGCACATCTCTCTTTCTCTCTATCTCTCTAAAACACTTCTCTCTCCATATATATATCTCTTCATCCCCACCTTGTATTTTCATCTCTCTTCTCCCCTCTATCCCCACCTCCATCTATATCTCTATCTCACCCCCAAAACATACACACACACTTTTAGTGTGAGCACATAAACATTATTCATGACATGAATGGAATTATGTGTTGCAATATCTCAACCATAAATACAAACCTTGAATTTTCATCCTAAATAAAATTTTCACTTACCTAAAATTTCTTCTTCTTGAAACTATAAACCATTTGTAATTGGCTACATCCTTATTATTCTGATTTTCCATCATTCAAAATTGTTAATCATTTTTCATTCAAACAAGATAATAGAAAATAACTAAATGTGTGACAATAAAAATAATAAAATAAAATAGTTTCAGATTGATCGCAATAAAGATTGTTTGTAATTGACTTCATTCTTATTACTCACATTTTCTATCATTCAACATTGTTATATTGTCACTTTGCACTTAAATTTTTTATTTCATCATTTTTCATCATTGAAGTTAGTAATTGTCTCATCATTCATCATTAATATTAGAATTTTTTAGCATATTTAAAATGATCAAAATAATTAGATTATCAACAAATTTTGTATGACCGCACATGATTGAAACCGGCCTAGATCCATCATAACCCTGGATCTATCAAGCGCAAAGAGGGATCAAATCTCTTGAGGTGCAAACGTTTCCTCAAGTTTTGCACTCAAAAAATAGGTTTGCACCTCGAGAGATTTGATCCCTCTCGATGCTTAATAGATCCAGGGTTAAGATTGATCTAGGCTGGTTGTAATTGTTATTGTAATTTTAATTGTAATTGTAATTGTACATGAAATTGTAAAATTGTAATTGTAATTCTTATTCTAATTGTATGTAAAATATTTGTAAAATTTTAATTGTATTACTATGAAATGATTGTAATTGTAAAATTTTAATTGTTATTGTATGTAAAATTTTAAAATTGTAATTGTAATTGTATGTGAAATTGTAAAATTGTAATTGTAATTGTAATTGTAATTTTAATTTTAATTGTATGTAAACTAGAAATTGCACCACATGTTGCAAAGGAAACACCGTAAGGTTGTGGTATAGAAAAGAATAACTTATAGGAAAGAAGAGGTAGTAGGAACTTTCTCGGCTCTAACTGATCCTCTAGAACAAGGGGTGGAGAATTATGTTTACTGGACCTCAAATCAAAATATCCATATTGGGTAATTGGCGTGGAACAAATTGTTTGTTATTAATTGCATGTAAGATGTGTTTCTCATAATGGATGATAAATTTTCGCCAAAGCACTCAAGACCTATATATGACGAAATCTGCATGTTTATTTACTTTTTTCTGCATCAAGGATGCACTTGGTTTTTATGACCAAGTTGGGCAAAATTCACCCTTCCACGAAATTATTTGGTTCTATCGCATTCGCAATGTTGAATTCCTCTGATACTACTCCTAGAAATTTGACTCTGCTCTACAGCTAGAATTATTTAATGGAATAAAAAATTATCACTATGATATCTTGTACTTCATAAGAGACTACTAAGAAGCTTAAGTATGGTAAATCCACCTTCACCTGTCATTTGAAAATAGAGCATAGAGTTATCTTAATCGTCAATTTTACGGATAAGAGACATTTGGGCCCTTTTTAACCCTTGGGATGATTAATTAATCTCAGTTCAGATAATTTATATTAATAAATTATCAACAATATTATTTCCATAATTCCTCTTTGAACGACCAATATTCCACTTCTTTGGAACTTTTCATCTCACTCAGAATAAAAAACATCATGAAGACCCAAAAGTAAGAAGAATCAGCTCATAATCAGGGAATCTAGTGACTTATTTTAGGATCATAATTCAAGACTTTAGTGTCTTTTAAATATCATTTATTTTCCCATCAAATAAAAATCAACAGTCAAATTTTGTAGTGACAAGAATGGGAACAAATTTTAAATGTAATAATTCCCTTCCCTAGTGATAGTATATTTTTGTTTTGAAATGAAATAATTTTCCTGATCTTTTAAATAATAGATTCCTCCCAAAGTGACCCTTTAGAGATACCTATTTTTTTCAAGTCATTGCAACAGGTAAGTGTCTTCTATCTAGTATTTTATGGGTAATTGAATTTAAGGGAAGAGATAAAGAGACTACTAGACAAAAAAGAGCAGAGTGACTGAATGTCAAATGAAAATAACATTGATGAATCTCTTTTCATTTTCTCATGTGGCCTTCTTTAATTGATGAGGTAGTAGGAACTTTCTCCTCCAGAATAAGTGGTGGAGAATTATGTTGAGTGAATTACTACTCATGTAACTTTGACTCCTCCTTACAATTGGAATGTTTCTCATCCCATAATTCTATCTCGGGTTATAATTCTAGCTTTCTCTTGTTTATGAATAAATTGTATGTATATCACTATTTTTTGTCTATTTTTGAGAATTTTCTTGAATCAGTGAGATAATGTAGCTCACTTGGATTCCAAAATCCTTGAGTAACCCATTTTCTGAAGAGTCTTGTTTTGTTTTTAATTCTGCTATTTGGTCCTCCATAGCCTTGTCAACATCGTTTCCTTCTAAATAATCATACATTCTTGATAAGTATCCATTTTCCTGCTTTTTTCTTCCATATACATCAAATATAAATGAATGGAACATGAGATCAACTTCGTGACATTTTCCAAATTTGTAATATTCCCAAATGGGAAAATCAAGAATATAGTGCAAAATGCTAGAGCAATAGTGTAAATCATCATATAAAAGCAAGAGGCCAATATGGAGACCTTTCATATGTTATAATAGCAGCAAAATATTCATAAATAATGGGCCATAAGATACACAACAAGAAAGATCAAGCCTCTAATGAACAAAATCCCTCAAAAAGAGGTGTTTCTACTATATATAAAGATTGGAAGTTACTGTTACAATGTTGTTTTTAAGAAGCTGCTACATCAAATGAATATACATCAGATCTAGGGATGATATGTGCCTCAAAATATATATCTACTATAGATCTGAGCACTATACAACCTTCTTTGAAAAACCCCTTAAGGGTTTTCAACAAAACACCATGTACAAGATGGGGATCTAGGCCCTAGGGCTGAAGATCCACTACAAAATACATATCTGGAAAGTGTGGCTGATATGATATGATCAATAGAATAGCCTCCTCCAATAGATCCTCTAAATGAAAGGTATATCCCTTTCACTATAAAACCAACTCTCTAAATGGTGTGCCAATCCACCCTGCAACCCCTCCTACAGATATAACATAGATCTGGAAGTAAACTGCACATAGGGATAAATAAATAGTTGGCCTGATGCCAAGATCTAAAAATATGCACAAGGGCCTTCCTTACTGTCCTCCAAATAGAAAGGAAGCCTTCTCTACTGAAAATGAGCGATGAAATGACCCAGATCTAGTCTCCACTGCTGCAACCCGCAAAACAACTCGATCCTCAACGGGATCTACGCTGAAAATGAAAGATGAAGCTTGGAATTAAGCCTGATAGTGTAAAATGTAGTAGAATACTCCTCCAAGAGCTTCTAAATGGAAGAGGTGGGATTCCTGATCAGGAACACCCAATGCTAAACAATGCTCAATCTCAGCTAAACATCAAGAGAAAGATATATGTCTAAACAAACCATATATTTAGAAATATCAAATACATCAAACATAATGAATATGGTTGCCATCCTCCTCCTTAAATAATATATGAGCTTCAAATCCCTAAGCCCCATCCAATAATAGCACTACTTCCATACAAAGCATCTCCATCTAAAACTACGATGTCTTTCATTGATGACCACTCCTCCATGACAACGCTATTGATTTGGTCAAATTTGACCCAGTCAAGGTGTTCTAACCCCTTTTCACACCTAAGGGTGCTTAATTAAGCTGCAAAAATCTATCTCTTTCACATTGGCATTGATTTATTCATTGTTAAGGAGAATTATGGACCTCCATTGTCCTCTTATTCATAAAACAAATTAGCAAAACAAAATTTAATATTCCAACTAGCTCATGACTAATTGGGAATATTACAGTCCTCCCTTCCCAAATGTTGCTTGTCTTCAAGCAGCTGACAAGGTGAGTGCTACAAACCTCCATCATTCGTGACACCAATATGTGATAAGATTCTTTCATAAGCTAAGTGTCTACCAATCCATCCCTCCATGAAACGTTCCTCCAAAATTCTTATGAGATGCAAATAATTCATCCCACAAGGAGAAAATAATTCTGATGAAACAAACATGGTTCGCCAATGCTCTCCCTGAAACATGTAGCATAATGAACATGGAGAATCTCTCTCCCACTGGGCACATACATTCTTCCCATATTCCCTCCAAACATTCCCATAAAAATTATAAGTACATCATCAATATATGGGATCAAAACTAAGTACATGAAAACAAAAATTTGTACAAATGGAGGTCGGTCATAGTCCCACATGTGGAAGTAGCACAATATATCTCCTGAGTGCATCAGACAATGAGGTGTTAAGTGGATTCCCCACCACTTACTTGCTGCCCAAGTCTTCTCACCATGGCTGAAAGTGTGAGATATATTTGGTGCTTTTGGAGTGCACCTACAATGATACAAAATCTCCCTATGACCTCCAAGGGAGTGGCCATGTTCAGAAATTTTTGTGGCCCAAAGTTGGACATGAAGTTTATACGGAATAATTTTCCTCCTTGGAGCTATGAACTACATATACATGGTAAAGGAATGCATATATTCATCAGATAAAAAATTATGTACATAAGCACATTCTTCACCAAAATTTCTCCTCATACAAACTGAGCGGTGCATAGATATATCCCCTCTCATTCCAAAAGATGAAAGAGGTGGCTGAAATAACTCCTTCATTGAGTGATGTCCCTCTTCCAACTCCACATGGTTCATTCATATTTGAAAATTTTGTTATATTTCTTCTTCAAATCCTTCCCAAGTGTAGCCCTCCATGATAGTGTTGCAGGACCTCATGGAATAAGTATGGCTGAAAAAGAACTCTTCATAAGGCCTTTGTGGCAAATTCTCCTTGATCTTGGAGGCTCTAGATAAGAATAACCTACCATGATAGTAGATGAATTCTTCTTGGACTAAAAAGCCCTCTTCATGTAGTTGTTCATCAAGTATCATGCATGTGAAAAGATCCTTGGAATAATCCACCAACAGTTGGGATTTCCAATATGGATCAATCTCCCGTAGTGACAGCACTGATGATCTATCAAAAATAACATCTGTCATATGGCTGCTCTCCTCCTTGAAATCTCCCATGCCAATGGTATATGTTGGAAGGTTAATATTCTTCCCATGTTTCTCCTTCCACGACGCAGAATATGAAATGAGAGTGGGTAATGATGATGTTGTGAGAATGCCTCCATCCTCATTGAGTCTACCCAAGACTCTCAACGTTGTATCATGGTCTTCTAATGCTCCCATCCCTCCTGGATCTACGATTAGAGCATCATGTTGTGAGATATATCTCACAAAATCTGAATAAGGTGGCCTCCCAGGTGGTTTGCCACTAAATAATAATGTCCCATGAAGCAATCTCATAAGAATAATAGATGGGATTGTTAGGTCGTTGCTTCCACTACGCAAATCCATCTATGTGTTTTGTGTGGAAGTTGTATGTGAGGGATATGTGTGCATGCCTTTAATCATTTGATTTTTTCCACTCTTTCTATCCACCCATTCCATCTGCAAAGTCTCCCAATTAGTGATGACCTTCCCCAAAGTAATCAACCATTGCACACCCAATATCACATTGGTGTTAGGTATGTCAACCAAAAATAAATGATCAGTAAAAGTATATGTTCCCATGGTGACTGATAAGGATAGAAAATAATGCATGCATTGCATATTTCTATCTCTTGGGACCAAAACTGAAAATCCCTCAAAAGCATTAGTGGGTATTGCCCTGCTTTGCACTAGTTAGGCATCAATAAAATTGTGGGTAGCCCCACTATCAACCAAAACAGAAACCCTCTGATTTAAGATGGAACATTGAACCCTTAAGGTCAAGTACTTAGGTACCATCTCAATGATTAAAGAGCCCATCCAATTGGATCAAATGCACCATTCCCATCTCCTAATGGCGTTGGTTCATCTCCTACTGTGTCAGCGCTGTGACCTCTCCTTGGTTCATCTTCTTCTTCCTCCTCATCATCTGAGAAGACCTCTATGTAGTGTGCTTTTCCTGCTACACATCTATGTTCGGGTGCCCAATATTCTTGGCATGTGAAGAAAAGCTTCCTCCTCCTCAAATCACTTTGGACATAATCATCAAGAGATTTTTCATTTTGGCTCTCCTTTGAAAGAGGAGCCTTCTCATATTTTCCCTTTGATGGAAAAGAGGGCTTGAGCTGAAAATTTTCCTTTTCGTTTTGCAAGGCATATTGAATATCTCTAGCCCTTTCAATGGAATATGGAAGGCTAGTGGGCTTGGTAGACTTAACCACCCCATGAAGAGGTTCATCTAACCCATAAATGAACATATACGCCCTTCTTGTTGCAGATAAATCAAGAACCATAACAGAAAGTCTCAAAAATTTAGAAATGTAAGTTTTTGGATTACCTAATTCTTTAAGCTTTGCAAGCCCCATGAATGGTGCTTCAAGATCGCTTCTATCAAAAATCTCCACTAGCCTTGTAGTGAACTCTGAATATGCAGTCACATTGGCATGACCCAACGCAGACAAGCCATGGGCCCGCTAATCATATGCTTCACCCTCAAGGTGAAGCACTGCTATCTTAATGGCCTCCATTTCTGGAACTTTTTTCAACTAGAAGTAGATGTCAAGCTTCTCTACACATGATTTGGTAGTGCACTTATATGACCCATCAAATTTGGGTAAGAATAATCTGCCCAGAGTGCGATGTAGATCATGATTCTGTATGAATCCACCACTTCTATTGTGATGCATGGGTCTCCTATTGTCCTTGATTTGAAAAAAATCTTGAAAACTCAAGTTGTCCTTGAATATCTAAGTTTGAGACTCATACTCCATAAAATAGTCTTCAAGGGATTCTTTCTCTTGAAACCCTTCATTTCCCAAAACCAAGAATTTAGGCATTGTAGAGCATTGGGAAACCTATTGTTGCTACACTAGTTGATCAATCCAGTGATGAGAAATGCTAGAGCCTTCACCATGATGAAATCCTTTAGGGGATTCCTTGTATCTATCCATCCTCATCTCCTTGATCTCTCTAGCAATTTCTTGCATGGATCTAAGAAGGATCTTTGGAGAATCCTTCTCTTCATCTTCTCCTCCAGATAAAGGGGTTTTACCCTTATCTTATTTATCATTTGTATAATCAAACTTTCGGTGTATTCCTCTTTGATACCTCTTCTCTCTATTAGTGAGAGGATATCTTTCTTTAGATGACATATTGGCTTTTCAAGATGCACAGGTTGTCCCAAGATTATGCTTTTATACCACTGTAATATTTCGAAATGGAAAAGTAGGAATATAGTGCAAAATGCTGGAACAATAGTGTAAATCATCATATAAAAGAAAGAGGCCAATATGAATACCTTTCATATGTTATAAAAACACCAAAATATGCATAAATAATGGGCCATAAGATACAAAACAAGAAAGATCAAGCCTCCAATGAACAAAATCCCTCAAAAAGAGGTGTTGCTACTATATATAAATACTGGAAGAATGTTACAACGCGGTTTTTAAGCCAATGCTATAGAAAATGAATATACATTAGATCTAGGGTGGATATGTGCCTCAAAATATATATCTACTACAAATTTGAGCACTATACAACCTCCTTTGAAAAAACCCTTAAGGGTTTTCAGCAAAATACCATGTACAAGATGGGGATCTAGGCCCTAGGGCTGAAGATCCACTAAAAAATATAGATCTGGAAAGTGTGGCTGATCTAATATGATCAATAGAATAAATTCCTCTAATATATCCTCTAAATTAAAGGCAGGTCCCTTTCACTAGAAAACCAACTCTCCAAATGGTGTGCTAATCCACTCTGCAACTCCTCCTCCAGAAATAACACAAATCTGGAAGTAAACTACGCTGTAGGGATAAATAAACAGTTGGCCTGATGCCAAGATATCAAAATATGCACAAGGGCCTTCCTTACTCTCCTCCCAATGGAAAGGAAGCCTTCTCCACTAAAAATGAGAAATGCAATGACCCAGATCTAGTCTCCACTGCTGCAACCTACAAAAAAACTCAACCCTCAACAGGATCTGCATTGTAAATGAAAGATGAAGCTTTTTCTTAAGCCTGATAGTGGAAAATGTAGTACAAGACTCCTCCAATATCTTCTCAATGGAATATTTGGGATTCCCGATTAGGAACATGAAGTGCTAAACAACATTCAATCTCAGCTAAATAGCATGAGAAATATATATGTCTAAATAGACCATATATTTAGAAATATCAAATACATCAAACATAATGAATATGGTTTCCATCCTCTTCCTTAAATAAGATATGATCTTGCAAACCCTAAGCCCCATCCAATAATAGCACTACTTCCATACAAAGCATCTCCATCTAAACCTATGATGTCTTTCATTGATGACCACTCCTCCATGACATCGTTGTTGATTTGGTCAAAGTTGACCCAATCAAGGTGGTCCAGCCCCTTTTCACACCTAAGGGTTTGTAATTAAGCTACCAAGATCTATCTCTTTCACATTGGCATTGATTTATTCATTATTAACGAGAATTATGCACCTTCATTGTCCTCTTATTCATAAAACAAATAAAAAAAGCAAAATTTAATATTCCAACTAGCTCATGGCTAATTGGGAATATTATGCCTTTTTAGGGCTTGTTGTAAGTTTGGAAGCTTCTCTTCACCATGTCTCCTCTCTTTTGTATCCTTGAATTTTATGCAAAGAATTGTTACCAACCCCTTTAAAGGGAAATTTAGTGTTATTTAAGAAATGAGAATTATGAACATTCATCATTATTGCTCAAGATATATCACGTGCTCTCAAAATAATTTGGAAATTTAAAAAATATCACATATTTTAAAAAAATCATTATTAATTTATTTTTTTATATATTAAGAAATAAGACTCATGAATTATAAAATAGTTGTAACATAAATAATATATAACAAAAAACCATGTATTTTTGGAATAATAAAATAATTGTAAAAAAAATAATACAGAACAAGAAAAACTATATATATTTGTATGTATGAAAATTTAGATACATTTTGATTAAGTAAAATTTTAAAAGAATAATGGTTACAAAAATTTAAAATAATTTTATTAAGTAATTAGTTTAGATCCAGAGTTAAGATTGATTTAGGCCATCTTAGTTCCCCTATAAAGAAACCACATTCCACAAGAATACCATGGGTTGTATTTATAGTTTATCATTATTTTATTTTATTGGTTTTATTTTTTATTGTATATTGACCTAGTTAAAATGTTCATTACATTATGTCAATATTTTTATTTAATTTACTATTATTTTTATTTTTATGTAATTTGAAATAGTCAAAATGTTAAACATGACATTACAACTTTTCTATCATACTTTGTTGGAGAGCATTGTAGCACAAAAATGTAATATGTAAATATATAAATAGTTATTTTCCTTTTTTATATTGTTATTGTTTTTTATCCATGTAATATAAATTAATTGGCTTTTGTGGAGTTTAATTTTATGGTATAAATTTTATTATAAATAAAAAATTTATGCTTATGTACCCAAAAATTTAATGTTTATGGATTTTATAAATTTTTTGTATTCATTAAACTAATTTATGTTAAATCTAGTTTTATTAAGTTATTAATTTAACTTTTATTAAAAAATTGAGGTTAAAATCTAACAAATTTTTAATAACATCATTTTAACTTAAAAGTCACCAAAACCTAAATTAAATCTAACTTATTAAAAATAAAAAAACTAACATTATAGAATACATATATAAAAATATTTACTTGATCTAATGGCCTAAAACATTTCAATCGTCTAACATTTGATCCAATGGGTCAAACATGGACACAGTGGCAGCTAGGGGAGTTATTTTCAAATAGTAACGCCTTACGGCGTAATTATTTGTAAAATTTTAATTGTATTAATGTGAAAATTTTAATTGTATTATTGTGAAATGATTTTATTAAAATTTGTAAATTTGTAAATAATTGTAAAATAATAAATATAGAATAATATGAATTTTTATAACATAATAAAGTTTAGAAAATAATGCAAATAAATTCATGTACTTTAGAATTATCATTATTTTATTATGATCTTATATACCCAAAAAAATAACTTTATAGAGTACGCCATTTTTTTTGAGATCAACATAGTTGCAAATTATCAAGTGAAATATTGATTTTAACGTTAACATAATACAAATTAACAATTAATTCAAAATAAACATTATAATGTTTCGAAAAAAAGAATCTTATAAGGTAGTTAAATCCTCTTCTTTATAAAAACCCATCTTAAAAAGTATAAATACTGATGAAATAACACATGTACCATGTCACTCTCGGTTCTCATGACCACCCTTATTATCCTCCAGCTCATATGGCATGATAACACTATTGTTCTCAAAATATGTTCTGATCTAGAGTCATGAATCAATACGAACCACCAATCCCTATCCAACACATCTCGGTAAAAAAACACCTGGTTGCAGTGTTTTGGGAAAAAATAGGGCCCATTAGCTTCATCCCACATCTTTCTAGAGTTTATACATATCAGCCTACTATCATTATCTTCCTTTACATTATTTCGATCAAAGGTGTCCCACCACTTGCACCTAAAAATAACACATTGGAAAGAAGAGAAATCCACTTCAACGATCTCTTGTATCTTCCCGACGTAACCTAATGTCCCTTGTACTAGGTTTTGATCACAGTGGCTAGTTCGGCTATATTGATCGAACTTGACTTCCACTCCACATTCTTGTGTCATGTGTTCATCATCGAAATTTTTTGTGTGAAAATGGTGTCCATATGCCCACATAGATGGGAACAAATGCACCTATTAACAAGTTAAAAAATCATAGTGTCATGTGTCTTATAATTACCCAATAGTTAAAATATGAAATATAGATGTAATTACATTTAAAAGGTGAATTATTAAGTTTCAAATGCACATATAAATTAAATAGATTATTACCAAGTTGCTGCACCCAATCCCTACGTTTAGCGCATCCTCTTCAGCACACAGGTAATGACCGGTTGCACCATATCTCTCTCTAGCTTGGTTAGCAACCCAATTGTTGGGGCATATTTTTGGCATATTTTCTTTTAAATGATTGGGATAAGGAACACTTCTACCATTAACCCATTTTAATTATTTCCTGTCACTATCCCATTTCATCCTCTTTTGTTCGTACAATGCGACCCACAGTTATGTCACTTCGGAATTGTAAAGAACAAATTTATTGATTTCTTCAATTTTTGCATTCGTTGATGAAATAAAACTGACATTATATAGTACACAGAGATAAAAATATACATGATATCGAAGTTCAACATGAATATTTTCTTTGTGTAATTTTGAAAAATTATAATTCGCTTACACTTTATCAAGTGCTTTTTTCCATTGTTTGGAGAAACTCCCCTTCTCTTTTGTCTTCATCCCTTTCATCATCCCAAATCACCGCACCTGGTCTATTGTTGATCTGCTTGATGTATTCACTCGCATAATAGAAGGACTCATACGATATGTACCCCTCTTCCATAGACCCCTCAGGTTTTACCCTTTGTCGAAAAAAACCTTTCAATTTCTTCATGTACCTCTCTAAGAAGAGCACCCAACGACAAGAAACCACCCCAAATAATTCGACCTCATCTACTAGGTGGATTAGAATATGAGCCTGCAATTCCATGAAACTTGTCAGTAGTTCCTTCTCAAACATACAAAAAATCTCAACTATCTCTTGATGCCACAGTGGAATACTAGCCACATGAATCTCCTTTGACATGATCCAACGTACGAATGCAGTTAATTTAGATATGGCACATTCTAGGTCTTGAGGGATTTCATGTTTCACACACCCATGCACAAACAAAGGATAATGAAATTGCAAAGTTATAAACACGTGAAATAATATACAAAATTAGTTATGTTTTATGATCCCCACATGGGATAAAATTTATTAATATAAAAAATAATAAAATCATTCTTTTGAAGGTGAAGTAGCGCCGTAGCACAGGCCCATATGAATATGGCACCCTCACACCCATTATAACTTCCTTTGCCAAAGAAGGTTCATCTTTTTTTAAAATCTATGGGACATCACCTTCTTTGAAATACCATGAATTAGAGGGGCCAATGCCTGCCTTTGATCCTGTACTTTCTAATCGTCTTGGCCAATGTTTCTTTTTAGTTTTTAAAGTAATAATATCTTTCATAACAACCAATGTGTCACTTTTTTTCGATGATATGTGCCTCCATAAATAAGATGAAACATTTTTAAATATATGGATGGGATATAATAAGTGGGTAATATTAAGATGCTCCTAATATGGGTGGTTATAAAATATAGATTTCCTTTTCATCCCAATGGGAAATTTCTCAGCATAGGTGTCGAAGAATTCTGGATCATCAAACATAGGCTCCCCATTTGAATCGAACATTTCTATGAACTCCTTATCCTTCTCTCTCTTATATGCTCTAAGCCATTCAAATGGTGTTGTTATTGGAGGCCTTTGGGTTCTCTCTCGTTTACCATTGAAAGTGGATGCTTCTCTTCTGTAAGGGTGTTCTTATGGGAGGAATACCCTTGATCAGTCATACACTGGCTTTCGTAGATCGTTGGACCATCTAGCTTTCGGAGAAGGTCCACAACATTTACATCCAAAATACCATTTTGTTACAAGAACTGTGAGATTATTGTATAAAATTTATATGCATGGCACGTTAAAGAATATCATGAAGATCAGAACAATTACAATGAATTAAATAACTAATATGCAAAATTATATTGTTACGTATATTAAAAAAATCAATCAACATGTAATTTACCAGAGAAAACTCCTAATCCTGGATAATCATGTGTTGTGTAAGCACATATGCCATACAACGTAAAAATCCTCTCTGCTGCAATGGGTCTCGATACATCATATACATTTATCCCATCCCATAATTCCTTCAATTCATCTACCAATGGTTGTAAGTAGATATCGATATTCTTCACTTGTCTTTTACCAGGGACTATGAGAGGCAACATAAGATGTTCATTCTTCATGGAAAACCATGGGAGGATATTTTTATTGACCACTACTACAGGCCAAACATAATATTTGGTGTTCTGGAGGGAATATGGGTTGACGTCATCCATGGCTATGCTGATTCATAGACTTCATACTTCATCCTTGAATTTTTCAGGCCATGTATCCTTTATATGCTTCATGGTTATTGAATCAGTTGGGATTCACATAACTCCCAACTCACTTCTATGTGAGGCATGCCATCCCTACAACATAGCTAATTATTTGCAACAAAAGAGCCTTTGAATCCTTGGGATTATACTCACTTCTATGTGAGGCATGCCATCCCTACAACATAGCTAATTCTTTGCAACAAAAGAGCCTTTGAATCCTTGGGATTATAGGCATGTGCCTCAATATCTTAAAAGGAGGACCACATGATTTTCCCTTCTTTTTTTATTTATCACACATGCCCACATTTTAGACATATCTCTTTGTCTGCATATTATCCTCTATATATAATACAATCATTTGGACATGCATGATATGATATGTACTCAACACCCAACATTTTCAACAATTTCTTTGCCTCTTCACAGCTACCGAGAAAGACATTATCACTCGAAAGAACCTTATCTTTGAATAACCTGTATTTGGTGATCATGGAAAATATTAAATGTGCATTAATACCGATATAATTGTTAATGTTCATAAAATTGACCATTTATAATGTTCATTTTGTGATTATATTACTCAAATTTATATTTATGGTAACTTACCTCAAAATTTCCGAGAAACATGCATTTGACAAGCCAAACTTTTCTTTCAAGTTGTAGAGTAGCATCGTTGTCCCCAAATGGGTAGAATTTGACTGACCGCGTGATCCGGATTTATGCAGGAATGCAAAAGAATACACATATAACCATAAATACAAATATGCAGCATAAATAACACTTCATTTCATTAATATCAAAGAAATGAAATTTACTTACAGAAAGAATAGAAATAAACTAGCTAGGGCACTGGTAGCTTATCTCTAAAAGGATATGTAGCAGCTACATACCTCTGAAATGTGTTACAATGAGGCTCAAAGGCCTATTTTTTATATAGAAACAATGGAAAACACTAAACATCCAAAAACCTAACCCTAGGAGATGAAGCGCCAAAACTATGGGCCCCATTTGGGTAAATTGGTGTTTCAACATCCTGGGGTCGTAACTTTGGCATACTATCTTCGTTTGATGGACATGATACATCATTAGGAATATATATTTGAGGAATAAAAATACTGACCACAAATATTGATTCCAAAATGAAATCATATTCACTGAAGGCGCGATGCCCAAAAAACGTCATTTAGGGCCTCAAAACGGCTCCGGAAGTTCAAGAACCAAAAAACTGCTAAAAATAGTAATTTGTGCCGAAAAAAAAAAAGTAAAAGAGAAAATGGTGGGGCCCCAAGTGGAATAGACATGTGGCCACCAATATCCACCTGGATCATTCCTCCCCACTTAGGAAGAAATAGTCCCATTACATTGAGTTCCTCCATGAGATGAGGAAACTTTTGCTGAACTTGGTCCCTGGTAAACCACTTGCCTTGGTGCAGGAGTTGGCTAGCTTTGACAACCAGATACAGTTGGATCTTCTGTTGGTGAGTTTTCTTAATTTTCATGTCCATGATACAATCTGTAGTGGTGTGTTCCATGCATTCTGGATTTAACTTTGTTGGTGTGAGTTGTTCTTCAATGTCAAAGGTGTCCAGTAGAGGTGGGAAGTAAGGATGAAGGCAGTCCACATTGAATACTGGGTGCAGACCAAGGAATCGTGGAATATTGAGCTCGAAGGAATTGTTCCCTACAACTTTGGTGATGGTATATGACCCATATCGGAGAGGGTGAAGCTTGCGGTGGGGTCCAATGAGGCGCTCCTTCAGTGAATGTAGCCACACTTTGTCAGTGCTTGTAATTAGAATTGGATTTGTCCAATATATCATGAGCCTGTTGGAATATGTGCTGAATGCAATCGATGAAGATGTTATATTTTTCATCTTCAGACTAGACATGATCTGAATTGGCCTGAGTAGCCGCAAATGGCATGGCTACGTTAATGGGACATAGCAGCTAGAATCCCAAGCCCGCCTGAAAGGGGCTGTGGCCTTTTGAGTTGTGGAGAGCCCAGTTATAACTGTGTTGTACATAGGGAAGGCTCTCATCCCATGTGCATGGATTCTTTGAGTTGTACATGTGCAAAATGTGTACAATGATCTTGTTGATGACCTCTGTCTGGACATCAGTTTGGGGATGGAAAGTTATGGACTTGGTGAGCTTGCTGTCCAAAATTGACCAGAGGCTGGACCAAAATGTGCTGAGGAACCTACTGTCCTGATCTGATATGATGCACTGTGGGATCCCAAAGTGCACCCACACTCGTTCAAAGAAGAGTGTAGCAGTGGCTTCTACTATGATATTGTTCTTGTAGGCTGCCATAATGGCCATCTTCGAGAATATGTCGACGACCATGAAAACACAGTCATTTTCATGCTTAGTAGAAGGAAGGCTCAACATGTAATCCATGGAGATAGATTCCCAAGGTTGAGTAGGGGTAGGTAGCAGAGTATAGAGGCCTTGTTTCTTGATGGTTAGTTTGGAAATGGAGCAAGCAGTGCAGGATCTGATGTACTTCCTGACATCTTGTCAAAGGTTAGGCCAATTGAAATACTTCTGTAGTACTGCCACTGTTTTCTCAACCATGAAATGCCCAACGAATCGACTGTAGTGTGCTTCCCATATCATCTTGGCACGATCACTTGGAGTAACACAAAGGTGTCCCAGGTAACATAACAGTGCATCTTGAAGGTGAAAATTTGGAACTTGCATAACCCCCAAGAGTGCCTTGTATGTGTGGCCAAATTCTGGATCGCTCTTATAGAGAAGCACTCAATCAAAAGTGTCGTTCCCATAAGAGTTGAGAACGATGGTTAGCGCCATGATCGGTGGTGGGTTGAGGCAGTCTGCAACATTATTGGTGCTACCCTTCTTATACTTGAAGTTCAAATGAAACTGTTGCAGATATGTGGACCACTTTTGATCGCAATCATTCTGCAACTTCCCTCATGTTTGTATGAATTGTAGGGGTAAGAGACCCATGTGTGGATGATTGTTTGCTTCCCCAAAATGAAATTCTTCTATCGTCGACAAGCCTGCACAATGGAATACATTTGTTTTTCATAAGTGGGATTCTTGTGAACTATGTCGGACAATATCTCACTGTGATATGCCACTGGATGCCCCTGTTGAGTAAGAACAACCTAAATAACATAGTCAAAGGCATCTGTCTCATCTAAAATGGTTGTTGCAAGTCTGGTAATGTGAGAATTGGGGCAGAGCAGAGGCGATGTTTCAATTCTATGAATTCCTTCTATTGAGATTCTGACCAAAATAATTTTTCTTTCACTCCTCCCTTGGTGACTTGACTCAAGGTCCAAGTGATATGAGAGAATACCAACATGAACCTGCGGTAGCAACTAGCAAGACCTAGACAGCTGCGAAGCTCTGTTAGAGTTTTTGGGGCTGGTCAATCCTGAATGACTTCAATCTTGGTTGGATCCACATGCACCCTCCTTTCATCAATAATGTATCCTAGATATTGAACCTAGGTCATGTCAAAAGTGCACTTCTCCAAATTGGCACACAACTTGTGTTGCCTCAGTGATTGGAGGACTTGTCAGATGTGGTGGAGGAAATCTTCCCAAGTCTGGCTGAAGACCCGAATGTCATCCAAGTACACCACTACAAATGAGTTGGTGAATGGATGCCAGCTATCATCCATCAACCTCATAAAGGTTGCGGGATCATTCGTTAACCCGAAAGGCATGACCAGCCATTCAAAAAGGCCCTCCTTGGCTTTGAAGGTAGTCTTCCACACATCAGAGGGTTCGATTGGTATCTGGTGATACCTAGACTTCAATTCGATCTTGCTAAAATATTTCGCCCATTTTATTTGGTCCAGAAGGTCATCCATCCGTGGGATCGGGTACCTATTTCAAACAATGATCTTGTTCAGTGCCCGATAGTCAATACAGAGTCTTCAAGTCCCATCCTTCTTCTTTACCAAAATGATAGGGCTCCCACAGGGCGATGATCTTGGACAGATGTGACCTTTTTGCAACAACTCCTGAATCTACCTCTTGATTTTGTCATTCTCGAGAATAGAGCATCAATATATTGGTCCATTAGGTGGCGGTGCACCTGGGGTCAGACCAATGGGGTGCTTGACCTAATAGTGCAGAGGAACCCCTATGGGTGAGGTGAATATGTCCCCGTAATCCTCCACAAACTTGTCCATTTGTTGTTATCGTGTAGAGGAGCCCTGTCTGGATGTCTTGACCACAATATTCTTCTTTCCCTTGGGGCATATAATCAAGAAAACAAATTTCGTGGTTTGGGAAATGAGTTTACTGCATTGTTTTGTAGTAACCAAAGAGATATTGGCATGTGCTGGTACCTCTGGTATCCTGTACAACTTATTTCCCAAAGTAACAATAACAGCGTGAGGCCAGGACTCAAACACAAAATTTCGCTTCCACAAGTATGGTTGGCCTAATAATACATCTGAAACATAAATAGGAGAAATGTCACATAATACCTCATATGTGAAGGGCTTGATGCTATAGGGAAGGTGGAACTGCTGGCTGACACAGAGATCTCGTCCTTGGTGAAGCCACCCGATGGTGTATGGTTGTGGGTGTGTTGTGGTCAGCAAGCCCGACCGCTTCACGACATCTGCTAAAATGAGGTTATTTTGGCTCCCATTATTGACAATGAACTATAATGGGGAACCCTTTACCCACATCTGGGAGTGGAAGAGATGCTCCTCGTCCTCTGGATCTTCCAGTTCCTCCTTCTGGATCTTTGCAGTGGAAATAGTGGCATTGGGCTTTGCATCAATAATATGTTTCCCTTTGTCATTCCCCTTGTAAGGTTATGATTTAGAGTTAGAGCATGCATCTGATTCAGAAGCCCTCATCTCTACCACTAGCGAATGCTTGGACTGACACTAACTCATGTTGTGAGTGGAGCTCTTATGGAACTCACACCAATTTCCCATGTCCTTCTTTGGCTTCGCGGTGTTGTTCTTTTCTTATGGCTTTGGCAGGTTGTCTTGGGCCACCATGCCTTGGATTTTTCCTTTGTTCTATAGTTTGGGGGAACCTCTCCATTGCTTTTTATTCACAAATCCAATGTCTCGCTCCTTTTGTTTGAATTTCTTCTCAATCTTGGCATCATACCGATATGCCGTACCAAGAAAGGAGATGTCGAGGAGCTCCAATTACTCCTAAATGTATCTATGCAGAAAAATACGATACTTTAGCACCAAATGTTTCTCTAAATATTTGATACCCAACTCTGTGCGCAAGGTATGGAACAGATTCATCAGCTCATGCACATCTTGATCCCTTTGTTTCCGTAGTGTGGTCCATTTTATGAACTTGTCTTCATAGCTCCCCACGTGATAGTATTGTTCCTTTTTGGTGTCTCAAAAATAATTCCAAGTGGGTGCGACTGAGAATAAAGAGGGTTCTGCCTCGTCCTTTTTCTCATAGTAGGTTTCCCACCTGTTCTTAACATGGGGGGTAGCTTTGAGGAGTGAAAAAATAATCTTCTCCCAATTGGAAAAGTCATGAACTGAGAAATATCCTTCTAATAGATTCAACCATATATCTACAACATATGCATATATTTGACCCTCAAATATGATAATTTCAAATTTTACTTGTACCTTAAAGGGAGTCATGCCTCTAGAGCGGCTTTTGGATGTAGATGCGCTGCTGGTGGGCAGTCGTTGAAGGATCTGGGAAAAGTTATCCATCATCACATTTCTTTGTTTTTCGAGGGCCTCCTTGAGAAATATATTGATAGGATCTCTTGCTCCCTCATCTTTCTTTTCATTCCCCATGGGTGTCCATTGGGGTTTTTGAGGCTAATCTTGCTAAGGTTCAACCATATCGAGCCCTAACTCCCTATTCCTCGACCTCGTTGGGGACATGCAAAGAAGGATCAAGAAAAGGTAGGTTGCTCTGATACCACTGGTATGGATTTACATAGGAATGAAAAAAAATACACATATAACCATAGATACAAATATGCAATATAAATAAAACTTCATTTCATTAATATCAAGGAATTGAAATTTTCTTACAGACAGGATGGAAATAAACTAGCTAGGGTGCTGGTAGCTTATCTCTGAGAAGAGATGTGGAGAATATAGGCCTTTTAAATGTGTTAAAATGAGGCTCTAGGGCCTATTTATTATATAGAAACAATGGAAAACCATAAACATCCAAAAACCTAACCCTAGCAGATGAAGCACCAAAACTATGGGCCCCGTTTAGGTAAATTGGTGTTTCAACTTCCCGGGGTCGTAACTTTGGCATACTATCTCCATTTGATGCACATGATACAACATTAGGAATATATATTCGAGGAATATAACTACTAATCATGAATATTAATTCCAAAATGGAATCATATTCACCAGAGGCGCGATGCCAAAAAAACATCGTTTAGGGCCTTGTTGTAGCCACTACAACAACCTCCAAAATGTTCCCCCCTTTAAAATTTTTGAGCCCCTAATGCATTAAAATCTAGAGTCAAGACTGAAGTTTGATATTTCAAAATTCTTAGGTCACTGAGTCACAGAATAGATCATTTTCTCCAATAAGCAACCTAGCCACCTTGCGACCTATCAGGTCTCCAAGTCGCTAAGTCACATATCGCATTCAAGTTTAAACAATTGCGACCTACCGACCCTGCGACCCCACGACCCCCAGGTCACAAGGTCACAGGGTCACGGGGTCCCACAAGTCATCAACACGGTCTTATCGCACCCCGGAAACCTCATTTATTGCCCGCATGCGCGACCCCTTTATATATATAAGGGTTGCATAGGTCTCATTTCACCCATGCAACGGAGAGAAAAAATGCTTCTGACAAGACAATTGGAGCGCGATAGTTTCGGGTAAGTTGCCTAATCCTCCTGATTTTTCTGTTTTTTCTATTTTTTTCCCCCTTCCCCCTTATTTTAGCCCTTTTAAGCCACCAACTATCTTCCATTAAGACCCTCTTAGAACCTACATTCTTCTCTGAGTCTCCGAACCCTGTCATTCTTATGCAAAACTTGTAGATGAAGCCAACTAGCCTCCCTTATGTCAGTATCTTCCTCTAATTACCATTTATTCTTCAATATATTACTTTTCCTCCCTATTTCCCGTTATTGATTTAAGTTAAAAGTGAGTTAAAGACCGCGTCTCCATTCAAAATCATCCGCCCAGCCCTAGTGCGACCTCCGACCCCATGACCTTGCAACCCCCGCAATCCAACGACCCTGGTCCTTGGTCGCTAAGTCGCCAAGTCGCATATTGCTCAAAAACTGAAGTTTTGCGACCTTGGGACTCAGTGACCCGGTGACCCGGTCGCAAATCGCTAAGTCGCAAGGTCGCATCTTCATGAATTTTTAGACTAGTATGATTCAGCGACCTCGCGACCTAGTCGCAGGGTCGCTTTCCTCTGAAATTTTAAACTAGCACGAATCAACGACCTAGGGAATGGGTCACTAAGTCACGGTTTCACCCCTTCCTTGACCTTCATTGGGCATAGTTCAAATAACTATTAAGAATTCATTAATACGGCATATGTCTTATCTTGGGACTTTTTTATGAACACGCCAAGGAACCTCGAAGCAGAGCTAGAGTACTTCTCCATCTCTTCAGCCTCAAGTGACATGGGGCCTCTGGAAGTTCGTATGGAAAAAAAGAGCCCAGAGATAGAGATGTCAGAAAGTGAAATACCTATGTCTCCTCCCCCTATCTATGGAGACACCACATGTATATTCAAAAAAAAAAAAGCATGAGTTCGTATCAAGTATACCAAGAGTTCGCACAACCTGAATTTCCAGAGGACCTCCCAGGCCGGTAGGTATATATGCAAGTTAAGAGGTCAAAGCTTCACTATGCAGGGACCCACCCATCTATATTCCCATGTGCTAAAATTATTGAATGGATCATACAAAATATCGACCCCAGGATGTGGGTGATTCGGGATCACGAGGGGAAAGCTTTTGCAAGTTTAAAAGGCCAGGATGCGGAGTTATATTAGACACTTCAAGCCCGGGAACAGACGTTCGCAGAGGAATGGGAAACTACCCATGTAGTTCCCATAGTAGACACCCTGAGAGGATGGTGGGAAGAACCAGAGAAGTTCAAAGTCAAGAAGGACCAAGAGTATCAAGTAGCAGGCCTCGGGAAGGTCTATAAGCTTGTATCAGCTATGCTTTGTATAATGTATGGTCGTCCCGATGCCACCACTTTCAACGATGCTTCGATATATATTATGTACTTTGTTACCATACATGGCATCCATTTCAATTGGTCCATCTTATTGATAGCAGCCCTCAAAACACGCATATCTGCAGCACTAGCACCCGAGGAGGGATACTCGTTCAAATTTTACATGGCCTCCTATCTATTGGATACAATTTGTGCAAGGTTCCATTTTGAGGGATGGGATCACAACTAGGATCAATAGCATGCACGCCCAATCTAGAAGGAGTTGTAGGTATTCTAGGACTCTAAATATAACCAGGATATAGAGCCAATCACACACAGTTTCATCCCTGCACTCTATGGGAAATTGTTTGGTCAGGATAACCCATGCATGTCCTAGCAAGCCATGGAAATGATAACCAAGGTGGCACATTGGTTTTCATTTGTAGAAGGCACATTAATATGAGTCTTTGGTTCACTCAAGGCTCCCCATGCAATGCCCCAGTTCGTTACTGATAGGATGCTACTTTAGGAAATATGTTATTAGATGACATCCGGCTTCTCGAAAGTTCTCACTAAAGGTAAGAAGAAGCCATGGCCCACATTTCCGCTCACCGTTGGCACTTATACAGTCAAGGATTTTAGAGAAGTAGAGGTGGAAGTTGAGAAAATCAGAGGATTATCTCTGCCGTCTTTGGATCGCCGAACATACGATCCTGAGAGGATAGTTCCTGCCCACTACAAACGGGCCAAATTTAAATGGAGCTACCAACATACTAAATGGCCAACTGAAGATGGGGTAAGAAACTGGTACAATAAGGATAGGGAACTCACCTTGGAGGCATTGATCGATCGGGAGGACCAAGATGATCAAAATTTGGAAGAGAGAATCCACGAATTAGGAGGAGCCTCATCTTTCCAGGCCAAGAAGCCTCGAACTAACATAGGCCATAGCTCTTCCACCCAACTGAAAGAAAAGGAAGAAAAATCTCAATGACAAGTTGAAAAGAGAGCAAAAGAGGAGGAGGATAAATATAAAAAACACCTAAAGGTAGCAAAAAGGAAGAAACATGTGGAAGACACTCGAAAAAGAAAGGAATAGGAGGAGGCTAAAGTAGAAGCTGAGCATCAGCTTAAGATACAATTAGACATGGTGGAAGCTGAATGCAAAAGGAAGGAAGAAGAGGAAACAAAAGCAGTGGCTGAGCGTCAGCTCAAGATATTATAAGATAAAGGAGAAGCTGAGTGCAGACAAAAGGAAGAACAAGATAAGGCAGAGACGGAGTGGCTATTGGAAGAAGAAGCAGAATAAAACAGAAAAGAGGAAGAGGATCGAAAATCGAAAGACAATTCTTCCAAAGACACCGAGAGACCTGCTCTAGTAACAGGGGTATAGACGGAGCTGACGGCCATCGAAGTTCCTATAATCAACACACATTTTGTGCTTTCAAAACTGGGTACCTCCAAGAGCATGAGGAATAAGTGTTGAATTTGGCAAGACTCACTTATGACCAGTTCACCTTCAAAATCAGGCAGGAAAAGAGGAGATTCTTAGCACGTAACCCTGTTGCACCATTCACAGCCACAACAGAAAAGGATATAGTCCTGGACACCATGACCAATCCAGTTATGATAGAATCAGCCGACACTGCTTTTTTCGTAGCCACGGAAGAAAACGTGAGCCAGATGAGTAAGGAAATTCTCTCCCTACAAAATATATTTCAAGACTCCAAACAAAGGGCAGCTAGATCAGAGCAAGAAAAAATGGCACTAAGGGAAGAATTCCAACAGCTTCAGGATAGGGACACCCTTATTAATGAAGTACCACTCACCCTTCAAAGATATTTCGTGACACTCAAAGCCACCATGAGGTAGGTATACAAGGAAATGTTCACCATAAATCAAACATTTGCACCTCTACTGAGAGCTCAAGCATAGACGAAGAAAAGCAACGAGAAATTAAAAGAAGCCTCCACAACCTTGGATAGAATGATTCAATGGACGAATAGATATCTGTAGGCTCCAAAAAAATTTCCCAGAAAAGATTGGATTCGCACTTAGAACGACAAGGTCCAAATTCCCATGAAGGTGCAATCCAAGGAGAAGTTATTCAAAGACCTAGAGAAGGTGGTGACTCCCTATGAGAATTTGATCAGCGACATTGACTCTATGGCTGAACTGAACCATATCCCTTCTCTAGGTACACTGGGCGAAGAAAAGACATAGGAATAGGTAAATTAGGAAATTCAGGCATTTCTGCAACCTATTAGACAAGCTGCCGCTACACCTGATCGTCCGACATCGCATGAGAACTTGGTTAAGTTCGTTGTGACGCCAGTTTGGATTTACACAAAACTGAATTCCTTATCCAAATAGGTCACGATCAAGAGAGAAACCTTGATCCTGAACACCTTAGAATTTCTACACAGGTTAAGGGAAGATACTTCTCTGATCTCCCCAATTGCTACAGATTATCAAGCATGGCAGAATTTCCTTAAAGAGCAGCAAGTAGATGTCCCCAACCTTGCAATCAAGCACATGCTTCCATGATCAGGTTAAATCACAACCTTCAGGAGAGGTCACAGGTCACATCATCCACGAATAGGTCACAGGTCACTTTTTCCTTCAGGTCGCAAAGCATACCAATAGGCGGAAAGGCGAAAAGTCAAGACACCCAAGGGTCATTTTTGTCATATATATACTCCCTTCGAGGGACTTGTAAGGGAATTTTTTTGGACTCCAAAGGATAAAGGAGAATTGTAAAGAATTGAATAGCCCCTTTCGAATGAATACAAGCATTTGTCTAAAATCCACTATTGGATTTGATGAGAATCGATGTGTTAATACTATGAATATTTTTCTTATATGTCTGATATCTTATGATCAATTGATCTGTGTTTTCTGCTTATACTCGTCATGAATTTCAACTCACTGAATGTGTTAATGATGGTATGTTGTTTACCTTAAAAGATGTTTGTAACTTCATTATTGACATCTATCTTATTCGCAAACATGCCTAAGTATGTATAGGTGGTTATTGCCAGGTGGAACTATTTCTTCTATGGTTCGAACAACTTTTACAAACACGACCTTAATGATATGCTGCTAACATCATCTCCTTCGGCCGCATGTTTCTCTTTATCTTGCTATTTGTAGTGTTTTATTCTCATTGAAAATCATCAATATTTCATCTTGTATCACCCGTTAACTGTATGTATATAACTCTGCAGGGCTCATTTGTGTCCAAGAGAAGGAATATTCAGTAGTAGCTAGACCCACACCCCGGACGGGATCCCTATCACAAACGGTTCAGAGTCTAATTGATAATTTTTACCAGGGAGATCCCTTACTGTTGGCCAGACAAATTTTCCCGTCAACAGATTTGGCGCTAGAAGGAGGGCCTGAATGGCAGGCTCCCAACACACAAGTAACATCCTGTTACAAACTCCCCAAGGGGAGACCATGCATGAAAATATCATCCCTCCCCCTATGGAAAACTCCCAAGAGGAGGAACCCCCTTTCTATGAATTTACTTTAGCCCAGCTAAGGGCCCTACGCCGTATCACCCGCAACCTTATTAGGGGTTTATAGTGAGCCCCGGTCACTAGTTCCTTATCAAATCCTAAAGCTCCCGTAGCTAACCATACGTGCCAAGGAACCCTTGTCAACTCCCTTCCTTAGCTTGTGGGTCTTATGATTGAAGATTACGTAGATGCAGGTGAGTGAAACTCTGAAGCACCCCCAAACAACCCTATTGGGGTAGAAGGAGATGGTCCCGGAATCACTGAACCTCAAACCAACACCGACCCCCATCTCGACCAGAATTTTCACAATAACACTAAAGCCAATGACCCACGTGGGGAAGGAACTGAGAGAGTCTGGGGTAAAAGAGGTAGGGGAGATAGAGGCCATGGGTGAGGCCGAAATGTTGACCATCAGACCCACCGAAACCAGAATAGGTTTCATTTTCTTTAAAACTGGAGAAACATCAGAGATACAAGAAACTGTGGAGAAAACCAAGACATGAAATCCCACCATGAGGGCAAGACCTCCGAGTCTGGCATGGGTAGTGAATCTGAAAGTGAGAGGGGACGTGTTTACATACCACACCATCAATGGGATATACGTGTATAACCTTTGGCTTGGATGGCTCAGTCTCGCTTAGGTATCCAAGTTCCCCTCCATGACATGCCTCGCCATCCTAAATAGCATCTCCCTAAGTTCAACCCCGAGAAACGTACTTTGGCCAAAGACCACATTAGCAACTTCTACCTGTCTTTTCAGATGATGAGAGTGCAGTATGATGACGTAGCATGTCGGCTTTTTCCTCATACTCTAGAAAATAAAGCTGCAACATGGTATCGGTCACTCCCTGTTGCTTCCATCCCTTTGTGGGAACACTTCTGTCATACCTTGCTACAAAAGTTTTCATAAGATAAAACCCCTTCAATGCTCCTCATAGAGCTCAGCACACTGAAATGTCAGAAGAAGGAGAAGGTCAAGGACTTAAATCAACGTTTCACCACTAAATTAAATAAATTTCCTCCAGACATGGCCCTAGATGATTCAATTACCATTGACTACTACACTAGAACCCTCCCACGAGATATCGTCGTGTTTGTGAAACACGAGGCTAGACATACCCTGGTAGAAAATTACACCACCACCCTTGTTGTCGAAAAGGACATCTGTCCATAGGTGCCATTGACCACGAAGGGTGGGATGATCAAAAAACAACCACAAAGAGAACCCAATCGTTAGGTCATAAATCCGAGGACAAAGATAAAGACCCCTTTGATTTTGAAAGTATTACAAAATCGCTCAAGTTGCTGACCAACAAGGTCTTTGACCTGAAAAGAAAAAACAATGATTCTGCCCCAACTGCTAAAACACCGAAACCTTTCTTCAAAAAGAGTAACTCTGTTGTGAATTGACCCCCGTCCAGCTCAAGTGCTGGTCTCAATGTTGAAGAAATCGGCAAGGACAAATTTTGTTCTTTTCATCAAGCCTATCACTCAGAGAAGACTTTCCCCTAGTCTATTAATAGCATGACCACAGTGCAAAATAAATTTTTAAAGATTAAACCCCCGAGAATATGGAGGAGGAGGCTATTTCAGACAACGAAGAAATTTCCCCCCAAGATGAAGATAAGGGCTCCACTGTCCTCACTTTGGAAGTCATCCACGAAGGGTCTTCCCTTCCCACCTTCAGGATAAACCTAGCTGACGAACCTAAATCTAAACCCCCTCGAAACTATGGCTTGAGGAGCAAAGGCCCGGTGCCTGAGCAATCCTTCGAAGAGAAAATAAAAGCCTTCTTAAGTAAAATCCTGCCACCGATCGCAAAAAACCTAGACAAAGCTCCTAAAACATTTAGTCCAACTACTCACCGAGAAGGCCCCAAGGCTAAATCTTCAATAGTTTCCCTGAAGAACACCACCAAGCCCACCTCACACACAAATTACGGGTATAACATTATTGAGGATATGAAGAAGACTCGGGCCAATATCTCTCTCTATGAGCTCGCTCATATTACTAACTAATGATATCTCATTCTTAAAACCTTCTCAAATCTACCGGTGATCAAACCCATAAGCATCACGTTTGCCCAAGCTACTGCTAGTCCCCAATCCATCGTGAATGTGGTGAACGCCAACTCCAGGGGCACCACGCCACCTTTCCTCCTCTCCTTCGAGATCTTTAACTTCAATGTCCACAATTGCCTTGTTGATTCTGATGCATTCATGAATGTTATGCCCTTATCTATGTGCAAGAAGTTAAACATCCACCCTGAGAAAACTGATGGTAGAATCATCCAACTTGACAGATCTCAAGTTGCCGTAGTAGGCGAATTAAACAACGTCATCATTCACCTATCCTCTGACTCCAGAGTGCATCAGTGTATCGACATATTAATCGTGGATATCCTTGAGGCCTATGGCCTTTTGTTAAGCAGAGATTGGTCCAGTAAGCTCCAAGGGTACTTCACCACTGATTGGTCCCACCTTTGGCTCCTGTACAAAGGCAAGAACAACCGGATATGGGTCGAGAGTGAACCATACATGAAAAATAATCTGAACGACCTAGATGCAACTAATGAACCGGTCAGTTTCGCGCAAGAAGAGCTCGGTATGTGTTTTTTAGAATCCATCATCGGATGCTATCAAACCCCTCGAATCCCCGGTCACTCAAGACATCCAGTCAGAGCTGCTGTTGGCCACTAAAAACCCCTCCGCCTCAAAAAATGACCTATTAGGGATTGCTAGTCTAGGTAGTTCCTCAATGAGTTCAAACAACCTCGCCCAATCAAAAAATGAAACCTGGACCTTGTACTATGACAGTTCCAAAACCCAAGACGGGGTTGGTGCCAACTGCATCTTGCTAGACCCCGAGAAGAATAAATTTCTAATTTCCTGCCTGTTAGAGTTCCAATTCACGAAAAATATAGCCGAGTATGAGGCATTTCTACTCGGACTCAAAAATGCCATAGACCTAAAGGTCCATTGTTTAAAGGTAATTGCCAATTCTGATATTATTACTCGACAGGTACGTAGTAGCATCCATTGCTTGTATCCACATCTAAAAGGTTATCAGCAAGAGGTATGGTGTCTAATTTCTGCTTTTGATGCTTTCGGTATTAAATATGTACTTAGAATGCATAATGCACCAGCTCATACACTTGCTAATGCTGCCGCTAGGTTCACCCCACTTAGGGACGAGTTTTATATTGAAGTTATTTACAAGCCATCTGTGCCAGAAAATGTCACTAATTTACATGTTTTAAATGATGACCAACACGTACTGGATTTCCTACTCAATACAGACGTATTCAAAGACACAGTCATAGAAGAAGAGGACCGTTATCGGATTTTGTAGGAAGAACTACAGCAGTGGAAAGGAAATCCCATACCTAAAGGAATCATGTCACTTGAAAAGTTGTTCGACCTATAGAACTTCTTCCAGGGGCCTCCAAACATGAAAGTGTGAAGTTCAACGTTAGCACACAAACAAATTAACCTCGGGAAAAACAAAGATCCCAAGTTCATCAACCTAGGTAACGAGTGCACCCCCCCAGAGGAACAAGCATTCACCGAGTTATTAAAGAAGTACCAAGATATATTTGCCTGGACATATGATGAGATTCAGACGTATGATACACAAATCATCTAGCACGTCATACCCATGAAAGGAGTGAAGCCTTTTCAACAGAAACTAAGAAAAGTACACCCTGCCCTAGAAGCAATGATCCAAAAGGAACTAAAGAAGCTCTTGGACGCGTGGATAATTTTCAAACTTAGACATTCGACCTGGGTGTCAAACTTGGTTCTTGTACGCAAGAAATCTGGGGAAATCTTTCTGTGCATGGATTTCCAGAATTTAAACAAAGCCTCTGACAAGGACAACTACCCGATCCCTCCTCTGGAGCAAATCCTTCAAACTGTATCGATGTCGGAAATGTTCTCTCTATTGGACGAGTTTTCAGGGTATAATAAATTACTGGTGGCTAAGCCCGATAGGCTCAAAACCACATTCAGAACTAAATGGGGAAATTTCACATTCAGACGCATGCCCTTTGGCCTAATTAATGTCAGCTCCACCTTCCAAAGAGCTATGGACATTGCCTTCAGAGGACTCATCGGGAAAAGTGTGGTAGTATACCTTGATGACATTACCATTTTCTCCAAGCACATATCTGACCACCTACACCACCTCAGGCAGATTTTTGAAAGGTGTCGGAAGTACGGGATCTCCCTGAACCCGAAGAAAATCATTTTCGCCATTACTAAGAGAAAACTGTTAGGACACATAATAACTCGAAACGGCATAGTAGTGGACCTAGAACGTGCAAAATTCATCACTCAGATACCACCCCCAAGTGGTAAAAAAGCTATGCAGTCCTTCCTTGGAAAAATCAACCTCATCCAAAAGTTTATGTCAAGTTTTGCCCAAATCGTGAAACCATTGCAAGGCATGATTAAGAAGAATGCAAGTTTTAAGTGGCATCCTCCTTAGAAAGAAGCATTCAACAACATCAAACAATCCATCGCAAAAGCACCTACCCTGCATAGTCTGGATTTCAAAAAAGGCTTTATCTTATATACCTTTGCCTCAGATTCATCTTTGGCAACCGTCCTCACTCAAAAGGATGACAACAACAATGAGCGACCTATATCATTTATGAGTACTGGGTTGCAGGGCACTGAACTAAACTACCCAGATATTGATAAACAATCTTACGCAGCATACAAGGTGGTTAAACACTTCAAGCCATAAATTTTGAAGAGTCATGTCGAGGCAGTGGACTCATGGGGCAGCGAGGAAGAAAATTGGGAACACGAGATCGATATGTATCAAACTTATAGCATAGCCCCACAGGATACCTCCTCTTGGTACGTAGATCTCCTACAATATCTGAAACACGACACTATGGGCCCCGCTTTAAATACAAAGAAGAAGCGTGTGTTGATATTGAAAGCTGTATCCTACCAACTAGTGCAGGGTAAGTTGTTTCGCAAACATCACTGGGGTGTTTTGCTGCACTGTTTGGAATGGAATGAGGCACAGAAAGTATTGGCAGAACTTCACGATGGCCTCGTAGGGGGGCACTATGTAGGGGACGCCATTGCTCACAAGATCATGTGTTCCAGTTTCTATTGGCCTACTTTGTTTAAATATGCACACGCATATGTCCGGAAATGCTAGCAGTGCCAAAAGTTCGCAAACAGAGATATACAGCCTTCAGCCCCGTTACAGTCTGTCACAGTGGAAGAACAATTTCAACAATGGGGGTTGGACATGATTGGGGAAATCCTACCACACTCTTCCAAGCAACATAGGTACATCCTCACCACCACAAAGTACTTCACAAGGTGGGTTGAAGCATTACTGTTACGTCAAGTCAATGATCAAGCGGTAATAGCCTTCATCACCCAATGCATCATGATCAGGTTTGGCATTCCAACCTCCCTTGTTTCTGATAAAGCAAAATATTTCTCATCATTTAAATTATATGATTTTTCTATAGAAAATGGTATCGTACTTAAACATTCTGCCAACTATTACCCTCAAGGAAACGGGTTAGCTGAGTCAACCAACAAGAACCTAATCCACATCATCAAAAATACTTTGTTTTCCCAACAATGAAATTGGCATAGGGCACTCCACAATGGCCTCTGGGTAGATAGAGTCACACCCAAACCTTCACTAGGCACCTCCCCATTCTTCCTCGTATACGGAAAAGAAGTTGTCCTTCCTCCCAACTTGTCTCTCTCGACCCTCTGATTATCTCAGGAGACTCATGGAACTCCTTGCCCTACTTTACAAGCCCCAATAGACACACTGTTGAAACTTGAGGAGGAAAGGCAAAAAACTCAGGAAAATTCTCCATCCACCAAGGTCGTATTGGAAATATTGTCATTGATGGCAAAGGAGGCAGCAGAGGCAGAGACAGACAAAGGACAGTAGTAGAGGCAAAGGGGAAGACAACAGGTCTTTAAATGAATCTATTTCGGATGTTCATTTTAGATCAAATAGGTTTTAATTCTGTTTGATAAGGAAATCTATTTTGGATGTTCATTTCAGTGTTGGAGAACTGGGAGCAGAGTAATGAATTAAAGTTCTGATATTGATTTATTTATGGGTAAATGAATCTATTAAAAAGGAGTAATGGAGTTCTGCACTCCTCTGATGAATAACTAACAACTGCAACTGAATGGCTACCCTCCTAATAGCTGGAGGATATCTATAGTCTAAAGGAGGGACCCCAGGACAGAGTCGGGGGTAAGGCCCTACGTTAAGGAATCATGAATCAAGTGAAGAGGATTGGTGATAAATCTATGCGTGAATGGAACCATGCATTATAATAGCGGAACCACCGTGTTGAAGTGTTGACAAAGCAAGGGATAACATATGAGAAGGAACGACAGAGAATAACCGAAGAATGATATGAAAATGAAGTTAAGAAGAAATATTGGGATCGTGAACAAATGAAGGAAGGAACGGAACCTCGAGCACAATTTAACGGAACCATGAAGTGTGAACAGTGACAGTGGGTTTGAAACACACGATGGTTTTCATCGCACCGCTTTTATACGGTAACCTGTATTTACGAATCGAACGCAATGTATGCCAGGAGCTGACACGTGGTGTTAAGCGCGTTGGAGAAACCACTCTCATCACATAGCTATCGTGTGTTAACTATTGATAGTGAAATGAACGCGATATTGGATTATGGTCGTCGGATCATCACAAAACAAAGTGATAACCTCTCAACTGTCAGATATGAGAGGGAAGTACTGTCGGCCCGAAAATGCTGTATATGTTATTGTGTGGTTTTAAATCCAAAGTTGTGAGTTTTACTATAATGTTCCAAATATTTAAACGGAGGCTGTATCATATGTTACTATATATATTATGGTTGGATATAAAAAATAGAGCTGAGTGTCATATGAAGCGGGGTTTAATATAAGTTATAAGGTTGTGTAGCATAGATATAATGCTGAGGGTTGTTGACGAAAGGGTATGGTAATACTATATGAAAGGGTCTTTGCTCATGAATAAACCTTGGATATAATATTTTGGCACTTCATTATATTTATTCACATTGCATAAAGTCTGGGTAATTAAAAACAAAGCCGAAGGTTTATATTATGGGATGTAATTCCCATTTCATATGGTGGGCCATTATGGGTTTATGTATGAAGATCGTTTAGTGATTCGAAACCATGGTTCATTTTATAAAAAGGCACTATATGTTAATATCAAAGGCAAATTGTGCATATTATGGGCTCGAGACATTTCGTTCTAATATATTTAGTTTAACATTAAAAGGTGAATGCGGTGGTAAAATTACAGTGGTTCAGATATGAAGTTTGGGCCTAATATAAAGTATTCATTAAGCGGGGTTCAAAGATGGTTCATTGACCATTGGTTTTAAAACCTAAGTTATGGGCGAATATTCAAATATTAATTCGAAAAATGATAAGTGGGGTTTTGGCTATGGTTTTCACCATAAGTTTCATTAGAAAACTTTCGTATGTAAAATGATTGCATCCATGAAATGGGGTTTTACCACAGAATTGAAGTAGGCGTATACAGAAAAGCTAAAAGCTGGGTTGATTGGGTTCTTTGCATATGAGAGCATATTGTATGTGTGAGTGTTGTAGCTATGGGTTCATAACCATTTATTAACGGTGAAGAAGTCTTCATGGTAGGGATTTGTAAGAGGAGATTCCACGTAATTAAATTACCAGTTCAAAAAACAGAGTATCAAAATTTCCCAGATAAGGAAATTGTGTTGGATAGAAAATAGGAGGTGCATTTTTATATGCACAAAGAGAAAAATTCAGGGTCTGGGGGTTTTACCCTGTATTATAAAACAGGTATAGATATAGCAGATACACAACTACAGTGAGCTTGGAGAATATGTACAGAGGTAAATAGAGACTACAGAATTGAAGAGGTATGCAGCGAAGGGATTTAAAATTGCAGTGAACAGGTATACATGCACAGGTGCTCAGAGTTGTAGTAAAAAGAGGTATGCAGGACAGTTGCATGACAACAATAGAAAGGACAAGACCAGCAAGCCAAGGGCTAAGTGAAGTTTATATATTGAAACTGAAAATTTAAATGTTTAATTGTTTTATATTGGTTATGATGCAAAGGCAAGTATCCGAAGGAAAAGAAAAATTCCATTGTAACATTGAAATTTGTTCATATCGTTATAATTTTTTAAAATGATTTGGACAAAGGAAGAGAAGACAGAAGCCAAAGAATCATGGTTGTTCACTCCAAATTCCTTGTGGAATACAAACAGTCATTTGATGAACTCTATATATAATATCAACTTGATATGCATAAAAAAGGAGAGGAGAAAGTGAATATAGAGAATGCATAGTATGGAAAATTGAGGCAGAGAAGATAAGAAAGAGATGCTACAGAATAGAGCTGATATCTGAGGTAAATCAGCAAACATTTCTTTTGATAAATTAAGGAATTTGTAGCTTCCCTATCAAGTTAAAGCTTGATAGCTGTCAGTTGTAGCTGACTGAGGTTGGAGCCTCCTGTAGGTTGGTGCCTGTAGAAATACAATTGTGAGAGGGAGTTGGAGCTTGCCTTTGCATCACAACAATAATAAGATGTGGTTTTCTCCCTTTATGGGTTTCTACTTAAATCTGTTGTCTCTATGTGTGTTACTTATATGTTGATATGATCCACTCAATCTGGTTAATTGTTTGCTGCTCTCAAAATAAGGTTTATGTCACATTAAATCATTAATTTAATACTTGCTGCAACATTTTAAGACTAGTCACATATTAAGCAGTAAATAAGTTTGACGAAAATTTAAAAAGCTAATGCATGTGTTAAACTGATTCACCCCCCCCCCCTCTCAGTTTAACCAAAGATTCAACAATTGGTATCGGAGCCAAGTTCCTTTTGTATCAGTTTAACAACTGAAAGGAAATCCTAGGTTCCCAGGATGGCCAGTAAAGAAGGATGCTCAACCAATAAAGCCCCTTTTTTCACTAGTGCAAATTATTCCTTGTGGAAAATCAGAATGAGGACATACATAATGTCTCTAGGAATACAAGTTTGGGCTGCTGTGGAATTAGGATATGCCCCAAAGGCAACTGACTCAGAGAGAGAAACTAAACAAGATTTTGTAGCTAATGCAAAAGCCATGAATGCCATCTTAAATGGATTGTGTGAGGCAGATTTTATCAAATTAATGCACAAAGACACTGCCAAAGAGATACGGATACCCTAGAGAACATCCATGAGGGAGACAAGAAGGTAAAGACTACCAAAATTCAAGTCTATAGAGCCCAGTTTGAGAACTTAAAAATGAATGATGATGAAGACATTGCCAACTTATTTTTAGGGGTTGCAGAAATAGTAAATAACATGAAGGCTCTAGGATAAACCATAAAAGAAGTTGTAATTGTACAAAATATTCTAAGATCTCTTCCACCCAGTTTTAACCGCAAGGTATCTACAATAGAAGAAACAGTTGATTGGGAAACCTTGACCATGAACTACCTACTTGGAAATCTAATAGGATATGAGATGAGGCTCCCACAGAAGAAGCCAAGTATGAGGGAGGTAGCTTTTAAAACAGAAAAGAAGAAAGAAGAAAATGAAGACATATGATCTTGCTCGGATGAAGAAGAGGCTAAATTTGTCAAGAAACTGGATAGAGGCTCAGGTAAATACAGAGGTAAACATCCCTTAAAATGATTTAACTATGGAATATTTGGACACTATGATGCTAAGTGTCCTCACAAGAAAGTAAAGAATCGGGCTCAAGAATCAGGGAAAAATACTTCAAAGAACTGGCAGAAAGGAAAGAAATTTAGTAGAAAATCCTTCTATGCTCAACAAGACAACAATGCATCTAAAGACTTAGATGAACCCTCAAGTGAAGAAGGAACCTCTAAATTTTTATTGATGGCCATAGAAGAACTTGAAGGACTCGTGCTAGAAGATGAAGAAGAAGAAGGTGAAGTTGACCTTCATGGGGAACTAAGAAGTGCTCTGGAAGAGATTGATAGACTCAAACTGAAGTGCAGAAAACAAAATGACATTCTCCTCAAGTATGTAGGAGAAAAATAGAATTCAGAAGTCCTCATGCAGCTAAATATAGAGCTTGAAGAAGCCAAGAAGATAGAAGACATGTTACTTAAGCAAGTCAAGGAGAAAACTCAAGAACAAGAGAAGTTGGAAGAAGAAATAGTATGTCTCAAGAAGAAATTAGAAAATTCTCAAAGGAAAGTGACTATAAATTCTTCTCAAACAACAAGCTCTGGTAAGTTGAACGAAATTCTGGATGCTCAAAGATCTCCTATGATAAAAACTAGAATAGGTTATGAAGGAGAATCAAGTAAAAGCAAGGAAAAAGAAAACAGAGAAATTATTTTTGTAAAAGCAAAGAAGGATGATGCAGCAACTCAAATAATTTCTACAAAAGAAGAAAAATGTAAGGAGGGAGACAGAACCCAAAAGAATCCTCTAATAACAAAGAATGAAAGAAATTCTCAGACAACAAAAAAAGATTCATATACCCCTGAGTCAAATTTGGAAGCCATCAAAGGAGATTCTTCCCTCCGATGAAAAATGCTACCTGTTATGTCTGCCACAGACTGAGACACATTGCTACATACTATCATACAAGGAGGATTAATTCAAACCAGCAAAAGATACAAATAGTGAAGAGACTTCCTAAAGAAAACAAATGGAGAAGACAACTTCACATCAGGTATGCACATTGTTTCTATGGTTACTATTTTTATTGTAAAGAATTTGGCCATAAAATCATTGAATGTAGAAAATATGGACAAATATTGATGCTCAACACCTCAAGGAGGTTTATGAATCAAGGACATTTTACTCATACTCACAATTCTGCAAAAATCATAATCAAATGCTGTGTATGTAATAAAATTGGACATATTCCTTCCAAATGTCCTCTCGGAAGATGCAGTTCATCATCTCACAAAAGACACCAAACAAAAGGATGCTTCCAATAGAAAAAGAAGGTGAATAAAGGTGACCTGGATCTAACTGCTCAAGACTTGAAAAGCTAGTGGTATTTGGACAGTGGCTGTTCAAAACACATGACTGGATACAGAAGAAATTTTATAACTTTTGAGGAAAAGAAATCTGGAAATGTTACCTTTGGAAATGATAAATCAGGAAAAATAAAAGGAAAAGGCTTAGTCAGCCTAGATAATGGCAGAGGAAAGGCCCAAGATGTACTATTTTTAGATGGGTTGAAAGCAAATTTGTTGAGTGTCAACTGTGTGATAAGGGTTGTGAAGTTCTTTTTAGAGCACAAGACTGTGAAGTCAGATCAACCACCACAGGTAAGACTCTGCTCAAAGGTGTTTGAACAGAGAGTAATGTTTACATAGTGAAAGAGGAAGATGGAGCATGCCATCTTAGCAAACTTGAGGAGTCATGGTTATGGCATAGGAGATTGGGACATCTCAGCTTCGATCATATCATCAGACTAAGCAAGAAGAAAGCTGTCAGAGACATGCCAGAAATAAAAAGGCCTTCTAATACGATATGAAAATCATGTCAATTGGGAAAACAGACCCACACATCCTTTAAGGCCAAAGATGAGTTATCAACAAGAAGACCACTCTAGCTTGTGCACATGGACCTGTGTGGACCTGCAAGAGCTAAAACACCAAGTGGAGAATCCTACTTCATGTTGATAATAGATGATTTCTCCAGAATGACATGGGTTGCATTTCTCAAGAATAAATCAGAAGCTCTAGAAAAATTCAAAATATTCGAAGCTTTAGCAGAAAATTAGACAGGATGTAAGCTAAAATGCATCAGATCAGATAGAGGAGGTGAATTCACAGATTATGACTTTGCAGACCTATGCAATGAACAGGGCATAAAGCAACAATTTATTATTGCAGTGACACCTCAGCCGAATTGAGTAGCATAGAGACAAAACAGATCTGTACAACAAATTTCCAGAGCCATGATGCAAGAGAGTAATATTCCTCAAACCTTCTAGGCAGAAGCAGTACACACAGTCGTGCATATTCTAAACAAAGCCCATTTAAGGCAAAGTAGTGACAAGAATCACTATGAACTATGGCATGGTAAACCAGCTTCAATCAAACACTTTAGAATCTTTGGAAGCAAGTGTTATATAAAGAATAATAAAGAAAATATTTGGAAATTTGATGCAAGAGAAGATGAAGGGATATTTCTAGGATATGCATCCAACAATAAAGGGTACAGGTGCTACAACAAGACTCTTTGAAAAATAGTAGAAAGCATTGACGTGAGATTTGATGAAGAACTTTCAAACAATACAAGAGACACAGACTGCAGCAGTCCATCAGGCAACCATGAAGGAGAAAACCAAGATGATGATGAAACAAGCAAGACAACAGAAGATATTGAACTGAGATCGAAAACCCCCTCAAGATACACTTAGAAGAACCATCCAGAAGATTAGATCATTGGATACAAGAGAGTATGGGTCTAGACAAGAAGGCAACTAACTGAATAGACTAAAGAGGTATACATAGCCATGCTATCACAAATAGAGCCAAAGAATTTTGAAGAAGCCAGTAAGGAAAAGTATTGGGTGAATGCTATGAATGAAGAATTGGACCAAATTGAGAAGAACAATACCTGGTAAATAGTTCCTAGACCTACTGAGAAAAATGTCATAGGCTCAAAATGGGTATTCAAAGATAAAATGAATGAGCAAGGACAAGTAATCAGGAATAAAGCCAGACTTGTCTACAAAGGATATTCATAAATCGGAGGACTTGATTACGATGAAACATTTTCCCCTGTAGCCGGAATGGAAGCTATTAGAATGTTTCTGTCCTTTGCATGCTACCAAGACTTCAAGGTATATCAAACGGATGTGAAATATGCATTTATGAATGGAGATCTAGAAGAAGAATTCTACATGGAACAACCAGAAGGCTTCTCATTAACAGACAAAGAATACTATGTATGCGGACTAAAGAAGGCTCTATATGGACTAAAACAAGCTCCTCGTGCTTGGTACTCAAGGCTGGATAAATACTTGCAAAAACAAGGCTTTAAGAGAGAAGGAGTAGACAACAATCTATACATAAAAGCCCATGAAAATGAACCCTTGACTGTTGTAGTATATGTTGATGACATATTTTTGGAAGCAACAGAGATGAGCTAGCAAAAGGGTTTGCTGAGGAGATGAAATTAGAGTTTGAGATGTCTATGATTGGAGAGCTCAGTTTCTATTTAGGACTTCAAATTCAGAAAAAGAACACAGGTATATTTATCTCACAGGAAAAATACCTAAAATAAATGTTGAAAATTTTCAAAATGGAAGACTGCAAACCTGTGTCAACTCCCATGATCACGGGATGCAAGCTATGTGCTGATGATGGATATGCTAACATAGATCAAAAACTCTACAGATCCATGATAGGAAGTCTATTTTACATGATAGCATCAAGACCAGACATCATGCTAGCAGTAGGAATTGTGGCTAGATATCAAGAAACACCTAAACAAAATCACCTTCTAGCAGTCAAAAGAATATTCATATATCTACAAGGTACTGCATAGTATGGGCTTTGGTATCAAAAAGGAAAAAGATTCACTTTGGCAGCATACACAAATGCAGATTGGGCCAGCTGTGTGGATGACAGGAAAAGCACAAGTGGAGGCAAATTCTATCTAGGAGAAAGTCTGGTGGCATGGCTAAGCAAGAAACAAACATCTATTTCTCTATCTACAGTAGAAGCAGAATACATAGTAGCAGCAGCATGTTGTACACAAGTCATGTGGATGAAGCAAACCCTTCAAGACATGAAGGTAAGCATTGATGAACCTATCTCAATCAAATGTGATAATACAAGTGCTATAAGCATATCAAAAAATCATGTGCTTCATTCAAAAAATAAACATATCCCAATCAAATATCATTTTCTCCGAGAACAAGTGACTCAGAAGGTAGTAAAGCTGGATTATGTACCAACAAAAGAACATACAGTAGATATATTTACCAAACCTCTTGCTAGAGAACCATTTGAATATTTGAGAGATAGACTAGGGGTAGTATCTGTAGATGCTACTCTCTGATATGAAGAGAAAGCACAGTTTCAGGGGGAGAAAAGAAATGAAAATATCATTCCAGGGGGAGATCAGCTAGCAAGCGAAGCATGAAATAGGTCCTCAGGATCAAAGGATCATGTGCAATATTTTAAAGCACACTGAAAAAAAAAATTGAGTAACCCCTTGCCATTGATGTCAAAGGGGAAGGAAGAGCAAGCAACAGAAGGAAGGGTCCTAACAGTAAATCAGAGGAAGTGTATTGCCATCAATGCCAAAGGGGGATACTGTTGGAAATATTTTCATTGATGGAAAAGGAGGCAGTAGAGGCAGAGACAGACAAACGATAGCAGTAGACGCAAAGGGGAAGACAACAGATCTTTAAATAAATCTATTCCAGATGTTAATTTTAGATAAAACAGGTTTTAATACTGTTTGATAAGGAAATCTATTTCGGATGTTCATTTCAGTGTTGGAGAACCGGGAGCAGAGTAATGAATTAAAGTTATGGCATTGATTTATTGATGGGTAAATGAATCTATTAAAAAGGAGTAATGGAGTTCCACACTCCTCTGATGAATAACTAGAAACTGGAACTGAATGGATACCCTCCTAATAGCTAGAGGATATCTATAGTGCGAAGGAGGGACCCCCAGAAAGAGTCGCGGGTAAGGCCCCTTGTTAAGGAATCATGAATCGAGCGCAGAGGATTGGTGATAAAACTATGCGTGAATGGAGCCGTGTGTTATGATAGCGGAAGTGCCGTGTTGAAGTGTTGACAAAGCAAGGGATAACATATGAGAAGGAGCGACAGAGAATAACCAAAGAATCATATGAAAATGAAGTTAAAAAGAAATATTGGGATCGTGAACAAATGAAGGAAGGAACGGAACCTTGAGCGCAACTGAATGAAGCCACGAAGTGTGAACAGTGACAGTGGGTTTGGAAAACCTGATGGTTTTCATCGCACCACTTTTATACGGTAAGCTATATTTACAAACCGAACGCGATATATGCCAGCAGCTGACACGTTGTCTTAAGCGGGTTGGAGAAACCACTCTCATCACATGGCTATCACGCGTTAACTATCGACGGTGAAATGAACACGATATTGGATTATGGTCGTTAGATCATCCCAAAACAAAGTGATAACCTCTCAATCGTCAGATGTGAGAGGGAATTACTGTGGGCCCGAAAATGCTGTATATGTTATTGTGTGGTTTTAAATCCAAAGTTGTGAGTTTTACTATAATGTTCCAAATATTTAAACAGAGGTCGTATCATATGTTACTATATATATTATGGTTGGATATGAAAAAATAGAGCCGAGTGTCATATGAAGCAGGGTTTAATATAAGTTATAAGGTTGTGTAGCACAGATATAATGCCGAGGGTTTTTGACAAAAGGGTATGTTAATACTTTATGAAAGGGTCTCCACTCGTGAATAAACCTTAGATATAAGATTTTGGCACTTCATTATATTGATTAAAATTTCATAAATTCTGGGTAATTAAAAACAAAGCCGAAGGTTTATATTATGGGATGTAATTCCCATTTTGTATGGCGGGCCATTATGGGTTTAAGTATGAAGATCGTTTAGTGATTCGAAGCCATGGTTAATTTTATAAAAAGGCACTATATGTTAATATCAAAGGAAAATTGTGCATATTATGGGCCCGAGACATTTCGTTCTAATATATGTAGTTTAACATTAAAAGGTGAATGCGGTGGTAAAAGTGCAATGGTTCAGATATGAAGTTTGGGCATAATATAAAGTATTCATTAAGCGAGGCTCAAAGAAGGTTCATTGATCATTGGTTTTAAAACCTGAGTTATGGGCGAATATTCAAATATTAATTCGACAAATGATAAGTGGGGTTTTGGCAATCGTTTTCACCATAAGTTTAATTAGACAACTTTTGTATGTAAAATGAATGCATCCATGAAATGGGATTTTACCACAGAATTGAAGTAGGCGCATACAGAAGAGTTCAAAGTTGGGTTGATTGGGTTCTTTGTATGTGAGAGCATATTATATGCGTGAATTCTGTAGCTATGGGTTCATAACCATTTATTAATGGTGAAAAAGTCTTCATGGTAGGGATTTGGAAGAGGAGATTCCACATAATTAAATTAACAGTTCAGAAAACAGAGTATCAAAATTGCCCAGATAAGGAAATTGTGTTGGATAGAAAATAGGAGGTGCACTTTTATATGCACAAAGAGAAAAATTCAGGGTCTCGGGGTTTTACCCTGTATTATAAAACATGTATATATACAGCAGATACACAACTACAGTGAGCTTGGAGAATATGTACAGAGGTAAAAAGAGACTGTAGAATTGAAGAGGTATGCAGCGAAGGGATTTAAAATTGCAGTGACAGGTATACATGCACAGGTGCTCAGAGTTGCAGTAAACAGAGGTATGCAGGATAGTTGCATGACATCAATAGAAAGGACAAAATCAGCAAGCCAAGGGGTGAGTGAAGTTTATATATTGAAACTGAAAATGTAAATGTTTAATTGTTTTATATTTTTTGTGATGCAAGGGAAAGTATTTGAAGGAAAAGAAAAATTCCACAGTAACATTGAAATTTGTTCATATTGTTATAATTTTTTAAAATGAGTTGGACAAAGGAAGAGAAGACAGAAGCCAAAGAGTCATGGTTGTTCACTCCAAATTCCTTGTGGAATACAAACAGTCATTTGATGAACTCTATATATAATATCAAATTGATATGCATAAAAAAAGAAGAGAAAGTGAATATAGAGAATCCACATTATGGAAAATTGAGGCAGAGAATATAAGAAAGAGAAGAGAAGAAAGAGATGCTACAGAATAGAGCTGATATCTGAGGTAAATCAACAAACATTTATTTTGATAAATTCAGGAAGTTGTAGCTTCCCTATCAAGTTGAAGCTTGATAGCTATCAGTTGTAGCTAACTGAGGTTGGAGCCTCCTATAGGTTGGTGCCTGCAGAAAAACAGTTGTGAGAGGGAGTTGGAGCTTGCCTTTGCATCACAACAACAATAAGATGTGGTTTTCTCCCTTTATGGGTTTCCACTTAAATCTGTTGTCTCTATGTGTGTTACTTATATGTTGATATGATCTACTCAATCTGGTAAAGGTTGATGTCACATTAATTCATTAATTTAATACTTGCTGCAACATTTTAAGACTGGTCACATATTAAGCTATAAATAAGTTTGATGAAAATTTAAAAATCTAATGCATGTGTTAAACAGATTCACTCCCCCCTCTCAGTTTTACCAAAGATTCAACAGGTCAGATAAAACGATGGTTTGACAAGAAGTCAGCCAGGAACAAGGTTTTCGAAGTAGTTTTCCTTGTCCTCAAATGGGATAAAGGTCATGAAGATAAAAGGGAAACACTCCAAGTTCCAGGCATTATGGATAGGCCCCTTCCAGATCAGAGAGAAGGTCGGTTCCCACACTTACAGGCTACAAACTCTTGAAGGGAAGATTGAGTTCCTCCCTGTGAATGGACACGACCTTAAGCATTATTTCACCTGACAGCCCCTAAGGGCTGTCACTAAAGCCTGTACCATAGTTTGTCTTGTTTTTGTCGTTCTTTACCTTTCTTGTTTTCAATAAATCGCTTGTTCCACATAGGCTCCCATTAACCTTTTCTTTTCGTTGGAATCCAAATTTTGAAAGGGGATATAGAAGTTACTCAAGTGGCATACTAAGCCGGGATCTATGCTAGTGTATAATATCCCCCAGAATGCAAAGGTGGCCCAAGCTTACTTGTGACTGACACCCAATGGGGAGAACATGACTAAGGTCCCTCGAACCAAAACGCAGTAGCTTGCCCAGTATGCTGGCTCAAGGGACCGCTGAGTGAAATAAATGTTTCGGTTGAATTGGTTACCTAATGGGAAAAGGAAAGAGCTAGCCTCAGGTGATGAAAGGATATCTGGGAAAACCCCAAAAGTTCCCGTATAGACCAGGAGAAACCTCTCTCGCAAGAAAAATAAGTCAGGATCACTCATCCACCCAGGCGACTAACACCACATTAAATAAGTGCCTCGAGAACAGAAAATACATGCCTTGAGCATATTTAAATAAGTGAATTTAGCACATGAATAAAGGGTAAAGTATTGAGAAAGGCTTCCTACACATAGAGGCAATACGATGACTCCGTCGGGGTACTGACCAGGCTCGCTAGCAATGGAGCAACGTCTGTGACTCCTAAGCAGTGACTCTGCCAAGACCATCAGGTTCGATGGCAGTGGAGAAACACAATGAGGACTAAATAAACTATACCGAATCATAGAAATCCCTAAGGTTACTCCGAACTTTCCCATCCAGTCTTCAGAAGTAAAAACATTGAACTAGCACCCAAGGGTAGGCAGATGGAAGGAGCAAATGCACAAGGCTCAAAAACGAAAGTATGTGGGACCCATAGGGTGGAAGGAACAACACGCTAAAACCAACCCCCCCGTTTTTTAATAAAACATCGGCAGAGATTATGGACCCTACCGGGTAGATGGCCATTCTTGTGAGCGCTACAGTAAACTCCATTCTCCCCCCCCCCCCCCCCCCCCCGCCCTTTAAAATTTTTGAGCCCCTGATGCATTAAAATCTGCAGTCAAGAATGAAGTTTTATCTTTAAAAAGTATTAGGTCACTAGGTCACAGAATAGGTCATTTTCTCCAATAAGCGACCTAGCGACCCTGCGACCTATCAGGTTGCCAAGTTGCTAAGTCACATATCGCATTCAAGTTTAAACAATTGCAACCTAGCGACCCTGCGACCCCCAGGTCGCAAGGTTGCGGGGTTTCACATGTCATCAACGCGGTCCTATTACGACCCAATGACCTCATTTATTGCCCGCACGCATGACCAATTTATATATAGAAGGGTCACATAGGTCACATTTCACCCACGCGATGAAGAGCAAAAACGCTTCTGATAGGTCAACTGGAGCATGATTGTTTTGGGTAAGTTGCCTAATCCTCCTATTGTTTCTATTTTTTCTATTTGTTGCCCCCTTCCCCCTTATTTTAGCCCTTTTAAGCCACCATCTATCCTCCATTAAGACCCTCTTAGAACCTACATTCATCTCTGAGTCTCCAAACCCTATCATTCTTATGCAAAACTTATAGGTGAAGCCAACCAGCCTCCCCTATGTCAGTCTCTTCCTCTAATGACAATTTCTTCTTCAAAATATTACTTTTCGTCCCCATTTCCCCTTATTGATTTAAGTTAAAATTGAATAAAAGACCGTGTCACCGTTCAAAATCGTCTGCCCAGCCCTAGTGCGACCTCCGACCCTGTGACCTTGCGACCCCCGCGACCCAGTGACCTCGGTCCCTGGTGGAAAAGTCGCCAAGTTGTGTATCGCTCAAAAACTAAAGTTTTGTGACCTTGTAACTCAGCGACCCGACGATCTGGTCGCAAGTCACTAAGTCAAAAGGTCACATCTTCATGAATTTTTAGACCAATGTGACTCAGTGACCTTGCGACCTAGTCGCAAGTCACCAGGTCACATGGTCGCCTTCCTCTGAAATTTTAAACCAGCGCGACTTAGAAACCTAGGGAATGGGTTGCTAAGTCGCAGGTTCACCCCTTCCTTGACCTTAGTTGGGTAAATTTAAAAGCAATATTGAGCATTCATTAATATGGCATCTTTCTTATCCTGGGACTGTTTTATGAACATGCAATGGAACCTTGAAGCAGAGCTAGAGTGTGCCTCCATCTCTTCAGCCTCAAGTGACATGGGGTCTCCGGCAGTTCACAGGAAAAATAAGAGCACGGAGATAGAGATCTCAGAAAGTGAAATACCTATGTCTCCTGCCCCTATCTATGGGGAAACCGCATGTATATTCAGCAAAGGAGAAAGCATGAGTTGGTATCAAGTATACCAAGAGTTCGCACAACCTGAGTTTCTAGAGGACATCTCAGACTGGCAGGTATATGTGCAAGTTAAGAGGTTTTAGCTTCACTACGCAGGGGCCCACCCATCTATATTTCCATGCGCTGAAATTATTGAATGGATCATGTTAGGGTCCCGTGATTTGGCCGATTGGCTAGCCAAATGACGATGTAACATCAAACCAAGCTTTGGAGCCCAAGGACCTAGCCTTCCTGGACTCAGAGAGGGCTCTCTCTATAAGTGTAAAAGATGTCGGTGTGTTTTACTTGCGATGTTCTGATATTAGGCTAGTTATGAAGTATGTTTTTGGTTTTTTTGGTTTTTTAAGTTTGTGAGGGATGAAACTGATCAAATACATAAACTGGATAACAAGATGTAGATATTGGGCTATGGGGTCAAACAGGTCAAGGAAGCTAATGAGGCGATGATGTAAAGCTGCTGTAGGGCCAATTTGATTCACAATAGAAGGGATCTCCGGGCAAAATGGATTAAATGGACAATAAGTTGGTGAAAGACAAGGGATTTCAAGTGCAAACTAGTTAATAGCAGACATAAACATGTAATAGCAAGCCATTAATCATGCTAGGAATAACTATAAGCTAATCAATACATAGAAATCAAAACATTCCAGCCATACATAGAGGTATAAGACCCTCTAACTTCGGGAAAAGGCTATCAGACTTTGGGGAAAACACATGAGACAAACTAACAACTCATAAACTATGCTGGAACACCTAAACATAGTCTCTAAGTCATTGGGCACTTGGACAAATAAGTTTTCATAGTTTTAGGCAAAGGGCTAGATCGGGACTAGGCCTCCTTGGTTCAACAAAATGATCAACAAATCAGTCAAAGAGAAAGTTTTATGGACAGAACTATGGGCACCTGATAGGTAGGTAGGGCAAACCATACATCCTACTCAACATACATGGAACTGATGAATAAAACTTAGCAACAATACCTTAGGTTACTAAAGAGCAGCTAAGAATTCTTTAGCATAACTAAGGGAGAAGAAAACATCAAGCTATGAAGATTCAAGGATTTTGAGGTGCCTCCATGGGCATGTCTCAAAATCAATCTTTACTGATCTATAGCAGCAAGAAAAAGTGAAATATGAGTGAAAACTAGAAGACAAAACACATTAAGAAGCACTATACCATTCTACCATGTCAAGGAATCCATCAACAAGCCTTCAACATTCCTCAAAAGCATCCAAGAGGCAGTCCAAAAATCATAACTCATGTGTATTCTTCAAAGCTCATATGACCAATGCATTAATTCTTCTCTCAAGTTCAGCCTCTGATTTACAATGAGAACCATGGGATAAATAGGCTAGAAGGAGGAAAACCTCATGGAGCAACTAGCTATCCCATTGGCCAAGTCAAAATATCTAAATTTGCCCTTGAGGCTTTGCAAAGCCCAAGGCACAAAATATCTAATAAAATATCTAAAAAACTGCAAAAAATGGAAATTATATTGACTTTACATGATTTTCCCATGATAAAAATAGCCTAACGCACATTTGGGAAAAGCAGATTTTTGGAGTTCAAAAATTGCAAAAATACTTCATATTTATGCCTGAAAAAGGTCTCCTGACTTGCTGGATGCAAATGGAAGCCTTCCCGATGTCGAAATGAGGCTCATGATGGCTTGTTGGAAAGCTCTCTGTGTCGGCTTTCCAATGCAAGTGGAATCATCTCAATCTGATCTCTGAAAGTCCCTCAAAACTGTACCTGTGTGCAAAAACCCAGAAAATAGCAGGCTGCTGATAGGGCGGGCAGAATGTGCAAAATGAGGTTGTTTTTTGCCAATTTGAGGGGGCGAATGATCTTCAAATGCCCTGAAAATCGCTGGAGAGCGGCTCATAAAATTATGGAATCCATTGGTATCACCCTCCTCCCTTGACGACTCTTCAAACTGAAATGGTGCATTTATGAGTTTTTGGCGAAAACCCAAAAAATGCCAAAAAACAAAAAGTTTTCGAAACAGGCCCAAAATTGGCATGGATGACCCTCAAGGGTCCATAGAGACATGTTCCGAAGCTGAAGCTAAAATATCGAGGGCTGATGTGCGTTTTGCTTCCTTCCGTGCTAGGCGCCTCTCCTTCAATTTCTTCAATTTTTCTTGTGCTAACTTCAATTTGCGCCGGGCGAATTGGTTTAGCTTCTGAAAGTGAAGTGTTCTCTTTCTCTGTAGCTCGAGATCCCTGTTTGCCTTCTCAAGCTTGGTCTCCAAATTCTGGTTAGCCCTCTCAAGCCAAGCTTCCTTGTTTTCCTCAATTTCCCGCTCAAAGAGGGTAGTGAGAGGAAAAGCTTCGAATTGAGCTTGTTCTTCAGCTTTCTGTTTCTCCAAGGCTCTGCTAAGCCCGATGGTTCTAGGCCTCTTTTGCCTAGGCTGGTCCTCCTCCTCTTCATCATCAAATTCGCCAATAAGCTCTTCAATTCTTACTTGTGCCTTTTCTGCCTCTTTCTTGTACTTGATCGCCCTTGTCTCATGGATAGCTACATGAAACTTCATTTGTTTGTTCTCAACCTCCAAGAAATGATTGAAATTCCTTGCCCTTTGGAGATCTCCTTGTAACACCTCAATTTTCCCTTCTTTGTGAATGAGGAGGTTTTCAAGGATGCGTGCCTCATTGTCGCTGTCATCGCTTGGGATAGGGATGACAGCTGATTTACCTCCATGCTTGGCGCTTTCTCTAACTGTACTTTTGCCTTTGAAGGCCAACCTAGCGCTCTTTCTCCTTGGTAAGCTAGGAGTTGTCCTTTTGGGCAATTTCCCCTTCTTAGGGATAGTTTTGGTCACCATTGAGGCGGCAGCTTCAGCTTGCTGTCCTTCCCCAACATCCTGTCCAGCTTGTGGCTCAAAAGATGTTTCAATTGCTTGCTCAAACTGCTGCTCTTCAAACTCTGTCCGCTGCTGTTCCTTTTCCTGTACTTGCTGCCGTACCTCAACCTCTGTCTGCTGCCCTTCTTCCTGAAATTGATGCTGTTCATCAACCTCTAGTTGCTGTCCAATGATATCCAACTGCTGCTGTCCCTCAAAATCTGGCTGCTGCTGCTCATCAACCTCCTTTTCTCCCTGTGCCTCACTGCCCTCTTCTTTTCCTTGTGTACTTGGCTGCCCAGTGATCATCTTGAGTTTTTCAGGGGTAGGCCTACTAGATAAAGGCACTGGGCGATGGACAGGCTGAGTAGGAGACACATGAACAGGAGGGACAGTGGCGAAATCGGCATGGCTAATGAATAAATCCCATGAAATTCCTTTCTTTTCCAGCTGGTGCAAGAAGATGATTTTGATCAAGGAATGATGAAAGAGAGAAGGGATTTGCTGAGGTGGAGCTTTCTTTTGGAGAGTAGCTGCCATTTTCTCTATGCTCTTGGACAAAAAGTATGGAAGGTTTAATTGCCTGCTCCTGGTAAAATGCATCAACAAGCGAACATGATAGGCAAATATTTGGCTAAACCTCCCTTCACAAGTGAAATATCTCATTATGGCTTTCATCAGTGGAGCATAACTGTCAAGAAGATAGGAGAAAGGAAAAATAGCAGTGATGGTCTCCCTATGTTCCGGCTTGATGAAAGGCTTATAGTCCTCCAAATCAAGATGTGCTTGTTTAAACCATTTTTCACCATGATACGGGATCTTGGTAGCTTTGGATATATACATTGGAGAAATTTTGAAATCAAGATCTGCAAGCTGGAAGTGTTTGCCCTTGAACCTTAAAGCACACAAATGTGTAAGTGGTGAGAAACTCTTGACTTCCTCTATCCTTTGACAGAAATCAAGACAGCCTACCTCATGGAAATTGAAAAGTACTGAGGCATGAGCATTGATGTCTTCTATGGAGATAGGCTCATATCTCTTATGTTGTCCGCCTTTGTGATCTCGCCTTGGAGGCATTCTGATTAAAAAACAGGCTTGAAAGAGTCACACTACCTTCAATATATGAAGAATGTTTTCCTGGATTGAGACAGGCCACTAAACTGCTTTGACAGTTATGGACCTTGTGATTCAACAAGGCTTTCCTTGAATAATCTCTTCTGCACTTATTAACCACAATCTTTCAAACTTGGTTACACTTTGACTCTGAATCCTTCTTAACAATGGCACTATGTGTAAGAACTACTTTGTAGACTTCTTTGGGCACAGTCTTGAACAAATCCCCTTTGTGACCTTTGATTAGAGGCCTGCTTGCACTTATATTTTTGTTTTTTGAAACCAAACTTCGAAATTATAACCCTGCTTTTCAAAGTTTTTACCTTGAATTTTCCCCCTGTTAACAAACTTCTATGGAGACCACACAGTGGGAAAAGAAGAGACTCTGTGGTTAGGTGAAAATAGCCCACTGTGTCAAGAGGAGAACTTTTCGCTTGTGACCCTTTGAGAAGTCAATCACTGCCTTTATAACTCTGCCCTTGCTGTTTACTTGAGCATCAGTAAATGCCCAATCATCTACAAATGGTCAATCATCAACCAAAAACCCTGTTTCACCTTTGGAAAACTCTGCCCAACAACTCTCAGAATGACAAGGGAGTGTAGTGACCAGGCAGACTTAGTTTAGGTGAAAAAGTAAATGCAACAGTGGTTTCAGGAAACAAACTCTCTGTTTTATGAGTTTAAAAGGTTCACCAAATACCTGTACCTCTGTTTTCAGTATTAACCTCAAACACTAACCATTCTGTTTTTCAGAAAAAAGGACCCGTTTCCTCCTTCAGAATTCCTCTGTCAACAAAGCTTCAGATTGATATAGTATAGTGCAGGGAGAAAACAGACTTAGTTTATGGTAGAAATCAACGCAGACAGGGTTTAAGAAAATGTACCCTTGGTTTGTGAGTTTGAGAGATAACCAACAAAATATCTGCACCTCTGTTTTTTACAACTTTGATATTAACTACACCTTTATACCTATGCCTCCAACTTCTACAGCTTCACACCACGGAACAAAGGGTTTTTAAACTTGAAATTTTAGATTTTTCGAGCAAAGGGGCAAAGTACTTCTTGAATTTTGGCTGAAGTAAACTTTAGGATGGAATTTAAGTGCACCATAACCTTTCAAAAACAGCGGCAACCCCTGGAGCAGAACCCGTCGCCGCGCCGGAGAAAACGCCCGGTGGAGTTGTCGTGCCCGTCGCGGCACCTGCTGCCCGTCGCGCCCGCCACAGCCCGTCGCGCCCGCGTTGACACCTCCCGGTATTTTCAGAGGCTGTGCCTGCCGCGCCACCGGCTGTGCTCGGTCGCGCAACCCCAAAAACTCAGGTACAAGACCTCAAACTGTTTGAAAAGCTGTCGTGATGCTTGGGAGCTGCGGCGATTTGCTTTTTTGGATTTCACAAGTGGTTTATTATTCCTCCATTTTATTCTTATGACATGTTCAAAATGTCAAACGGTCACTTTGAATACATATATCTGCCCCTTTTTAAATCATGCAAAACAGTATTTGTATCAAGTTGCCTTTCAAACAATGGCAATCTTCCAGATCTGCTTTCCCTACTCACGGAATGACATACCTGTTCTCACAAGAGAGATATCTCAAAAAATTTCGACTTTTTCTCTCTTTGGGCGCTTTTAGGTGACAATGTAAACGAAAGTTAGGTCATTTAAAAACTGTCAAAGGCACACTTCCCTGTCACTGCTTTTGCTGTACTGTATATTCGTGCTTAAACTGTCCTTTAGGATGGTGACCATTGTGTCTGCTTCAGGGAATATAAACAATGATAATTAATTAAAAACAAATTCCTTTCTGCCTCATCATAGGATCATATACCAGTTTGCCTTCTTATTTGAAAAGATAAACTTGTAAAATATGAAAACAGGCTTTTTGGCACACAGTCTTTATTCTATTCTGCTCAGCATTTTAAATCCCTTTTGTCAGTAGCAACATTTCATGACTGGACCTATGTTCGCTGCCTCCTTCTCTTGGTGATTTGCTAGTGAAGAATGGCTATTTCATAATGCACTAAAATGTTGGAAAAGTTGCAAACACCTCTTCTCGAAAGGTGCCCCTTTTGAACTTTTGACATATGGTATGTCTTGCTGCCTGGCCCTTTCCTCAAGGAGAAAATCTTCTTTTGATATTAATGGCACACATATGCTCAAAATTGTCTCTTTTATCTATTCCTAGCATTGCATACCTGTCATTTTTCCTTTTATGACTCAACCTTAGTCACTGTTTACTTCTCTAGTTGCATCTTTTCACCTTAGCCTTGTTTGTTTGCTCAGAGGGATTTTCCTTGATTTCTGGATAGGTGCTCATGAAATGTATTTAACCCTTTTTAAGTCCACTGCTCCTTTGGCACTCAAGGCATAAAGTATGTTCAACTTTTTCTCCTTTCTGCTGGATGAGCTGTTGACAGGTAGCTTCTTTGAAGAGGGAGATCAATACATTAGTATCATAGACAGTAACACCTTCTTTATTTCAACTTCTTTGAGTCTTTTCTCTGCACTTTTGGACTTACCATTTTTCAACAGTCTGCAATGATTTTGGCTCTCTGCTTATGTATGGAGGAAGCTCTTTCATCGGGAAAATGTGGTGGTAAGTAAACCATATGAACAACACCAATCTTAGCATCTTCATTTGCAAACCTCACTGTGTTTTTGAAGGAAACCTAGCCATAGTGACACTGTTCTAAGGTTGCTGAGATATTTGTCACTTGGCTTGTTCATCTCATGACCTGGTATATTGACCAGAACTCTTTGTGATCATAAAGGTCAGCGTTTTCTTGAAGAACCAAGAACCTTCTCCTGCCTGTGTAATGGCATTGATTAACATCTGTTCTATTTGATGCTGCACCAAAACAGGCCTCTTATGATTTGGATGTTCACTGATGAAATGGCCTTCTAAAGTTTCAACCATTTACCTGACTTGAAAGTTTCAGATGATCTCTTTTATTAGGCTAAACTTCTTTTCCTTTGAGCTTATCATACTTTCACCACAATCCTGTTATGGTCAGCAATTACATTCATGAAACCTGAAGATATTGTTTCATTGTTTCAGACAGGGCAAACCTGGACTTTTGCAACCTTCTGAGTCAACTCTGACCTGCGCCCTCTGCTTATGGATGAAGGAGGCGCCCTAACCCTCTGCTTGTAATGAAGGAGGTCCTGAGCCCTGACAAATTTACCATTTGCTGAGACAGTGGCAATCCTTTTTCCTGTGATTTTCATACTGAAAAGAGCTGTAAGGTCCTGATTGAGAGCCCTTTGTTTTGCAGCTTCATCTCAGGCTCATAATACACTTAGAAGCAGCTGTTCCTCTAACTGTAAACTCAAACATTTACTCCATGAGATGAAACATATTTCTTGTTTTTGGAGAACCATAGAACACAGTGAAAAACCTACTAGTCAGCTTGAGAATGGGCTTTATGCAGTGCTGAGATCTAGGGGGTGTGAGTGGCGCGACTTAAGGCTGTTTGTCAACTTCATTTGCAAATTAAGGGATCAGTCATGGTAGGTCTGCTGCAGATGGGGAATTTTTTGGCTTTTTGATGATTGCCAAAGGTGAAATGTCCTAAACGCCACTTCCTAACATAGGGTAGACTTCTGAAACAGATGTGGATTTTCCCTTTAAGGCTGATGGGCAGGTCAATAAGGCTGAAGCTAGATAGGATTGTGATATGAGGTTTTTTGATGTTGCCAGGGGTGGAATGAATAGGTAGAAAGGCGAAAAAAGTTTTGGGAGGGTTTTCTGGATGACATATTGACATAAGGAAATCAATTTCTAGAAAACTCAGCTGAAGATATAGTCATCACTAACATGTAAAAAATACTGATGGCTAACAGTGGCTCCATTTGGGGAGGGCAGCTCCTCGTCAAGAGGTGTCCAGAATTCAGATTTTTGGATTATGAAGACCAGTGCCTTATCCATTGGCGCAAAATTTACCCTTCTCTTGATGTTATTTCTGAAAAGTGTCAGCATGTTTAACATCAATGATACCTCTACCTACCCTACTATCTTTCCTAACATTTTTTCTTCTGTTTGGCGCATTTGAACTAGCAGCCTTTAGACAATGCATATTTTTCTTTTTGCAAAATGAAACTATCTATTTCTACTCTTATATCTGCCGGGAGTTCAGATTAAGCTGATGAACTCCTTCATTTCTCTACCTAAAACTAGATCGACTGTCAAGATTAAGCAGTTTGACAGGATTTCATTCTCTAATCTACAACATGAAATTTAAAAATGACCAAATCAAGATTAGGCAGTCTGATTTGTCATGCATTTGCGGCATAAAAGACAAGCCGCACACAAATGTTATTCTGCAATAAAAGGAAACTAGAGAAGCGGGGCTAAGATGTACAATGTGTTTTTCATCCCTCGCTTCTCTCTTTGGTTCTGTTTTAAGCAGGTGGAACCAGAATCTCTCCCTAATCTAAGCTCTGTGATAAGTCAATCTTACACAATGTTGACTATCTTGACACTCACTAACTTATCAGCAAATAAATTTAAACATGCTCAGCTATGATTAGGCTAGATAGCCGAACAAGACATTGAAGTACCAGCAGCGGCATTTAGACTTGCTCGCTTTCCGAAAGACTATTTTTTGGAACATGGGGCCTTTGTTCTATCTTCACTTGCCCTCTTTTCTGCTTTTTGCTGTTTTTGACTTTCCTATCTTTTACTGTTTTTGCCCTTTTCTATTTTTTCAATATTTCAAACAATGGTATGTACAATGACTGAAAGTGTTTCAAACTCAAAAATCTTGGAAATGACGGAATTTCAGCATCTTATCCTCGTAAGGATCTCCTCTCACCCTTGGCCCACTTAACTCTTGAAAAGAAAAGTTTGGGAAATTTTCTCTCTTTAACATGACATAGGGATTCATGCAAGAATCTCTAAACAATCCAGTATCCTCCCTCTGTACCTCTCTGAATATCTGATTTCCACTCCTTTCCTTACTGTATGCTTTCTTCAGGTAATGTATGTACTCTTGATAATTCTTGAAATAGATAGTGATATCATCAAGGTATGCAAAAACACAGAAGTTTAAAACTGGGAACATGGCTTTCATGAACAGTTTCCTGATATTGGGTGGTTTAGCAATTTTGACCTTGAAAACATATTTACCTCCCGCAAACTGGAAAAAATCTTTAAGTTGTCTACTTTGTAAAGGAATTTGATGATTATGATTTGAAAGATGATCTTGTAAGAATACATCATTAGAAACATTTTCAAATGGTGAATCGCGATCTTGAGTAGAAAAAACATGATTTTTGTTATATGGAAATACAGTATCATTTCTAAAATCAAAGTAGATTCTGTGGCCATTATTTTTCTCCTTGATCATTTCAGTTTGTTTCAGTTTGCTGTGTTTGTTTCTGTTAAAGTTGTTCTTTGGGGAAAAGGTGGTGATACAATGTTTTCCCTTGTCTTTCCTGTAGAAACTAGTATTTTGTATGAGATTCCCGATTTTAGCCTTTCTAAGTTCTTCATGAAAAGACAAAATATGAGCCAATTTCAGTAGTTCAGGTATGCCGGGATTATAACTGTCACCTTGGCTCATCAAAAGTTTATTTGGCAATTTCTCAAGATTTTGAGCGACTGAGGTTATAGTCAAAGTTTTATTTGCAGTAGGAGGGTCACATGATGGTAAATCTTTGAGGTATGGTAGAAACATTAAACTCCCTTTCTCCCGGGTTCCAAATAGGTTTATGATGTGAAGGTCTTCTAAAGCTTTTACCCTGAAGAAATTTCCACAAGTTACTGCTGGCATTTGATTAAAGCTAGAGCAATTTGCTTGATAGTACATGAGAGTTTGTGCTTCTTGTTCTAACTCTACTTGGGAGAGAGGGAACTTACTTTCTTCAAGGTACAGTTGTTCATGATCATGATATTTTTGAGTGTCCAGCTCATCATAAGGTATCAAGGACAACAGATGTGGTGGATCTAAGTCTATATCAGCTTCTTCTGACTCTTCCTCCAAGTTTACATCAATATGCATAATGAAAGAGTTTAAGTCGGAGCGCAAAGAACACATTGGAATGTTATCGGGCCTGTCTTGACTGCTAATCATGTATTTCATGTGTGATTCGTGGTAGAGTATCCTGGTCTGACCAAACACAGGAATGGTGGCATATGACATGTCTAGTTGGATATTCCCTTGGAGTTTGGCTCCCCAAGATCTGGAGAGAAGCATCCCGTACTTGGGAGGAATATCTGCCACTACTATATCCATGATTAAATGTTTGGCGGGTATTTGGGCCAGACTAAAACAAAGGTCTTTGATCAAACCCAGGCATTGGACTCTGCTTGAGTCAAATGAGTACAAGTCTTTGTATGGTCTTGTGATTTCCAAACCTAATCTTTCCATTACTACTTTTGGCATAAGATTATGCGAGGCGCCAGAGTCTAGCATGGCATTGTGGAGGATTTGGTCGTGGATGTTTAGGCTAATGTAGAATGGAAGAGTAGCTCCCTCTTGGAACTTTCCCTCTACCTTTGGACCAAACAATACTTCAGGAATATCATCAGTGAGATTAACAGTGTTTGCATCATTTCCTAGATTTAAGACTTTTAGTACTTGGGATTTATAAGAGCTTTGGGCAATGAGTTCAGTAAGAGGCATGGTGATTTTGATCTTAGCGATTTCACCTTCAAAGCTAAAAGGCATTTGAAGTTTAGATATGTTTGTTTCAGCTTTTTCAGCTAAGACCTTGTCTATGCTCTGAGTTTGTTGACCCTGTTTAGGGATTTTGTTTTCCATAGTTGTTTTGGTGACCTTGGTAGAAGTATCAGGAGTATATGAGATAGGACCAGTTTGGGTGACTCTAGCTTGGCTTTGATCAATCTTTTCAACCTTGATTTTGTCACTGCTTGATGCTTTTTTGAGGATGGTATCTGGAGCTTTAGCAGTATCAGAGTTACCTCTCTTGACATTATCTTGGTTTCTCTTGCTCCTAAGGTCATATTTCCTGTGGGCTTCTTCAATAGCATTTTGAAATTCTATGGCAGGGTCATCAAGATCTTCATAATTGGTCTCATTTTGATCAGGCGAAAAGAAGGCTTGTTCTTCTTCGGTGAGGTACACCTCACCTTCATTGTCAGACCCTATGAGGTTTAAATGATGTTCATCAAGAGGTTCCGAGTCCCTATCATCTTCTTCTACATAGTTTTCATTGAATGGTGGCCTGATCTGTTGGTCATTATCCCTTGGTCTGTTTTGGGGCTGTTCCCTCCTGAAGTTTTGGTTTCGGTTTCTGATTGGAGGGTTTGGCTGGTTATCTCTAACAGGAGCTTTTTCATTGATCTTTTCCCACATTTTAGCCATGGATTTGACTAATTCATCTATTCTGGGATCTAGGGAAGGTGATGAAGTAGAAACCTCATCTCTATATGTGACCTTTCTTTCTGACCTAGTTCTGGCTCTCTTTTCAGCTAAGGTGGCATCTGCTTTTATAGCTATTTGTTGCATTTCTTCCAAGGTAGGGGGATCTTTATCCCTCAAATGATATGTCATGTCCGGATCAAAACCCTCAGGAAATTTTGCCAAAGCTAAACCAAGTGGAGGTTTGAAATGAGGTGGGAGGGAGTTATATACACTGTTGAACCTAGTACAGTAAGCTTGGACACTTTCCCCATTCTCCCGTTTTAGATTGTTATATTCTGACAGGATTTGAATGGGGTTTCTTCGAATTTCCCACCTATTTCTGAAGATTTGATGTAGTTCTGGGATATCATGGATACTGTTTGGAGCTAAGCTTTTGAACCATGCTTTGGGTTCACCACCAAGACTTTGGGCAAATATTCTCATTCGGACAGTCTCGTCTTGTACCTCTAAGTATTCATAAGCATCACTCATTCTACTTATATGCTGTTGAGGTGTGGTGGTATCTTCTCCAGTAAAGTGTGGGATCTTGTCTTGATATTTGTTTGGGAGAGGAGCTAAAGGTGGTGGTAACACCAAAGGCGCGTACCAGGCTGCCATGACTGGAGCTAATGGATGATGCGCAAGAGGAGGACTGGTAGGATGAAATGAAGTGGTTTGAATAGTGGTAGTTTGACCAGGTGTGGCGGATGAACTTGGACTAGTGATCTGGTTTTGAGCAGATCTGGGATGATAAGAGCCAAACTGATAGAGAAGCTGGAAATCAGGAGGAGTGGTGGGTGAAGCTTTTCTACTAAGACTCGGTGGTGGGCTTAGGGGTTCAAGATCGTCAAAGTCTATCCTACTATATGATTTGCTTCTGGGAAGAGTTTGTGATGGCTCTGGTTCCAAAGGTGAATCTAGTAGGGTAGTGCGATTTTTAGGTACAGATCTTGTTCTACGGATGAATCTACCAGAAGCTAGATGATCAGTTTCAGAAGCTTGCCACAGAATCTTCTCTGGGTCATCTACAATGATAGGGGGATTTGGGTCTGGATGGGATCTGGTATTGATTCTTCGTGAAGCCAGATTTTAGATCCAGGGTTCAGAGAGAATGGTATTGGTGAATGTTTTGGATGAGTGATTCTTCTACAGTTATACTAAGGCGAAGGATGGTCAGAAATAGAAGGGATGGATTAGTGGAGTCACCAGGTGGAAATGGATTGTTTTTGTGAAGATAGCTATGGTCCACCACCAGTAACTAATCTGAGAATGTTTTTGGATTTTCTGAGTTTTCTGTGCAGCCTATGGTTATTTAAAGTTTTCTAGGTTTGTTTCAACACTTCGCTAGGGTGATGGGAACAAAAAGAGTTTACTCTAAACAATGAATCTATGGACTGCTTGCTTGTTTATGGTACCTAACGGACCAAAGAGTCTATAAGAGTTTGCTGGACTATTATGTACTCAATGTCTTACCATCTCCCGCTATGTTAGTGAGTGATGGGAAAGGTCTATCGAATGGAATTCTAAATTTAGTAAGGTGGTAAGGCTTACTAGAAGTTAGTGGAGTCGCCAGGTGGATTTTTAGTTGTTTTGAGGCATATTTGTATGGTCCACCACCAATACTATCAAAAACCAATCTAAGGGAGTTTTTTTGAGGTTTTTCTGAGTTTTATGTAGTCCTGAGGTTTGGAAGAGTTTCCTATAACTGACTCATCATTTTGCTAGGATGGTGAGACAACCAGATTCTACTCTTCTAAGTTTGACTGAGATTTTGAGAGTTCCTAAGGGATACCTAGGATGTTTTGACTCAAGGTCCCACCGTGATCGCCATTATGTTAGAGAGCGGTGGGATAAGTCAATCAAACAATATTCTTAAAAATAAGGGACTTCTAGAGTTCTAAGGTGTCCTTAGATTGTCACTAACTCAAGGTCCCACCGTGATCGCCATTATGTTAGGGTCCCGTGATTTGGCCGATTGGCTAGCCAAATGACGATGTAACATCAAACCAAGCTTTGGAGCCCAAGGACCTAGCCTTCCTGGACTCAGAGTGGGCTCTCTCTATAAGTGTAAAAGATGTCGGTGTGTTTACTTGCGATGTTCTGATATTAGGCTAGTTATGAAGTATGTTTTTGGTTTTTTGGTTTTTTAAGTTTGTGAGGGATGAAACTGATCAAATACATAAACTGGATAACAAGATGTAGATAAATTGGGCTATGGGGTCAATCAGGTCAAGGAAGTTAATGAGGCGATGATGTAAAGCTGCTGTAGGGCCGATTTGATTCACAATAGAAGGGATCTCTGGGCAAAATGGATTAAATGAACAATAAGTTGGTGAAAGACAAGGGATTTCAAGTGCAAACTAGTTAATAGCAGACATAAACATGTAATAGCAAGCCATTAATCATGCTGGGAATAACTATAAGCTAATCAATACATAGAAATCAAACATTCAAGCCATACATAGAGGTATATGACCCTCTAACTTCGGGAAAAGGCTATCAGACTTTGGAGAAAACACATGAGACAAACTAACAACTCATAAACTATGCCGGAACGCCTAAACATAGTCTCTAAGTTATTGGGCACTTGGACAAATAAGTTTTCATAGTTTTAGGAAAAGGGCTAGATCGAAACTAGGCCTCCTTGGTTCAACAAAATGATCAACAAATCAGTCAAAGAGAAAGTTTTATGGACAGAACTATGGGCAGCTGATAGGTAGGTAGGGCAAACCATACATCCTACATCAACATACATGGAACTGATGAATAAAACTAAGCAACAACACCTTAAGTTACTAAAGAGCAGCTAAGAATTCTTTAGCATAACTAAGGGAGAAGAAAACATCAAGCTATGAAGATTCAGGGATTTTGAGGTGCCTCCATGGGCATGTCTCAAAATCAATCTTTACCGATCTATAGCAGCAAGAAAAATGAAATATGAGTGAAAACTAGAAGACAAAACACATTAAGAAGCACTATACCATTCTACCATGTCAAGGAATCCATCAACAAGCCTTCAACATTCCTCAAAAGCATCCAAGAGGCAATCCAAACATCATAACTCAAGTGTATTCTTCAAAGCTCATATGACCAATGCATTAATTCTTCTCTCAAGTTCAGCCTCCTGATTTACAATGAGAAGTATGGGATAAATAGGCTAGAAGGAGGAAAACCTCATGGAGCAACTAGCTATCCCATTGGCCAAGTCAAAATATCTAAATTTGCTCTTGTGGCTTTGCAAAGCCCAAGGCACAAAATATCTAATAAAATATCTAAAAAATTGCTAAAAACGGAAATTATATTGACTTTACATGATTTTCCCATGATAAAAATAGCCTAACGCACATTTGGGAAAAGCAGATTTTTGGAGTTCAAAAATTGCAAAAATACTTCATATTTATGCCTGAAAAAGGTCCTCTGACTTGCTGGATGCAAATGGAAGGCTTCCTGATGTCGAAATGAGGCTCATGATGGCTCGTTGGAAAGCTCTCTATGTCTGCTTTCCAATGCAAGTGGAATCATCTCAATCTGATCTCTGAAAGTCCCTCAAAACTGTACCTGTGTGCAAAAACCCAGAAAATAGCAGGCTGCTGATAGGGCGGGCAGAATGTGCAAAATGAGGCTGTTTTTTGCCAATTTGAGGGGGCGAATGATTTTCAAATGTCCTGAAAATCGCTAGAGAGCTGCTCATGAAATTATGGAATCCATTGGTATCACCCTCCTCCCTTGACGACTCTTCAAACTGAAATGGCGCATTTATGAGTTTTTGGCAAAAACCCCAAAAATGCCAAAAAACAAAAAGTTTTCGAAACAGGCCCAAAATTGGCATGGATGACCCTAAAGGGTCCATGGAGACATGTTCTGAAGCTGAAGCTAAAATATCGAGGGCTGATGTGCGTTTTGCTTCCTTCCGTGCTAGGCGCCTCTCCTTCAATTTCTTCAATTTTTCTTGTGCTACCTTCAATTTGCGCCGGGCGAATTGGTTTAGCTTCCGAAAGTGAAGTGTTCTCTTTCTCTGTAGCTCGAGATCCCTGTTTGCCTTCTCAAGCTTGGTCTCCAAATGCTGGTTAGCCCTCTCAAGCCAAGCTTCCTTGTTTTCCTCAATTTCCCGCTCAAAGAGGGTCGTGAGAGGAAAAGCTTCGAATTGAGCTTGTTCTTCAGCCTTCTGCTTCTCCAAAGCTCTCCTAAGCCCGATGGTTCTAGGCCTCTTTCGCCTAGGCTGGTCCTCCTCTTCCTCATCATCAAATTCGCCAATAAGCTCTTCAATTCTCACTTGCGCCCTTTCCGCCTCCTTTTTGTACTTGATGGCCCTTGCCTCATAAATGGCTGCATGAAATTTTATTTGTTTGTCCTCAACCTCCAAGAATTGATTGAAATTCCTTGCCCTTTGGAGATCTTCTTGTAAAACCTCAATTTTCCCTTCTTTGTGAATGAGGAGGTTTTCAAGGATACGTGCCTCATTGTCGCTGTCATCGCTTGGGATAGGGATGACAGCTGATTTACCTCCATGCTTGGCGCTCTCTCCAACTGTACTTTTGCCTTTGAAGGCCAATCTAGCGCTCTTTCTCCTTGGTAAGCTAGGAGTTGTTCTTTTGGGCAATTTCCCCTTCTTAGGGACAGTTTTGGTCACCATTGAGGCGGCAGCTTCAGCTTGCTGTCCTTCCTCAACATCCTGTCCAACTTGTGGCTCAAAAGATGTCTCAATTGCTTGCTCAACCTGCTGCTCTTCAAACTCTGTCCACTGCTGTTCCTTTTCCTGTACTTGCTGCTGTACCTCAACCTCTGTCTGCTGCCTTTCTTCCTGAAATTGATGCTGTTCATCAACCTCTAGCTGCTGCTCTTCTTCCTGAAATTGATGTTGTTCATCAACCTCCAGCTGCTGCTGTCCAATGATATCCAACCGCTGTTGTCCCTCAAAATCTGGCTGCTGCTCATCAACCTCCTTTTCTCCCTGTGGCTCACTGCCCTCTCCTTCTCCTTGTGTACTTGGCTGCCCAGTGATCATCTTGAGTTTTTTAGGGGTAGGCCTACTAGATAAAGGCACTGGGCGACGGATAGGATGAGTCGGGGACACATGAGCAGGAGGAACAGTGGCGAAATCGGCATGGCTAATGAAGGACTCCCATGAAACCCCTTTCTTCTCCAGCTGGTGCAAGAAGATGATTTTGATCAAGGAATGATGAAAGAGAGAAGAGATTTGCCGAGGTGGAGCTTTCTTTTGGACAGCAGCTGCCATCTTCTCTATGCTCTTGGACAAAAAGTATGGAAGGTTTAATTGCTTGCTCCTGGGAAAATGCATCAACAAGCGAACATGATAAGCAAAGATTTGGCTAAACCTCCCTTCACAAGTGAAGTATCTCATTATGGCCTTCATCAGTGGCGCATAACTGTCAAGAAGATAGGAGAAAGGAAAAGTAGCAGTGATGGTCTCCCTATCTTCCGGCTTGATGAAAGGCTTATAGTCCTCCAAATCAAGATGTGCTTGTTTAAACCATTTTTCACCATGATACGGGATCTTGGTAGCTTTGGATATATACATTGGAGAAATTTTGAAATCAAGATCTGCAAGCTGGAAGTGTTTGTCCTTGAACCTTAAAGCACACAAATGTGTAAGTGGTGAGAAACTCTTGACTTCCTCTATCCTTTGACAGGAATCAAGACAGCCTACCTCATGGAAATTGAAAAGTACTGAGGGATGAGCATTGATGTCTTCTATGGAGATAGGCTCATATCTCTTATGTTGTCCGCCTTTGTGATCTCGCCTTGGAGGCATTCTGATTAAAAAACAGGCTTGAAAGAGTCACACTGCCTTCAATCTATGAAGAATGTTTTCCTGGATTGAGACAGGCCACTAAACTGCTTTGACAGTTATGGACCTTGTGATTCAACAAGGCTTTCCTTGAATAATCTCTCCTGCACTTATTAACCACAATCTTTCAAACTTGGTTACACTTTGACTCTGAATCCTCCTTAACAATGGCACTATGTGTAAGAACTGCTTTGTAGACTTCTTTGGGCACAGTCTTGAACAAATCCCCTTTGTGACCTTTGATTAGAGGCCTGCTTGCACTTATATTTTTGTTTTTTGAAACCAAACTTCGAAATTATAACCCTGCTTTTCAAAGTTCTTACCTTGAATTTTGCCCCTGTTAACAAACTTCTATGGAGACCACACAGTGGGAAAAGAAGAGACTCTGTGGTTAGGTGAAAATAGCCCACTCTGTCAAGAGGAGAACTTTTCGCTTGTGACCCTTTGAGAAGTCAATCACTGCCTTTATAACTCTGCCCTTGCTGTTTACTTGATCATCAGTAAATGCCCAATCATCTACAAATGGTCAATCATCAACCAAAAACCCTGTTTCACCTTTGGAAAACTCTGCCCAACAACTCTCAGAATGACAAGGTAGTGTAGTGACCAGGCAAACTTAGTTTAGGTGAAAAAGTAAATGCAACAGTGGTTTCAGGAAACAAACTCTCTGTTTTATGAGTTTAAAAGGTTCACCAAATACCTGTACCTCTGTTTTCAGTATTAACCTCAAACACTAACCATTCTGTTTTTCAGAAAAAAGGACCTGTTTCCTCCCTCTGAAATCCTCTGTCAACAAAGCTTCAGATTGATATAGTATAGTGCAGGGAGAAAACAGACTTAGTTTATGGTAGAAATCAACGCAGACAGGGTTTAAGACAATGTATCCTTGGTTTGTGAGTTTGAGAGATAACCAACAAAATATCTGCACCTCTGTTTTTTACAACTTTGATATTAACTACACCTTTATACCTATGCCTCCAACTTCTACAGCTTCACACCACGGAACACAGGGTTTTTAAACTTGAAATTTTAGATTTTTCGAGCAAAGGGGCAAAGTACCTCGTGAATTTTAAGGCGAAATCCTTAGGATGGAATTTGAAGTGCACCGGAACCTTTCAAAACAGGCGCGGCAACCCTTGGAGCAGAACCCGTCGCGCCGGAGAAAACGCCGGGTGGAGTTGTCGTGCTGTCGGGCGGGCACCTACAGGCTCGTCGCGCCCGCCTACATGCTCGTCGCGCCCGCGTTGACACCCTGTGTATTTTGGAGCCCAGGCTCGTCGCGCCACCTGCCAGGCTCGTCGCGCCACCCTAAAAACTGTGCAGAAGACCTCAAACTGTTTGAAAAGCTGTCGTGATGCTTGGGAGCTGCGGCGATTTGCTTTTTTGGATTTCACAAGTGGTTTATTATTCCTCCATTTCATTCTTAGGACATGTTCAAAATGTCAAACGGTCACTTTGAATACATATATCTGCCCCTTTTCAAATGATGCAAAACAGTATTTGTATCAAGTTGCCTTTTAAACAATGGCAATCTTCCAGATCTGCTTTCCCTACTCACGGAATGACATACCTGTTCTCACAAGAGAGATATCTCAAAAAATTTCGACTTTTTCTCTCTTTGGGCGCTTTTAGGTGACAATGTAAACGAAAGTTAGGTCATTTAAAAACTGTCAAAGGCACACTTCCCTGTCACTGCTTTTGCTGTACTGTATATTCATGCTTAAACTGTCCTTTAGGATGGTGACCATTGTGTCTGCTTCAGGGAATATAAACAATGATAATTAATTAAAAACAAATTCCTTTCTGCCTAATCATAGGATCATATACCAGTTTGCCTTCTTATTTTAAAAGATAAACTTGTAAAATATGAAAACAGGCTTTTTGGCACACAGTCTTTATTCTATTCTGCTCAGCATTTCAAATCCCTTTTGTCAGTAGCAACATTTCATGACTGGACCTATGTTCGCTGCCTCCTTCTCTTGGTGATTTGCTAGTGAAGAATGGCTATTTCATAATGCACTAAAATGTTGGAAAAGTTGTAAACACCTCTTCTCGAAAGGCGCCCCTTTTGAACTTTTGACATATGGTATGTCTTGCTGCCTGGCCCTTTCCTCAAGGAGAAAATCTTCTTTTGATATTAATGGCACACATATGCTCAAAATTGTCTCTTTTATCTATTCCTAGCATTGCATAACTGTCATTTTGCCTTTTATGACTCAACCTTAGTCACTGTTTACTTCTCTAGTTGCATCTTTTCACCTTAGCCTTGTTTGTTTGCTCAGAGGGATTTTCCTTGATTTCTGGATAGGTGCTCATGAAATGTCTTTAACCCTTTTTAAGTCCACTGCTCCTTTGGCACTCAAGGCATAAAGTATGTTCAACCTTTTCTCCTTTCTGCTGGATGAGCTGTTGGCAGGTAGCTTCTTTGAAGAGGGAGATCAATACATTAGTATCATAGACAGTAATACCTTCTTTATTTCAACTTCTTTGAGTCCTTTCTCTGCACTTTTGGACTTACCATTTTTCAACAGTCTGCAATGATTTTGGCTCTCTGCTTATGTATGGAGGAAACTCTTTCATCGGGCAAATGTGGTGGTAAGTAAACCATCTGAACAACACCACTCTTAGCATCTTCATTTGCAAACCTCACTGTGTTTTTGAAGGAAACCTAGCCATAGTGACACTGTTCTAAGGTTGCTGAGATATTTTTCACTTGGCTTGTTCATCTCGTGACCTGGTATATTGACCAGAACTCTTTGTGATCATAAAGGTCAGTGTTTTCTTGAAGAACCAAGAACCTTCTCCTGCCTGTGTAATGGCATTGATTAACATCCGTTCTATTTGATGCTGCACCAAAACAGGCCTCTTATGATTTGGATGTTCACTGATGAAATGGCCTTCTAAAGTTTCAACCATTTACCTGACTTGAAAGTTTCAGATGATCTCTTTTATTAGGCTAAACTTCTTTTCCTTTGAGCTTATCATACTTTCACTAAAATCCTGTTATGGTCAGCAATTACATTCATGAAACCTGAAGATATTGTTTCATTGTTTCAGACAGGGCAAACCTGGACTTTTGCAACCTTCTGAGTCAACTCTGACCTGCGCCCTCTGCTTATGGATGAAGGAGGCGCCCTAACCCTCTGCTTGTAATGAAGGAGGTCCCGAGCCTTGACAAATTTACCATTTGCTGAGACAGTGGCAATCCTTTTTCCTGTGATTTTCATACTGAAAAGAGCTGTAAGGTCCTGATTGAGAGCCCTTTGTTTTGCAGCTTCATCTCAGGCTCATAATACACTTAGAAGCAGGTGTTCCTCTAACTGTAAACTCAAACATTTACTCCATGAGATGAAACATATTTCTTGTTTTTGAAGAACCATAGAACACAGTGAAAAACCTACTAGTCAGCTTGAGAATGGGCTTTATGCAGTGCTGAGATCTAGGGGGTGTGAGTGGCGCGACTTAAGGCTGTTTGTCAACTTCATTTGCAAATTAAGAGATCAGTCATGGTAGGTCTGCTGCAGATGGGGACTTTTTTGGCTTTTTGATGATTGCCAAAGGTGAAATGTCCTAAACGCCACTTCCTAACATAGGGTAGACTTCTGAAACAGATGTGGATTTTCCCTTTAAGGCTGATGGGCAGGTCAATAAGGCTGAAGCTAGATAGGATTGTGATATGAGGTTTTTTTGATGTTGCCAGGGGTGGAATGAATAGGTAGGAAGGCGAAAAAAGTTTTGGGAGGGTTTTCTGGATGACATATTGACATAAGGAAATCAGTTTCTAGAAAACTCAGCTGAAGATATAGTCATCACTAACATGTAAAAAAAAAATACTGATGGCTAACAGATCATACAAAAGATCGACCCCAGGATGTGGGTGATTCGGGATCACGAGGGGAAATCTTTTGTAAATTTAAAATACTAGGATGCGGATTTCTATTACGCACTTCCAGCCCGGGAACAAATTTCATAGAGGAATGGGCCACTACCCATGCAGTTCCCACAGTAGACACCCTGAGAGGATGGTGGGAAGAACTAGAGAAGTTCAAAGTCAAGAAGGACCAGGAGTATCAAGTAGCAGGCCTCAGGAAGGTCTATAAGCTCGTTGCAGCTATGCTTTGTAGAATGTATGGTCATCCCGATGCCACCACTTCCAGCTTTTCTTGGGTATCCCTTATGTACTTTGTTACCATAAATGGCACCCATTTCAATTGGGCTAGCTTACTGATAGTATCCCTAAAAAAAAACATATCTGCAGCACTAGCACCCGAGGAGGGATACCCGTCCGAATTTTACATGGCCTCCTATCTATTGGATGCAGTTTATGCCAGGTGCCATTTTTAGGGATGGGCTCACAACTGGGATCAAGAGCGCGCACACACAATCCAAAAGGAGTTGCAGGTATTCTAGGACTCCAAATATAAGCGACATATACAACCAATTGTACACAGTTTGAGCCCTACACTTTATGGGAAATTGTTCGTTCAGGATACCCCATGCATGTCTTGGCGATCCATGGAAATGATAAACAAGGTGGCATATTCGTTTTCTTTTGTAGAAGGCACATTCATCCGAGTCTTTGGTTCATTCAAGGTTCCCCATGCAATGCCCCAGTTCGTTACTGACAGGATGCTACTTCAGGAAACATGTTATCAAATGACATTCGACTTCTTGAATTTTTTCACTAAAGGTAAGAAGAATCCATGGCCCACACTACCACTCACCATCAGTGCTTATACAGTCAAGGATTTCAAAGAAGTAGAGGCAGAAGTTGAGCAACTCAGAGGATTCTTTCTGCCGCCTTTGGATCACTAGACATACTATCATGAGAGGATAGTTCCTACCCACTACAAACAGGCCAAATTTAAATGGAGCTACCAACATACTAAATTCCCAGCTGAATATGGGGTAAGAAACTAGTACAATAAGGATAGGGAACTTGCCCCGAAGGCATTGACAGATTGGGAGGACCAAGATGATAAAACTCTGGAAGAGAGAATCCATGAATTAGGAGGAGCCTCATCTTCCCCAGCCAAGAAGCCCCGAAATAAAACAGGCCATAGCTCTTCCACCCAATAGAAAGAAAGGGAGGCAAAAGCTCAAAAAAAAGCTGAAAAGAGAGCAAAAGAGGAGGAGGATAAACGTAAAAAAACACCTAAAGGAATAACAGAGGAAGAAACAGGCAGAATACACCCACAAAATAAAGGAAGAGGAGGAGGCAAAAGCAGAAGCTGAGCGTCAGCTTAATATAGAATTAGATAAGGTGGAAGTTGAATGCAAAAGGAAGGAAGAAGAGGATCAGCTCAAGATAGAACTAGATAAAGAAGAAATTGAGCACAGACAAAAGGAAGAACAGGATAAGGCAAAGGCAGAGCAGCTATTTGAATAAGAAGCAAAACAAAAGAGAAAAGAGGAAGAGGATCGAAGATCGAAAGACAATTCTTCAAAAGACATCGAGACACCTCCTCCAGAAATAGGGGTACAGACGGAGCTACCGACCATCAAATTTCCTGCAATCAATGCAATTTTTGCACTCTCAGAATCGAGAACCTCCAAAGAGCAGGAGGAAGAAGTGTTCAATTTGATAAGACTCACTTATGACCAGTTCACCTTTAAAATTAGGCAGGAAAAGAGGAGATGCTTAGCACGAAACCCTACTACACCATTCACAACCACAACAGAAAAGGATATAGTCTTGGACACCAGAACCAATCCAGTAATGATAACATCAACCAGAACTACTTTTTCCACAGCCATGGAAGAAAAAGTGAGCCAGATGAGTAGGGAAATTGTCTCCCTACAAAATAGATTGCAAGACTCCGAACAAAGGGTAGCTAGATCGAAGCAAGAAAAAAGGGCACTAAGGGAAGATGTCCAACAACTTTAGGATAGGGACACCCTTATTAACAAAGTACCACTCACCATTCAAAGACAGTTGGTGACACTGGAAGCCACCATGAGGCATGTATACGAGGAAATGTTCACCATAAAGCAAACAGTTGCACCTCTACTGATAGCTCAAGGAGAGACCATGAAAAGGAACGAGAAACTGAAAGAAGCCTCCACAACCTTGGATATAATGCTTGAATGGATGAAAAAATATCCGTAGGCTCCAAAAAATCTGCCCATAAAAGATTGGATTCGCACTCAGAACAACAAGGTCCAAATTCTCAGGAAGTTGCAATCCAAGGAGAGGTTATTCAAAGACCAAGACAAGGTGATGACCACCTATGAGCATTTGATCAACGGCATTAAATCAATGGCTAAACTGCACCATATCCCTTGTATAGGTACACTTGGTGAAGAAAAGACATGGGAACAGGTAAATCAGTAAATTCAGGCATTTATGCAACCTATTAGACAAGCCGCCGCTACACCTGATCTTCTGACATCGCAGGGGAACTTGGTTAAGTTCACCCTGATGCCAGTTTGGATTTACACCAAACTGGCTTCCTTATCCAATTAGGTCACTATCAAGAGAGAAACTCTGATCTCAAATGCCTTAGAATGCCTGCACATGTTAAGGGAAGATACTCCTCTGATCTCCCTAGTTGCTGCAGATTATCAAGCATGGCAGAATTTCCTTAAAGAGCTTCAAGTAGATGTCCCCAACCTTGCAATCACGCACATGCTTCCATGATCAAGTTAAATCACAGCCTTCAAGAGAGGTTTTAGGTTGCATCATCCATGAACAGGTCATAGGTCGCTTTTTTCTTCAGATCGCAAAGCATACCAATAGGCGGGAAGGTGAAAAGTCAAGACACCCAAGGGTCATTTTTGTCATATATATACTCCCTTTGAGGGACTTCTAAGGGACTTTTTTTGGACTCCAAAGGAGAAAGGAGAATTGTAAAGCATTGAACAACCCCTTTCTAATGAATACAAGTATTTGTCTAAAATCCACTGTTGGATCAGATGAGAATCGATGTGTTAATACTTTGAATATTTTTCTTATATGTCTAATATATTATGATTAATTGATCTACATTTTATGCTTATACTCTTCATGCATTTCAGCGCATTGAATGTGTTAATGATGGTATTTTGTTTACCTTAAAATATGTTTGTAACTTCATTATTGACATCTATCTTATTCGCAAAAACGCCGAAGTAGGTATGGGTGGTTCTTGTCAGGCAGAACTATTTATTTTATGGTTCGAACAACTTTTACAAACACGACCTTAATGATATGCTACTAACAACATCTCCTTCGGCCACGTGTTTCTTTTTATATTTCTATTTGTAGTGTTTTATGCTCATTGTCAATCATCGATATTTCGTCTTGTATCATCCGATAACTGTATGTCTATAACTTTGCAGGGCTCATTTGTGTCCAAGAGAAGGAACATTCAGTGGTAGATGGCCCCACACCCTGGACGGGATCCCTATCACAAACGGTTCAGAGTCTAATCGAGAATTTTTACCAGGGAGATCCCTTCTTTTTGGCCGGACAAATTTTCCTATTAACAGGCCTCAAAACGGCTATAGAAGTTCAGGACCCAAAAAACTGCTAAAAATAGTAAGTTGTGCTGAAACTGAAAAACTGAAAGAGAAAATGGTGGGTCCCCAAGTGGAATAGGCAGGTGGCCACCAATATCCACCTAGATCATCGCTAGGTCCAAACATAGGGGTGGTGGAAGCAAATTTAGGGCTTTCGAAAAAGGTGTCAACAATATGAGCATCAACCCCTAGCTGATCATCATTTTGGAATGCATCTAACAACATTGTATCCATGGCACTCGTATCCCTTAAGTAATCATCCATACCAACCTCTATTTGATTGCCTCCATTTCCAACTTGTGAATAAATACTATTGTTTTATTCTTTCCTAATTGGTGAATCTAGACGTAGTAGGAATTGAATCAGTGGTTGATTCAACCATTCTTGATATCATTCCTCTCCGATTTTTTCTATTAATTTATCCTTCTCTCGATTTGACATTGTCATGGGGTGCAATGGAAGATGGTAGGTAGGTCAACCATCATCACTAGAATCATAATAATTTCAAAAAATATATTTGAACATGATTAGTACAAAATCTATGATATAAATTAGTAAGAATGTTGAAAATGCATGATTAATTTGACGTGTGACGTTGAAATAATTACAATAATATACCAAACAATTATTATTACCATCATTGTCCCGATATTGTGGCTAGAAGATGCAATATTTTTAAAATTGGCTTGGTGAAGAGGTTGTCCATTTTCATCTACCAAATATGCCTTGCAATATGCTACTCCTGATAAGAGCTTACGAAGTTTTGGAGTTGTTTGATTATTTTGTGCATTTGAACTCGATTCTGAATTTACATGAACCTGCAAATTTGTATAAATTATAAATTTTATTAATCTGATTGAAATAGATAAAAAAAAAACACATAAATTCAATTAGATAATGAGAATATAAACAAAATATGAAGTAAATATTACGTCTCGAGATGGATAGGGAGAACTCCGCGATGGACTTTGAGAAATATTATGGAACGAGTTGGATTTTGAAGAATTGTCCATTTGATATAATTATGATATTTTCTCCCTGCATTTGAGCAAAATGAACAATAATTTTTAGTGCACACACTTAAAACTAATTTTGGTGCCTTAAAAATAGACTTATTTTTTTTTCTGAATAAGTTTAATCTATTAGTATATGAAAAGGTTACATGGAGGCCAGGGCCTCAGAAATCTGGCCCATGGTATGGGCACTCTAATACAATAGACATGTTCAACATTTATCAGGTGAATCAACAAGAGAGTGCCGCCCTCATAGGGGAAACCGGCCATGAAACTTCAATAGTTTATCAACACACAATAACTAAGAGAAATTATGCATACAAAATTGTTCCCAGTCAAAAACACAGCCGCCCGCAAAGGGGAAACTGGTGACATGACAAACTTTAAATATGAAAGTGACCAAGATGTGGCAGTGAGCAAGTAATAGTGACTAACTTGGGTTGTCATCCATCCAAAATCATGCAAAAATGGAGATTATCCATTAAGTACCTTGAGAGGAGGGGGGATATTCGACCACGCGAGAGGCATAGGCGTAAGGATCGTGCTCGTCCTGCTTATCATATTTAGCACTAGAGAAGCCTCGCTTGGTGTCGCCCGAACCAGCATCAACTCTGAGATCCTGCGAAGTGCTACACTCAACCGCTTTTTTTTTTTACCGCCTCTGGAGGGAGAGCTAGGCCTTTCAGCATCCTTATGCGCCAGGTCAGTTCTCGAAAGCTCAGTACTCATTAGAGGGGTCTCCTCTTTAAAATCAATGGTAATGGTGGCTATTATAGTCGACATGTTGAGAAAACAAGGGAAACAGAACTGGGTGGTATGCTATTGACCGGGGATAAGATTGGAAATGCCTCTTGAAGGCTGAGAAATCCCACGACCAACACTGATGCCACGACCACTTCTAGTCTCAGGGTAACGTTCCAATGAGTTTTCCGTGGAAGGAGACAAGGAGCTCGGAGAGGTGGATGGAGGGTGGCGGGGTGGACAACCACGGCTCAAGCCGCGACAACACCACATCCTCTAACGCGGATGAGGCATTGGACATAGTTGAGAATGACTAAGTGGGACAAAGGAAGATTCAGAGGGCGGGGAACGAACGGGTGGACCAGTGCAAGGATCAGAAGGCAGAGAATGGGCGAACGGACCAGGGAAAGAGTCAGAGTGAGAAAAGAGTCCCTGAGAACAATGGGAGCTTTGCGTTACATGAAAACCTGTGATGAAGTCAATGCAATAGAAAATTGAACATCTGCGCTCAGTGCTGGTTCTGGAGCTGTGCTCTGAGACACCCGAGGAGCAAAAAGAGCGCAAAGGCAACAAAGCAGGCGTGAAGCTTCCGGAGAAAGCCATATTGCTGAAGAATGGGCACGAGCATGGGCGACTGTGCTGCATAAATGCAGTGGGGCAGTTGGCAGTCTCGTCGTAAATGCAATTAATGAGGACAAGGACAAGAGGAAGGGTGGTTGTGGTAGAATCCCATGCGCATGCCCAAATCCTCTGCCACATATCATTCCCTTTGATCACCCGCATCCGAGGCTTAAAAATAGACTTATTGTTAATGATGCTTATGAAAAAATAACCGCATCGATGCGGTTTTAGTCAATGTGCATCGGTGCTATGTTATTAACTAATGCACCGGTGAGGTGTTATTAATTGACGCACCGATGACAGAAATCCGTAAATTAAAAAAACACAACTTTATTTTTTTAAACAGAAAACAAAAGAGGTAAATTGAAAAATGGTCAAAAAAATATTTTCAAAAATCTAATTTCATAAAACAATTCTTTAAATACTAAACACTTTTCATTATTTCACTATTTTTGCAAAAAAAATCAGCCAGAGATTTGCACGAGACATACCTAGAGCAAGAGAGCACGAGAGCACTGTGGAGCAGTGAAATACTTTTGAACAAAACTATTCAAACAATTAGAATTCCAAACCTCTAGTGATTCAAACCCTGTAGCATAGAATTTCAGATAATCTTGTCATTAAATTTTATTATTTTTTTTTACATTTTCTGCAATATTTTTTATGCAGTAAGTAAAAAATTTAAATTTGTTGTTCATTTTCAATATATATATATATATATATATATAATAATAATAATAAAACAAAAATTTTCATTTCTACCCTAAACCCTTCTTTCTTTTTGTTTCTTCCCTTCTTACTGTTTCTGTGATTTCAGAATTAGGGTTTTTCATTTTAGATTTTTAGGGTTTGTATTTATATATAAATAGGCCTATGACATCTAACGCACATGACTACTTGCATAGTCAGATCCCAATCCATGTCGGCCCTTGCGTGAATTTAAAAAAAAAACTGGTGTGCCCTATGTAACCTAGCACACTAGTGCGTTGGCTTATCCCAATGCACTGCACACATACTGTTTGATAAAAAAATTAAAAATATATATTTGTTAATCCGTGCGCCATATGTAAAATAGGGCACCAGTGCACTATTTCATTACAACGCACTAATCACGTACTATTTGGTAATTTTTTATTTTTTATTTTGTGTTAATTAGTGCACCATGTAACATATAATGCACTGGGTCTCCTAGTAGGCAGAGAGCATCTTACGATAGTCCCTTATATGCACGAGGTGTTTATAAAAATAGGCTGAACCACCCCGTCCACAACACCATATGCTACAAAAAATCACAGTAGACGATTTTCATTATTTTGTCTGTGTTAATCAGTGTGGTGGTTAAAATGTAATGCACTGGTGTTCATTTTTGACATAGAGCACTGTATAGTGTTTTATACTGTTTAGGTGGTGCATTTATAATAACATTACACATCGATGTCATTGCATACATCATTTAAAAGCGCACCGATTTCTTGATTTTTTTTTATCTGAAAATTTGATAATTTATTTATAAAATATATTAATGAATGATATGGTACAAGTTTCATGTTGATAAATAAATGGCTGACAATTGATCAAGTAACAAAAATATTTATAACACATCAAGAAAAGAAAAAAAGGAAAGTTCTTTGTAAATTCTTTACAAAAAATATTACTTTTGAACTATATGTAAGTTAAACTAATATGTATTGTTTACTGTGTATCATGCAAAGCCAGAAAATGATGAAGCTCGATAAGATTATTTTTGATCTAGGACCAGAAAAGCATCAAATATTGATGGAAAAATTGCAAAAGGATGAATCAGGTGAATGAAAAAAATACTATCGATCCAATATGAGTTTCTTTTTTTAATTTTCAATAATAATATACTTGAAATTATTAGATTACATGTTTCAATCAATCTATTAATTCACCTCCATTTAATGTTCTACGGGGACCAACAACTCAAAAAAGGAATGTTTTTCTAAGAAAAGAAAATAAATAGAACATGAAAATGAAAATGAATTTCTCCTTAGCTCATCTGGAGTGGTGCTGGAGGTTAACGAAAGGGGGAAAAGCTTTTACAAAATTTTGAGGGATCTAGTGGAACGAATGTATATATGTTCTTTTCACTTACAATAAAAAAATCAATCCAATGATTCCAAGAACCAAATTTTATCTAAACTACAGGAAGAGTTTCCAGAGAATTGGTCAATGAGACATGTCAGGGTTTTAATAGCAAAAACGTAGAACAACAAAAAAAAAGGAATGAAAAAGTAATATTCCTTTAAATGTTTTTCTAGAATTATTTATAAATATCATTTATAAATATCAGTTTTGTTATATTTACTTTTCATATATCAATATAAAAGTTAAATATTTTATTGTCATGTTACATTTTCAAGAAGATTATGAAAATCTCAAAAGATGAACGAGTTGATATCAAAAATATGCTAGTAGGAATGTCCAAAAACGTGTACAAGGAGATGGTCAAAGAAATGGACAAACATTACGGGAATTTTGATGTCTAAAATGGGCCTCCTAAGAAAAATGTACAAAAAAATAAACTTTATAAGAACCAATAGGATTCAAGATGATGTCAAACATTAGGGATGATTCACCATTTTTTAATTAAAAGGGTAAAAAGATTAAAAAACAATAAAATAATAAAACTACATTTTCAACTCGTATTTTCAACTTATCTCCCAAATATTTTACTTAAATTATAAGTGGGAGTACTCGTTGGATGCAAAATTTGATTCCACATCCAAGGAGTACCCATGTTGCATACTTTTTATGGACTCTGCTACATGAAAAATGAGAAATATATAAAAAAACGTGATTACAATCATGTTTTTCATGTATTTCTCTTTTTTTGTGTAGCAGGACCCATCAAAAGTATGAAACATGGGTACTCCTTGGATGAGGAATTAAATTTTGCATCCAATGAGTACTCTTTCTTGAAATTTGAGTAAAAAATTTTGGAGATAAGTTGAAAATATGAGTTGAAAAAGTAGTTTTTTCTTTTTTCCCTCTAAAATTTGATGATGTAATCAAATTTTATTTTATTATTTCCACTATTATTTTATAATTTCTTGAGGAGGCCCATTTTAGACCTCAAAACTCCCCTAATGATTACATTTCAGGAGGAGCCATCTCAACAATAACTTGCTTCAAATGTAATATGTGATCATTGAATTTTTTAATCATTAGGTACAATAAAGAAACAATTTGGCATTAAATATTAATTTTCAAGTATTTTCTTGCAGAAAAGAAAAGAAAATGGAACCCATTCAACACATAAAATAGGACGACAAGGAAGAAAAGGATTGATATCTAAGTTTGTGAGTAATTGTTACTTCCTTATAACAACTTAACTAGATTTCGATATATTTTAAGTTGTTTTGCAAAAATCATCATTGAATGTCTTCAAACAGGTGCTAACATACAAAGAAGAACCCTCAGACGAATTGATTGACATTGGGTTAAATATGGGTTGTGAGTATATGTTGGCATATCAAAAATTAATTGTGCAATTTTTAACCATCTATCGATCTTGTTTTACTTAGCTCCATTTATAACTAATAGAACAAAAAAATCTTTTATATTAAATATATGATTTTTTATGGAGTATAAAACTTGTAGGAAACAAAGTATGGAACTGTGCCAACAAATGAAATATTGAAACATGGCATAGTACATGGTTTTGAAAGAATGTGTATAGTTCATGAGTCAATTGTTACTATGGTACGTCATTTATTTTCGATTTAAATTGATGTATATTATTTAATATTGAAATTTTTATTATTCTCACCAACATATATACACTCATTACAAATTTTTTATTTTTTTATGTTTGTAGATGGAAGGTGAAGAAGAAAAAATCAACACCATGAACAAAAGATTCCTGAAAATAACCCAAGCCATGGAAATAGCTCGAGCAGTGATAATAGTTCAAGCGAAGAATGATGGTCATTATGCTTGGATATCAAACCAAGGCGTTGTATTTTTTTGAAATGTTTTTCTGTGAAATCAGGCCTTTTGTTTAATGTAATGGACATACTGTCCCAATTGAAAGACAAAGGGATACCAATAACTGTCCCATTTTGTATGACAAAGACTGTCTTATTCTATTGCGTTCTCCATTGTTGCTGTGAAATGTAAAACCACTGATTAAATTTATGAATGATTAAATATAACAATGAAGAGATGTGAAATTTGATGATATGATATAATAAATAAATCCAAAATTCACATTTAAATGCACCAATAAAAGTTTAATTGATATGAATACTATTATAACATATGTGTCATATTTTGATGAATAATGAATTTTAAAAAATCACAATAATTATGATATGATATAACAAATTAATCCAAACATCACATTCAAATGCATTAATAAAAATTTAAATAATATGAATAATGTTATAAGACGTGTTGACTTTTGATGAATAATGAATTTTAAAAAAATCACAATAATTGCACTGTCAGAGGTTGATGTTTCTAAAAAATACAAAATGAACACCTGTGCGTGTCAATTACTATACACAGGTGTGTTTGTATGATACATCACATCGGTGTGTTTCTACGACCTATGGGCACCGCACAAATATCAATAGTAATTATAAATCTCAGTGTGTTTCTGTGATACTGCGCACCAGTGCATTTATGTGAGAGTACGCACCAGTGTGTTTTTACAACCTATCGACACCACAAAAATACCATTACGAATCAGAAAAATAGGTGTGTTTTCCTGATACTACGCACTAGTGCGTTTCTATAAGACTACAAACGGGGCATTGATATGACCTATGGGCACTGCACAAATCTCAGTAGCAATTAGAACAACCCCGTGCATTGTATCACCTACAGTGAGCCTGATGCAGTTTGAGACCTTTACGGCCCAGTGCATGCACCTTCGACCGCCCCGAGCCAACCTTCTAGATGACATGCACCAGTGCATTGACACCTTAGTAGTGCAGCAATGAAAAAAACATCTGTAATAACCTCCATCCACTAAAATGTTTTTAGTTGTGTTGAAATTCCATTAAAAGCTACGCTAAACCTCCGTTACCAAAAACGGATGTTGTAGAAAATGTTTTTTTTGTCAATTTTGGCCAATTTTATAACACTAAAAACCTCCTTTATAACCTCTGCTAGAGGTTCTTTTCCTTTTAGTGTGATACAACATATTCCTCATGTACCATGAGTATTCCCCCCATATTCACATGTGTGATACCTAGAAAAGGAAACTAAGGCCACCAGTTTGTATCAGCAGCTGGGCGGAATGGTTGTAGGTCAAGATTCAAAAAATAGGAGAGGGGGTATCTCTCTTCTCTTCCTTCACTATCCCTCACACTTAACTCTCTAGAGGTAGAGCTTTCCCGGTCCACTTAATAAAGTTGGATTTCACTCTTTAATTAGCTTATACGTTTGGCATTTTTTAGTGGCCTTTGAGAGTTAATTCTCCACTCACTTATTCCAAGGCCCTATGACCTAGAATCATTGATGTATAATTAATGACAATGAAAAAAATTCTAGTTCATTTTATTTAATTTCTTGATTTTAAAAGGATTTTCTTAAGTCACGGGTAGATGGAGAATGCAGCTTATGATGTTTTTGACGCAGAAGAGAAAGCAATAGAAAACCTACTACATGAATATGAATTTTTTTGTTTCGATGAAAAGAGATTTCTACTTGGGTTCTACAAAGAAACTAATAAAAAATAAAGACTTCTTTTTTATTTTCAATATCACTCTTCACACACTTCAAAAATTATCAAAAATACTAAAATGCTTAACAGTGCAACTATTCCCAAAACTACCAATGACGAATGGAAATCCTAGGACTACTCACAAAGGGAAGCAAACGAGTTTTTCAAGTCTGATCACTTTGATAGAAAAGCAGAGACAAGCCCCTAAAGGAACTTCTTTGAACAAAAAAATGCCCAAACCAACTTGATATAAAAGAGATAAATCTAAATAAGGACTCCTCTCGGAACCAAGCAATTGGACCAAAAATGAGAATCTAGAAAATTTCTCCAAAAATGATGAAAAACATGAAAAGAAAACCAAATCAGAAGCAATGGAAAAGATAAATGTTTTTTGGCTTTTCACTTTTTAAGGAAACAAGAAAATTTCAATGAGACAAGCACAAAACTACCAAAGTTCTGAAATCAATAAATTGAGCCTACAAGGCAACTTCCAATTCCACAAGTGAACTATGCCACTTTCGTAGTGGGACTCAAACATACAAAAATAAGTAACCAACTCAATAAACTGATTCAAAACAATATCACAAACTTCCAGCAAACAAAAAATTCAAGAAACTGACGAAAGAAAACTTCAAGATCCACTAAAATGTTGATCTCAAGAAACAAGAAAACCAAGAAAGCCAAGAAGGCAAAAACCAATAAGTGAAGCAATGCACAAGGAAAACATGAGAAAAATGACAAAGGCTCACTGTTATAAAAGGTAAAAACAACCAAGAACTTTAGAAAGAAGTCCTGGTGCTATAGACGCAAATGAAACTTCGCCGAAAAGGTAAAACCATAGATTGACTAGATTTTCAAATAAAAGGGAGAGAAATTGACACACAACAAGAAGAATCACAGTCCAGGAACCTAAGAGGTTCCATAGGGATCACACACAACAGGCAAGAAAGACTTATAGGGTCCCAAAATATAATTTTTCAAATTTTATTGGGCATACGCGGATCCACTGTGTCAAACACACGTGTATATGTGGTTGTACCAATAGAATCTCGCCTATACGTGGGTCCCTTTGGAAAAAGTAGAAGGTATATGTGACTGTGTAAACACCAAGTAGCATATAGAAGTTATAATAAAGAAAAAGAAAAAACCCAAGGCTGATCTAGAAGATCGTGATATTTGCCTGGATGGGAAAATAACCTACCAGACTGAAAAAGTGATCAAACTGTCAGGGAACCCAAAATACATAGAAAAGTAACCTAAACTAGGAATTGCACAGATGTAATCCCAAGTGGATTCATCAGTTCTATTACGAGAAAGGCTACCCTAAGGTCTAAGTTGAGGGACCTAACAGAGCGGAAGGCATATCCTCACAAGAAGCACTTTAATTATGAATTCCAATGCTTGAACTAGAAAACTGAGGATAGACAACCTTACCCATTTGTCCTATGTCTGAGGTCGATCCCGTAGGGTGAAAACCCTCTGCTACTCCTCGTGCTTTAGAACTTGCAAATCAATCAAGATAAAACACACAAACTAGTTGCACAACATATATGTCCTAGATGTCAGCATGTTAGCATATATAATATCATAAAAATAACATGAAATAAACCATTATAAGATCATTCAAAATGTATAGGAGACATATAACATAAAGACATTAGGAATGGGATAGAGCTTCTTTTATGGATAATATTTATAGAGAAAGTGGAGAAATCACCTAAGATTTTCCACAGCTCCAAGTGAAACCGTCCTCCGGATCCATCTAGCCCTAGCCTCACAAAGCTTCTTCCATAAACGGTGCACAAAGGATGTCACATAAAGAGGGGGTGAGCATCATAAGGAAACACGGGTTTCCTGATCATGGGAAGTGTAGGAATCATAGATAAATTTCATACTTGATCAGGGCTATAACATGCTATAATATCAATAACATTCTCTCTCCTCCCTTAGGCCATTCCATTGAGGTTTATTTATACTTCCTCAAATCAGTTTTTTTAGTTGGGAAATAGTTTTGCCACGGGATGAGGTAGTTAATTTATAGGAAAAACCCATAAACCCCACCCAATTAATAGGGATTTTATTACTTTTTTAATATTTTAAATAGTATACGCGGGTCGGATGTGAGTGGACCGGCGTCTGCATGCGGAAAATTTTGGGCAGAGTCACATATGGAATTCAAAATAATTTTTTTTAAGAAGTTTGACCAAGTCTGAAAGGAAGGGTTGCCCAAGGCCAATTCATAAGTCATAAAGTATATAGAGGTGATAAATGATGCTATAACAACTGTTTTAGCTCATATTTCTTTTCTCTATGCTTAAAAGAGCAAGAAAATCACAAGGCCAAATTTTTGGTTTTTTAATTTTGATTAATAGATAATAGTGGATTAGGACTTAAAGTCTTAAACATGTGTCTCTCTCTATTAAAGCTGGTAAAAATGATGTAGAAACAATTTAAATATCTCTTATGTTTTGGCGCGTGATGGAAAATGGAAGCGGGACCCAGCGGATGGGGCAAACCAGATGACACAACGTGCTCGTTGGTTAGCTCCCCGAGTGCCTCCACATATACTTGTGTGACCATATTTGACCACAAATCAAATATGCACAATGGTTAACGGAAGACTCCACTGGGTTTCCTCCATATAGGAGTCTACCCCCGTATTACCTCAACAACTGAGCACATGGTTTTTGTATCCATTTTCCCACTCCTCCATCATCAGCTGTCATCATATCCCTCCACCACTGCATCATCCACGTCACTTGCCAGCTCATCAACTATCTTATCACCATGCTATTTTTTCAAATTTCCCACGATCACATTTATTTCCATTTTTACCACTCATTATTCCGTTCACGCTATAAAATCTCATTCGTTTTATTTATTTCAATTACCATTGTCCTATGCTCTTGCTTCTGTGGATCCAATTATACAAATTAGCAACTCTAGTTAGCACTACTCGTTATCGCCTAGGGATTTAGACGCCTTCTCTGCATCCAAGAGTCATTAAAATGTCTAAGAAAGTTGTTTTAGTAGGTTATTCCTCCCACATTCCTTAATGGACATCAAGAGAGATATACTCGACCCAATTTTCTCCATTAATTATATGGAAATATACCAGCTCGTGATTCTTAAACAAGTTGAGTCACCCATATATGTTGCTGCTATTAGATCAGGTTATTTAGTTGCGATGATTCGTAAAACCTATGTATTCCCACAATTTATTCATTAGTTGGTCTATGCCCTATATCCTAACAATTTTTTTATCATGAATAAATTGGGGGAGAAAATTTTCCAAGTATCTTCCCTTTTAATTCAACAAGAACTATGTTTTCCCTCTAGAAGTTATTATCCTCCTTTCTTGGTGGAAAATATGTTACCTTCTTTTTAAGATTTGTCTGGGTCAAATTTTTCTCAAGTGTCTTTCTATTTAATGCTTGCTGGGAAGAATTTGCCTTTGGAATCTTCTAACTTCCCTTTGGACACTTTTTCGATGAGGTTAGACCTATTCTACCAATTTTCACTAAACCTCTAGGAAGAGAAGATATAACTATAATTGACAAAGTTTTCCTAAGAATGTTTAGTTTGATGATGAAGCTTGACATTGTTTTCGATATACCTACTTTCTGCGAGAAGGTGGTAAATTATCAATTATTAGAACATTCCCTCAATGGGTGTTTTAGATTTCTCTCTTTAATTACCTCTCTTTTTGCACACTCATATTCAAATACTTATGCCCCTCGGATTGAATATAATCGACCCTAAAAAAAAATAGTGAGTGGTGTTTTGGACTGATGTGGTGAGAAGTAGTCCAAACAATGATGGCTTGATGCACTTTGTTACTTATCTTTTATCAATTGTTTATTAAATCATAAACAATTCTACTCCACCTTGCCTATTGCCAAAGGCTCAATCATTTCTTCACCTTAGTAAGGATATTAAAGTAGGTGATTGGTTTCAATTTGAAGACTATGATGAAAATGGATTATATGGAGAAAAATTTCCCCGTACAGGTTTTCTATATTTATGCATATGAGATTGTTTTCACTGGAATTCATTAGGTAGAGTTTGAATGTGGATCAAGTACATGTTTTTCTAGCTAAAAAGGGGCATCTATTTAAATTTTTAAGGAAAGTAGGGCCTTTTATTGTAAATAAATGGCAAGCTACAATAGAAGTGCAGAAATCTCTTGACGATATGAATTTGCAGATGAGTCAAAAGTGGGAATATGACCCCTATCACATTATTTAAAATAGGAGAGTATAAAATTCTTATGATCCATATGTACATGAGGCCCGACTAGGTATTGAGAAGTTAGCAAATGGAGGGAAAATCATTTTGTCAGGAGGGATGGAGGTTGAAAACCTTATTCAAGGTGAAAATAATTTAAAAAGAGGCAGTGAAGAGGTCATTGATTTGGAAGGATAAACAAACAAAAGTGCCAAAAGAGTGAAGCTATCTGAGGAATGTAACTCATTGTCTATATCATGTTTTCACTTACAGTTAGGAGAAGTTAGTTGTACATCATTTTCTCCTATTCCAGAAGAGATTAGACAAAGCTCCATTTCAATGATAAAATAGACGTATTCTCATATTGAAGAAAAGAACAGGAAAGTTAAATAAAGCATGGATTCCCAACTGGAGGCTTGGTTTATTTCATATTACCAGACTAGACTATTTTTTTATATGGATTTGGAGACAAGTAAAATCAAACTAGATTTTCCTCACCCTTCTACTTTAGCATTTTCTTCTTCATCAGGATTCAATATTAGCAACTTGACAATACATGCTAGATATATTCCACTACCTAATAAAATTTACTTATAGAGGCAGACATGTGAATTGATTTACAGTGATTTGAAAAAGTCTTTCCTAATTGCTAGCAAAGCTAGAGATTTGTTAGAGAATGTGGTTAGCCAATTGAAGTTAGAAAATGTAAAATCCAGGGCTTTAACCATTCAAAATGAAGAATTGAATAAAATGACTATTAAAATTGGGGTCAATCCATAGGATATAATTTTTTTTCAAAAGCTAAGTGTAGGGAGTTGAAAAAAAATTCCATGTGTTGAGGAAGAAATTTAAGATGCCTTACATAAAACATCTAATGGATACAAAAGTGGCACAAGTAGAAAAATAAAAAGAAGTACTAACTGATGTGCTTATACAGAGAAATGATGAAATCACGAAGCTAAAGGAAGAAAACTCTATTTTACAATAGATAATTGATTCTCATGTTTGTACTATTTTAGTAGAAGAAAATTCTAAAGATCTAGCAGATAAGTTAACTCGAGTTATGTTTGAGTTAAATATTTCTGAAAATGAGATGAAAAATATTCAAAGATTTTTTGAGATTTCTATGAAGATCATAAAGGCCACTGAGAAGGAATTGGACATGACCAAACAAAATGCTGAGAAATATAGAAATGATTCTTAAACTGCTTTTCAAGAAATCAAGGAGATAAAGGAGAAAGTGAAGGAAATATATACCTTATTCAAGAAATAGAAGTCATGTGGAATGATATCATTCACACTATAAATAAAATTTGGCAATGCTTGACTATAGTTGAGGAGAAGAAACCATTATCGAAGACTTGGAAGAGTTAATCATTTCCAATAAACAAAAGTTACAACAAAGGGCTCAGTTTGCAAATAAAATGATTGATTTCCTTAATTCAATATTTTTTAGCAGTTAAGGGAGTTAGGAGTTAAGGAAACAACTAAGTGTGTCATAGAGATAAATAAAATTATAGGGAGAAACACATATAGGAAAATGGAAGAGACGAAACTAGTAATGGTTAAGGACACAATGATGAAGTTCAGTATTGATTTTGACAAAATCACTACAATAGGTTTTCCTTCATGCTTAGATCAATAAGGAAAATTTTTACCCTGGGAAACTTATGAAACATTATTGGTTGAGTCTAAGAGAAAAATTGGTTCTACTCATGAAAAAACTGCAGTACTTAAAAGTGTCACAATAGTCAATTACTTGCACAAATGTTTCGAGTTGTTATAGTTAATAAGAACCAATTTCATTGACAAACAAACATACAACATAATTACAGATTTTAGGATGGCACACACTATTTTTTTAAAGAGTCCAAGTCTAAATACAACCATTTGGAAAAAGTGCATGGAATGGATCTCACGAGCAACAGCAAGTTCATGAGTTGGACCTTCAAATGTATCGAAATCTTGGATTATCCAATTAAAAGATTCCACTTGCCTTCCATAAACTTTTAAGAGTTTTCATATGTTTTATTTTTGAAAATCTAATGATCAAAGGAATGATTAGTTTTGAAGTAGTTCAGGAGATTAGCAGTTATTATTTATCAGTTGCATAACTATCCCATTCTGAATTTTTTTTATAAAATTTAATTTAGAAGGAGAAGTGAGGGTTCTAAGTTTCTGGATCTCAGAAGCTAAAATATTTTTTATTTTGGAACTTCATGTTGATATGAATAAATATTTCAAGTGATTCCAAAATTTGTTAAGTATGATTTTTATTTTTAGTTACATATTATTTTATGTCATTCTTCTTTATAAATGAGTAATGAAGGTGTTGGTATTAAATTTTAGAGTTCTATAAAATAAAGTTGAAATCCTTAATGTTGTGCTCCTCTTTTCTATGTTTCATTTCATGATATCTACATTTTTCCTCTAAATTTGGAAACAAGAGATTCTGCAAATGTGGCCTATTGTTAAATATTTTTGACCATCACTTCTTTCCGTTCTATCTCTTTCATTTGTATTCAACAGCAGATGACCACTCTGCAAGGTTGTTCTCACATTGAAGACTAATAAGAGCTAAAATATTAGGGGTTTTAAAACAATGGGAAATCAAACCATTTTAATTATTGATATTAATAAATATATTGGGCACTGACCTCTTTTCATTTGGGTGTTGTCTCTCAAGGAACAAAATTTTTTGGCATCGCTTCCAGGGAATGGAGATACAAAGTTATTTTTCCTTGGGCTTTTATAAAATTTGAAGTTGATTCTTGAGGGTGAAAATTTTCAGCCGTTGGATATATATTTGAACCTATGATATTCACTTTAGGGTTTCCTTTTCTGTGTTTTAATGGTCATCCTTTAATTCTTAGCCAATAAGTTTTCCCCATTGAATTTTACTGGAATCCCTGATTATCCTCATCATATGCCTATATTTCATGGGTGTAATGGGTATCTTCCATTATTCAATGCAAATGCAGATGAAATTATGGATCAACATCTTAGAATATCTCATGAATGCACAGAGCAACATAGTGTCACTCAAGAAGATGTTGTTTTGTGGATTAATCCCTCTTATGGACAAGAGCGATCTCCTTAGTACCCCAACAAGTAACTAAAAACAAAGAACCATTGAATGACTCTTTCTCTAAACTATTTGTATTTTAGATTATTACAACTTTGAAATAAGGAGGTTATGCTCCTACCTTTCAACCGAGATGTTTGATGTAGCCTTTTTCCTTTCGTTCCAAACCAATTCTTCAATGTTGAGAATAATCTACAATCACAAACAACACAAAATATCAAAGCACCTAAAATATATAATAATCATAAATACTAATCCAACTTAGTGATCAAGGATTCTAAGTATTGACATCATTTTAATGGATTTAGAAATAAGACAATGAGAAAAAGAGATCCATATGTATTATTAGAAATTAGAAAGCGAAATATTAAAACCTGTGCCTTAATGGTGTACATATTCTCTAGTGTGTCTGTGCAATCATTTCCTTCAGTTTTATAAGCCTTCCTCTCTCGAATGACCAACATGAAATTTTGTGCACAAATGTGTGATTTTAAATGTACATTCAACAACTTTCTAGTTCAAAATATTATGGACTCTATGAACTCTCTCCAGCTTAGAATCTACACATATCAGTCTCTACCCTTAAACTTGGAACTTCAGCTCAATTTATAGAGAAATTAATGTAGTTTTAGATCCATTAAGAGATGGATGAGTTCCTCCCATGAAGGGATTTGGGTTCCTTTGGAAAAGGGATAAGCTCCATGAGTAGAGGGATAAAGCTCAAACTGACACGACTCTAGAGGCTTGCAGTAGGGAGAATATTCGACCAAATAGGTTTCTAGAAGTTACCTTTTTATATTTAATTCCTTTTTATGGGGGCACATAGGTTTTAGTGGTGAACAGAGTGGTGATCGCCATGGCTAATAGAAGAAGTATAAACGCATGTGCATGTAATGGTCACAAAAAGCACACATGTAATCTTTTAAAGGTTGTAAAGATATTTTATCCAGTTTCCAAGACTTGGTTCAGGAACATGAGTATTTTTTACCTCTAAGGGAACATGATAGGGATGGTGATAGACCCATAATGACATTAAAATGTCATGGTGACAAAATTACGTGTAACAGATTTCCCCTAAAGTGCGAAGTCTGAGAAATTTTTTCAAAAGAGTGAAGCACTTTATCATTCCAATGATTGGATTGGAGGCACTAGTCAAAAACTTGTAAAAACATTCAATGCAAATATATATCATCACTGAGGTAGGCATTCCCGTACTCAGAGAAAAAATAACTAAATGTTTTGGTACAGATATAATTTTAGCATTACATCAAAACTAGACACAATATGGGTGTAGCCATCAATCATAAAAAGGTGTAGTGTATCATGAATAAATAACTCCTCATGGCCTGGATGGTGGGAACTAGATCTAGGGTTTTTATTTTTGCTTCTCGAACTAGTACGAATCTATCCATGCAATTGATTGTGTCGAAGCTGAACATGGTAGAAACTACTTGATTACCAGTCAATGATGAGAACTATTAACAAGTGTGAGAGAAACCACCAATAATGAAAATGACTCTCAAAGTACTTCAGCACAATCTATGAAGTGCGAATGAATGATTTTCATTTGAACACTCAGTTATCACACTCAAAATTTGCAAAATTTTTGAGTTCATAGGGTCACCATAGTTTTTATGTTATGTCTAATTAGATCATGCAATTGATGAAGAGGGGTGAAAATCGTGTCTATCCTAAGGCTTAAAATCATCATGAACTATGTCTTGTCAGTCATTTTGCATTTAATATCATCATAAAGTTCACCTTCTCACTTAACCACAAAATTGTCCATTTTTACCGGTTTTCGTACCACACATAACTAAAAAATGTTAGATTGTGCTACAAAAACACCTAAACTTTATGTAGCGAATATGTTGGAATTTACACTGTCACTGCTATGGAAACAGGTTTTCTATTGAAAATGGAGTTTGGAATGACATGGAATTTTCTCATTGGTTTTGGTGGAAGTGGAGTTATTTAGTTAGATTATGGTGGTTAGCATCATTTGAAATAATGATTGTTGGGCTCTTATTCCCACTTTCCACTTAATTATTTGTCTTTTTCCACCGTTAAAACTGATTTAAATAAATCTCCACTCATTCTTGCCTTATCATAAGCCTATTGAGTTCCTACCTGGCACAACTAGTTTTAAATATTGCATGCTACGTTTTCCTGTCACCAAAGCAGTTTCATCTCCATCACAAGATTCTCTTTATCATTAAAATTTCCACCTTTGCATGCATCAGTTGATTGTCACCTTGGAAGATTCCACCCCATTTCAAAGTAGCTTGTTGTCCAAAGAACTTCTTTGCAGGTGTCACAGGTTCATGAACGAAACGTAGCATAAAAGGGATATGGCTAAGCTAAAAAAAAATAAAAGGTGGATCTATGGTTATATAGGAACCCATAGACCTTAAAATGATCATGGATGACCTCATATTCACACAAGTTTTCATCCAGACAGGTTACATGCATTTTTTCTAGGAGCTACAAGGGGATTTGATGTGTTTTTAGACTGTTTGAGTTGTTTTTTTCAAGAGATATTTGCAGGAAACTGAAGATGAGTTTAAAAAATATGAATGAGTTTTTTTCTAAGTACATAACAAGGAACAATAACCTCTTTCACTTTTCTCCCAGGTGCTACCAATTTTGAGATTTGAAGATGCCTTTGGGACCTATTTTCATAATTTCAAATTATCCTGTTTTATACATGATTTTATAATGCATATTCCGGAAAGCTAGAGATTTTTTTCAAAAAAATAAGATACATTTTTCTTCTAAACATTATTATTTACAAACGCATCCTCCCATTTTGCAACAACTATCAAGGATAGAGAGATAGGAGCTCATTATTTCAACCTTATTTTTCATAAAAAAAAGTATCATTTTAATGGAGGATGAGCTACTTGTTGCTCCATGAAGAAGTGTAAATCACATTTTTATTAAGCTTTTTTAGGTTTTAACCCTGTACAGAAATTATCCGCAAACGAATCTTAAAACAAAAAATAAACAATAGCGAGAGCATAAAACATAAAATAGATAAACACAGATTTTCCCCTGGATCCCAAATCGAGACGACCAGCTTGATTTTTCACTATATCCCTTTTATTGTTACAACACACACACACACACACACACAGATATATATATATATATATATATATATATATATATATATATACATATATATATATATATATATATATATATATATATATATAATATATAATATATATATATATACGTACATACATAAACCCAAACCACAAACCTAGATTTAGAATTAAGAATAGTCCCCACTGCATCTAAAAAAAAATACCAAGAGACGAAAACCATCATGCCCCAAAACCATGTGCAAACCCATGCACAAAACCATGGGCGGGTCCACCCACCGGAAAATAAGGACCAAAAAAATTTTCCAGGGCACTGCCTCGGACCTCGACAAGGGGGGCTATCGCCCCCCTTGTTACCCCCAAACGTTGTGCCCAGCACAACGTATAGGAGGGATATCGCCCCCCCTGTTACCCCCACACGCGTGATTAGTCATGGAAATAATATAATAGAAACCCAATAGCTTTGGCTTTAAGACACCTCAAGAATACATATGAAAGCTACAAAAATTATAGAATGGTGGTTTTGAGCTTATGAAGAAAAATTTGTGAAATTATGTCAAACTAGGCATTTTCGTAATGCCTGCCAAGATTGAAGCCCAAAAAGCACTACAAAATTTCTGTAGATGTATTTTTGATAAAAAGGGTGGTTAGACTCAAGGAAAAATTTAAGAACCCCCCTAAATTTATATGTAGAATAAATGGTTGAATCCCCATGATACATAGGAAAAATGGAAGGAAATTTTATTAATAATATAATATGTATATAAAATTTTTTTGGCGAATCTCTCACGATGTTATATTATCTTGTAAAATCATGGCGAATCACAAGTACAAATGGTGAATCACTAATACAAAATGGCGAATCGTTGTATAGTGGAGTTCGAGGTGTTGGTTCCAATGAAGATATGGTAGTTGAACCAGGAGTTGAAGGAAAAAAACCATCGAGACCAAGCATAGCACATGGTGACTCGTGAGGGAAGTAGTTATCGTGTAGTTTTTAAAACATGTTCTTCTAGTTCTGCTAAGTGTAGTTTTGTTTCTCATGCTACTAATAGCACTGATATTGAGGTTGGAGAGGAGTTTGAGGAGTCCCAGGACTCTGAGCCAAATGATGTTTATGTAGCTCCTGGTGATGGTCCCATGTGTAGTAGTGGTGATGAGTTTGATTACTGATCATGAAGGCAACAAAATATTCAAATTTAAAAAAACCCATAACAAAAAATCCATGAAGAGAAAACTCTAGCAAAAATGTTGTCGTGAAAATCTAAATTCTATAGAATTATTACAAATCCCTACTACTCTACAAATATATCCATGAGATGAAGAATATGGTAAAATAATGGGGGATGATATGTTTTATGGGAACGAAAAATATTCTTGTTCAAATTCTTTCAGATGCAGAGACTTGATAGTTTTCAGTGAAGGAAATATTTCTGAGCTTAGGGATTTCTCATAAAAAATTATAGAGAGAGCACCGCAATGTATGAAGTTATATTGTAATTTTATAGTTTATATCCATTGTAGATTTGGATGTTAGAAGTGGAAGAAAACACTTCAAATATTAGAAAAATATATCACTATGAAGTTTTGCATTATACAAAGGTTTTATCTAATATGCAAGTAAGAGAGGCTTCCTTATATTATTTCAAAAATAGTATCACTTGAAACAATAAATTTTCAGGTATGTTGAATAAAGAAGCTTCGATGCTGTGAATTCATCCAGTCAGGGCACAATTCGACTTGTTAGATTTTCCACCTACAACATACTCAAATGGAGGATCCTTAGAATAACTCACATTAACCCGCACAATAGGATGATCACCTCCCTACTTTGTAGAGCTCACACACAGAAGCAATAAGTTACAGGAAGAGAGTAGTATCACCTCAGTATTCAGATTCATGTTATCTCGAGGAGACCTCTTACCTCCACACATGAGACCCTTGCAACAGTATCTTTGTCCATGCCCTTTTTACAATCACATAAGACCCCCTCCTTCCCACTGATCCAGGTCTCTACAAAGAGCATCCTATATGCACAAGATCGGATATTCCAATTTATCCAAAGTTCTCCATTAGGGGATTATTCACTTTAGCTTCAGATGGTAGGAGATAAGTGATTTTTAGGCCTGGAAGATGTTTGAAACAATAGAGTGCGAACTAGTAAAGCTAAAAACCTAGATAGTTTGCACTGAAGAAAGCCAAATTGTGTATTATAATAACCTCTCCACCTAAAGGTTTTAATAGGATTATTGTTGGATGCATCAATCCAGACACTGAACAAAAATGCAATTTGCAAACTATCCTGACTTCCAACCTTAATCATTGAATCAGTTAGTCTTTTTTATCTTTGTAAATATCTGAAATGTCTATGCTAAATTTGATTAAAATTCACATCAGTAATAGGAGATGTAAAAAAGGCAATGCATGTGCTAATCTGTAAGTCAAGAATAAGAGAGAATCCAATGAAGAGTACATTGAGATAAACTTAAATATGTAACACTAAACACATGTTTCTTTTAGGAGACTTATGTATGTTTAGATAAATTTTTCATAAATTAAGGAAAATTCAACCTCATATATAATTTCCTGAGTCTTGAACATTGGTTGTTCTACATTCAACATTAGGCCAATAGGACGAGACCTGAAAAATTATCCCAGAACAAACTTGTCAGTTTTGCTACTTACCCCATTTGCTAGAAATCTTGTTGATTAGTATCAATATTAAAATTTCCTCACCAAGATATTATTGCCACAGGTTTTAAACTGGTTAAAATTCTCACTAGTCATTACATATTCTGGAGCAGCATAACCATATGTTCCCATAACTCAAGTTGAAACATGGGTTGTCTCCCTCAGGTCCATATTTTTCTAGTCCAAATTCAGACAACTTGGCATTGTATTCCTGCACCAAGTACATATCTCTCCATAAATACTTAAGAGAATCCAAAGTGTAACACTGATCCATATCATAATTTTGAAGTTGTAGGTATAAACTGAATCCAAAAAAATATTCCATGTTTTAAAATCCTGATAAATCACTAGTATTTTAGCCCCTCCATGAAGAAATGCCAGACCTTTTATTGCACCCAATGCAATTTTCATCCTTATAGACCAGGGGAGTGGCAGGGACCCTTCTGCATGCATAAGGGAAGTACCATTGGACATCAAATATCTAAATATATTTTTCAAAATAAAAATTTACAAACTGGGATTAAGACTCTCTAGAAGGAAAAATAATAATTATGTAGCTACTCATCGCCAAAAAATGTGAAAGCTCCATGACACTAATGCTCAAGAATGAGATTTAACCAAGGGAGGCACATATTTCCTTATTTCCAATAGAAGTTGACAAATCCAGACTGAGGATCCCAAAAGTTCATGAAAGAAAAACAGATCATAAAGTATTCAATAAAGCAACATAGAGTTTGTTTTGGGTAACATCATCAGCATACAGTATGCTCTTCAACCAAGATGACTTAAAAATTCCATATCAGCCAATGAATTTTTCTGTACAAAAATATTCTAAGAAGAAATTTCAACAAATCTTCACCAAAAAATGATTTTTGTTCAGAAATATACCCCACCATCTAATCACAGAACATTAACAAACATTAAAATTTAATACCTAATGATATTGAGTGTTCCATAAAATTTGAAAATCATACATTTTATGCTAAATGAATTTGATGCCTTGGACACAAAGACCAGCTTTTATCATACGGTTTCCATAAAAGTCAGATCCATTCAAATGTGGCAAAATTTCTGAATTCTTCACTACTTCGAAACTTGTAGTTGAGTGTCTTTATCATTTATGTTGAATCGGTATATCTGGTCATTTTTTCATCATTGTGACTTATGTAAATAAAATCCTTACACCAACAAATTGCATTTGATATAATCCAATGGAGCCTTTAAGTATCATTTTAAGCAATACATTGTAGTATCATGTAAGTTCCTACATACTTTTCTATTTCATTTCTTCTAGATACAGATCCTATGCTCAAAAACAATTAATATCATCCTATATTTTGTAAATATGAGTTCATGCCTTTGAAATTCAAATAACAAATTAAATTTTTGGATTCAGATGCCTCAGTTTCCAGCATTCAAGTAAACAAAATTCAGGTTCCTATGGTGATTATCTAAGTGGTTGTTTGGAGACAGATCTGATATATATGTCTGAAAAGTATGAATGGACCTAAACATATATGTCTTGACATATTGGAAAACAACCTCAACAATATTATAGAATTCGTACTACATGACATTCTCAACAAACATATGTTCTTTAGGATGAATGTGGCAATATATCAAACATTCATTTCATCTCTTAGTGTATAATGTTTGTCTAAGCATATATTATGTCATTTAGAGGTGACAAACCTGTTTGGTCTCTTAATAAAAATCTTGGCACACCTATAATATATTCATGCTATAATGGGTGTGGTGTCTTTGTGACTATAATGAATGTAACTCTTGGGGAAAGATCTTTACCTTCTCTCAAGTTGTCTTATAATGGCAGTATTATAATGTGTATGAAGGAAAAAACTCAGATTCATGTGATGACTATCTCGACACCCATGAGATAAGCTCAATTTTTATATGATTCAACATTCATTATCAACACTTTTACATAAGTATAATATTCAACATGCAGACCTGACATTCATGTGAAGAAGGGTTAACATAATATTGGAATATCCATGGAATATCAAGTTCTATGATGATAGACTCAGTATCTTGAAGTGGTGATTCCATCACAACATTCAAGGCATAATAATCAAAACCAACAGAATAAGCACACAATCCAACTCGCACTTAAAATACCTCAATGTTTAAGGTCCTAAAACAGACTAAAAAACCCCCCAAAAGTTATTCTTTAACAATATGGTTTAGAAGCATAAGAAGACCTTTCTTAGAGCGGCAAATCCTCCCGTGTCATTGGCTTGAGAAATAATTCTCCTCTATATCTCTGCATTAAGAAACAATGCTCCTTTATGTCACAGCCTTGACAAACAATACTCATGTGTGTTGCTAAACATAATAGTGATAGTGAGATTATTATTAAGAATTATAAACATAATTATTTAACTTACAAAGGAAACATTGATAATACTTTAGAACAACTTCATCAACGTGCTTAGATATAACAATTTCATCAATGTGCTTCGAATAAAAAACACTTTCCACCTTTCTATGATGTCCCATGTTGACAGAAATGTATAAATATTTAACTTTATTTCTCATAGAAATTTTATAATATCTCGAAAATAATAAATATCCATCATCCAATTCTTGATTGATCCATAGCTTAATGTACCAAAAACATTAATCATAATCATGCAGTATCTAAGGTAACAGAGATATATATCAAGCCATCATCAGTGTCATCATACTCAACTGCCATGACTTTCTTTTATCAATAATAATTGGGAAAGAAAAGTCATTGGGTCATTTTTCCAGGTATTTTATAGTTCCCTCTAAGGCCTTGCTTTAGGTGGTCATATAGCCTTCAATCATGAGCTCCTCATACGAGAGATGAGACTTTCCACGATGCAACTACAACAACCAACTTATAGGAAGCTTGCTTTAGGTCAGAGAGGAAAATTCTGAAGAATCATCATGGTCCTTGTTCAACCAGGGTGAATAAATCCTCTCACGATGTTACCGCAAAACTTCTGCATTATCCTTCAATGTTAGATGAATGCTACCAATGCATAAAATTCCCCAACCCATGATGAGGAGGGTTCCTTCGCATTCAGGCATCCATATCCACAATACCATTCTTTATAAGTTCCTAACATAATGCATCAAAGAGCCCAATTACCCAACCAAGATGCAAAAATTAGGGTCTTCTGCTTATCATGATTGTCAAGACATAAAATATGTTATGCACTTTCTTCAAGGTACCTCCATTTTAATGCTCATAAGGATTGTTACAAGGAACTTCTCCAATGTGCCATGCACTTTTTTACTCCTAGCTGCCAAACTTCCAAGGGGTACCCAAAGGTGCCAACATAAAGGTGTTGCATGAACTTGGATTGATCCAACTGCTAGAAAAAGATGTGAATGGCTACTACCATACAAAATTATTGCACTTGAACTATTGCCACCATTCACAACTACAGTTGCCACCACCACTACTCCAAATGTGCATAGTCACTACTCCTACACTCCTCCTACACTTCAAGGCTAAAAACACTATGCCGATTAGCCAATCTGATTTCTATTGCTCAGCTCATCAAGTTCTCTTAGTCATTAAAGTCAAAGTTACTATCTTATTGATTATTTTCATCATCACTCTTAGTGGTGCCTCTAACGTCTCTGTTCAAACAAAATTAAAGTCTATAGTCAAGTTATATAAGCTAGTATCATACATCGATCAAATGCATCTGGAGCAACTTGCCTACTATTATTTGTTTTGCATGTGTCAAGGAGAATTATACCTTAAGTGTGATGATGCCTTTTTTTTCTGAAGCTTCTTGCTATCAACAGTATACCACAAGGTTTAGGCTTGTTGATGCCTTTTAGGATCCCTTCAGGTTGTTTGCCTCGTTCTACAAACCACTCATTCAAGACAGTGTTAAAGACTATAATATCTAGCAAAATATAGAAGATATTTGTGCTTATTGAAACTGTATGATCTTCAGAACTTACTCACCGCAGGTATACTTCAATTATGCCCACAGGAGGAATATCATGAAAACTTTAGGATTATTTTCATACAAAATGTTATTGTCACAAGGGTGTTGTATCAAAACATAGTAATGATATTATTAAGCAACTACTGTAGCGCAATGATGAACCTTGAGGCTTACTGCTGTAATAAGATAAAGCTATTATATACAATGAGACTACTTGACAACACAACTACTGTGGAAATGATGAGATCTTAATTATGATGCCCTTTCACTTCTTCAACTTAAATATGCCAAGTGAAAGTAACACATGTCTTCACTTAGGTCATTACTTAAAATGATCAGAGGTATGCTCCAGTACAATCATAACCAATCATTCAAGGTAGGATATCAAAAAAATAAACATGCCACTGTAGGTTGATCAAACTTCAGGTGTGAACTAAGATATTTAATGAAGTTGGAAGATTTCATTCCTAAAATGCGAATGTCTTAAGAGCTTATACAGATGCCGACATTGTCACGGTTTATACTTGATTCATCAAGAAAGTCGATAATATTTGCGTCAAATCATGGATCAGGGTGCCCAAAACTGATCAATGATCAAAATAGCCATTAGAAGAGGAATCCAGGGCACACCTCTGTCATGATTCCATTTCAAATCACAAGATCATATGTAGGTAGACATATCTTGGATTACTTATTCCTGTTAAGTATATATATATATATATATATATATATATATATTTTTTTTTTTTTTTATTTATTTATTTATTTAATAGATATATAGATATGCATCAAAAGTTCCAATTTTCGGTGTGCCAAAATTCTCAAATCACTAGATCTAAGAGGACATCTAACATCATCATTCTAATAATTTATAGTCATTCAAATAGATTCTTCTAGGCAAGCTCGGAAAAGGAAAAAAAAATCGTGTTTTCAGAAGTTACAGACCTTTCTTGCTACCATCTCTGGGTACTTATCTTGAAAAAGTGCAAGAATTTGGTTTGATGCAACTCTCAATTCTCTCTTCAGCATATTATTAAGATCTGTGATTTGAATCATGGCATTGACACCACCAGGGTTGAAATCAAGGAGCTTGATTCCCTTCTCTAGAATTTGAACCCTTCATCTTAGAAACTTCTTCATCTTCTCATCGTCTCCAAAGTTCTTCTGGTAGAGCTTCTTGTCTCGAAAAATCCCATAAGAAATGTAGCACATAGGGTGGCCCACTTTATCATAACAATGCATGAAGGCCACTAAATTCAGATTCTCATCAAATTTCATATCCTCTTCAACTATATTGTCAACTCCAAATGCCTTCCTCCATGCCACACAATGCTGCAACATGATTAATGCATCATTCACCCTGAAATCTCTGGCACGAAGATATTTCATAAGTATAACATCAGTCTCTGGGCCAAATAAGCAAGGGAACCCATTAAGGGTGCATTAATGTAGGTGGAAGGTTCATATTGATCATAATTGTTTCTCACATCATTAAACCTATCCATGTTGTCTGGGCCTACCACCACAGCTCCCACCAAGATGTTGGGATTGGGTGCACTGCTATACAGAGATTGGAAGCCTTCCTTCCATGGAATGGGTTGAGGATGATTGTCCTTGGAGGGCAGAGAAGAAGCTCTGTGATGAATAAGTTTTCGATAGAGGAAACCATATCCAACCATGTACGACATCCTCATAGGATTATGTCCTAGTATGTAATAAACCTTGATCAAGAATATGAATATGAATATACCTCACATTTCTTGCATACAAAGATTTTAAACAAACAATTAGCTTCACTCTATGGCCACACCGAGGATTTTTCTAGGAATTTCAATTTAGGATTTTCACATTTCAAATGAAAAATGTATAAAGATTGAAAACATGATAATATCAATTCCTAAACAAAATGCATTCAACATATATTAACATCATGTAAACACAACATATCCAAGGTTTCCCAGACTATCCCTAGTAAACCAGGTTGAGAATCTTCATCTCACGCAACTTCATCGCCAAAACCTCAAATTGGAACTGTAGGATTTAAGGGGGACAATTTGCTTCCAGTGCATTTTCACACCACTTGGACGATCAAAGCATAAAAAAAGCAGACATATTTGGACACATTCAACTAACAGAGACCCAAATTCACTTATGTGTAAAATTTAAATCTAAGGTTCAAACCATGAATCTCTATGTTGTCTCTATCGCACCCTACTATCATTGAGTGTTTTCACCCCTTTATGACATAAGTCTGGGCTTACTATTTGTTTTTTATGGTTTTTAAGATCTATCTTGGTAGAAAAAAACCCTGGAACCAATCTGTAACAAAATAGATTTATATTGTTTATAAAATAATCTTTAATAAAGTCAATAGAAAGCATTCATTTTGAATTACATCCAGTAAAGATACATAACGATGAGAACTTACGGGACAAAATTATAATTAGTCCACTCCATTTTTAGATCACAGATGCAAATGATTTCTCTTTTCGCTGAGGTAAAGTGATTCTCAAAACATTATACTGAAACTTCTCTTACTGAGAAACCTCTCTGGTGATGAGAAGTGTCAACAGTTTGGATTTATATCCCTATAAAAGTAAATGTATGCCCTGCTTCACTATGAAAAGTTACTTTTAACTGAATTTTTAGAGAGATAGAGATGGATCCATTATCATACCCTTTATCCTGCATAAAGGTTATGCTAAAAGTAAAAAACTCTTGTTCCCAACAAAACTCGTCAGTGATGGAAAGTGTTAAAAGTTTGGTTTTGTAGGATTATACAAGTAATCCATACCCTGTCTCACTATCAGAAGATACTTTGAAATTTGAATTAAATTTTCAAATATCGAAATATGGATCCATTATTATATCCCTGATGCATTGTATAGGTTATGATACAAATCATAAAGAGTGATGTGCTTGTAATAAACACGATATCTATGTTCTGGAGTCTGGACACAAACTAATTTTAGGAAATTAGGAAATTAATTTTTTTGTGAGGGGTTAGATTGCTAGAATTATCTATTTTACATATAGATGAGACCTGCATGGGATTTTTTTGGATGGGGAAATAAAATTATATAGGCTTAAGGCTCAATTATTTTGGGCACATACACTAGCACAAATGGCAGAGATGTTTTTTGTTCTAGAGGACCGAAAGGATAATTTGGTAACCTAAGGCAGAGCAATGAAGGTCCTAGTCTAATATATATATCGAAGTTCTAAGCACACTTGACATGCTCTAGAATCACTCCAAAATATTTGAATTATGTGTTGTTTCATAAATTTATATTATGTGTTTTTTCAAGAGGACTGAAACCCATTTTATGCATAAAATAAACTCAAAGGCAATAATTATAAACTGAGCCATCACTCTCCTTCATGCCATCATCTTGGAGAAAGTATTTGATTAATATTACAATCACATGTCACATCAAATTTGGTGCTATATTATAGGCATACATATAGAAAATAGTTTTTTTAAGTCTATAATAAGTGACATGAGTCACCATAAGACCACCTCCTAAGCATAATTATATTAAAAGGATTTAATCATAGGAACTGATATTCTGCAAATTATTTCTAAGCATAAAGGATACCGAGAGCGAAGGCTCACCGGGCTTATCATCTAGCTACAGTTGTCAGTGACCTTAGAAGATACAATTTGTAGTATAAGTTCTATGTAGACTTTCAATGTCAAGATTGGTATATATGTATACACAACTCAAATCGATACAATTCAATGAGCCAAGAAAAGTTGCAAGCGTCTCTCTTGAAGATCTTTACAAACAAATTTTGATGAAAGCAATTGATATCTTAAGATGTGTACACCACATAACCAGACAGAAAGGATGTCCACAGTTAGAATTCTTCACATGACATTAATAAAAGGCACTATACCCCTTGAAGACAGTTTTTATGATCATGACAATTTTTAAATTAGAATAAATAATTAATTTTCTTGGGTCCAAACCCACATATTTGGGTCAAAACTCCAACTACTTGGGTAATTTTCCCAACCAACTCCTTTTCGTGGGTTTTCACCTCTCAAAAATTCCTTTGAGCTACCCAAATTCCAACATAGTCCACCAAGAAACAAGCAAGTAACGATGTTATCCCTTGGCCATATGGTCTCAAGGTTCCCTAACTTCCTATAGATGGGTGGATCCACTCTATCTTCCTCATGTCAATCCCCATATCTTGGCTTAGAACCCTACCCTAGATAATTACCATGACTAGCCTCCTTGTGTAACTAGTGTGGTCAATTCTTAGTATTTATTTACTTAGGTAGTTTTCTGGAGTCTCTTTCATGGACATGACATGTAAACATTATGTGAGTTGGTGATCTCTGTTTGACTCCTAGATTTGTTTGTGGAAGCTACATTTTCAGTCCTTTTTTCTTATATTAAATCCATATGTATATCATTCCCTTAATGATTAAAAGAATCTGTATTTAAAAATATATATATATATATACTCCACTTCATAAAATGCTACCCCATTTGAAAACCTTCTTGAAATTTTTTTTACTACCCCTACAATCATCAATACTCATAAAAGGAGATTGTAGGTAATTTATAATCCTATGGATGATGGTGAAATAAATCAAGAATCTGTGATTCTCCAGAATCCCTTATACAAAATTTTCCCATAGATGGAGAAGGGATTTATAGATATGGTAAGCCAAGCAATACAGTACTTCAATAGACACATATTTATGACATCTCAATTCCTTCACTAATGAGAAGGTGGAAGCAAATATTTTCAATGATCATGTTTAAAAAATTGAACATGAGAAATTGGAATAGTTGGTGAAGCTGAAGGAAATAATGATTTATCTACTCTATAGTTCTCCATGCAATTTAGTTGTTAGTGGTCACTAGGAGAACTTCAACTAATCAATGATCATCACTCACGCTTATTCATTTTTTCCAAATTGAAAAACTACACACATTGATTTGTGTAAGTGTTTAGACTCGACTCTTTTGAAAAATAAATTGAAATGAAGGACAAAAGAAGTAATATTATTTACAAGTTATTTGACTTCAAGCTAAACGACTGAACAAAATTGAACAATACATTAGCTCAACAACTAAAAGAAGAGAATGTTTTCAAGTTTCAAGTAGCACCTTTCATAGACAAAGATTAGGTAGGTATAATGTCTCTATTAGGATTTGAACATTGGTGGGTGAATAACAACACCCCCAGTTCACCAACCAAGTCTCCCCTTAGTGAAAAAAGAGGTAAATGTTGGAGGAATGGGCTTGAGAGAAAGGAAATGAAGTTGTGGATTCAAATTCAAAGCCAAACATTTAGAAGTGGATGATGATCTCTAGAAAATAGAGAATCAGAGCCCAAAGGATGCTAAGGACTCAGTTTACATTTAATACACTAAAGATGAGGATGATCTATGAATTAAAATCCCAAGATGAAGAAAGAACATAGAAGCATGACAAAACTAGTACCATGCAGACTAGAGAGAAGAAATCAATTCAGTCAAGCATTGATGATTTGAAGATGAAAGCTAAACATAGGAAAAGAAGCATTAACAAGGTATTTGCATGGCACTAACTGAATTCAAGACAATAATAGTTAGATAGACTATATTAATCCCTTTCTTAAGTAGTAGGGCTTCTAACATAAAATGCTTAATTAAGAAGTGGGGCTTCCAGAGTAAAATGCTCAATGATGAATATAATAATATTAGGGATGAGAATATTGGAAAAATCAGTTCTAAATGTTGCAAAACTAAAAATAACCTACAATTGATCCAAAGTAGTTCTCATGACGTGACTGATTTTGGACTAGAAACTAGATGAAGTGTAACATAACTTGAAGTACTATTTTATAATTGGTTGGATTATCAGCTCTTGAGATGGTAGTGAAATATTAGATACCCAATTTCCAACATATTCCACCAAGAAACAAGTAGGTAATGATGTTTTCCCTTGGAAATATGGTCTTAAGCTTCCCTAACTTGCTATAGATGGGTGGACCCACTCTAGGTTCCTAGTGTCAATCCCCATATCTTGGATTAGAACCCTACCCTAGAGAATTACGATGACTAGCCTCCTTGTGTAACTAGTGTGGTGAATTCTTAGTATTTATTTACTTAGGTAGTTTTCTATAGTCTCTTTCATAGACAAGACATGTAAACATTACATGAGTTGGTGATCTATGTTTGACTCCTATATTTATTTGTTGAAGCTACATTTTCAGCCCTTTTTTATTATATTAAAGCCATATGTATATCATTCCTTCAATAGTCAAAGGAACCTGTATTTAAAAGTATATATATATAAACTCCACTTCATAAACTGCTACCCCATTTGAAAACCTTCTTGAAATGTTTTTTGCTACCCTACAACCATCAATACTCATAAAACGATATCGTAGGTAATTTATAATCCTAAGAATGATGGTGAAATCAATGGAGAATCTATGATTCTCCAGAATCCCTTATACAAAATTTTCCCATAGATGGAGAAGGGATTTACAGATATGGTAAGCCAAGGAATACAGTACTTCAATGGACACATATTTATGACATCTCAATTCCTTCACTAATGAGAAGGTGAATGCAAATATTTTCAATGATCAAGTTTAACAAATTGAACATGATAAATTGGAATAGTTGGTGAAGCTGAAGGAAACCAAACTTTATCTACTCTATAGTTCTCCATGCAAATTAGTTGTTAGTGGTCGCTAGGATAACTTCAACTAATTAATGATCATCACTCATTCTTATTCATTGTTTCCAAATTGTAAAACTACACACATTGATTTGGGTAAGTGTTTAGACTCCACTCTTTCGAAAAATCAATTAAAATGAAGTAAAAAAGGAGTAAGATTCATTACAATTTATTTGACTTAAAGATAAACAACTGAAAAAAATTGAACGATACATTAGCTCAGCAACTAAAAGAACAAAATTTTTTCAAGTTTCAAGTGGAACCTTTCATAGACAAAGAGCAGGGGGGTAGAATGTCTCTGTTAGGATTTGAACATTGGTGGGTGAATAACAACACCCCCAATTCACCAACCAGGTCTCTCCTCAGTGAAAAAAAGGGAAATGTTTGAAGAATGGGCTTGAGAGAAAATAAATAAAGTTGTGGATTCAAATTCAAAGCCAAACATTTCGAAGTGGATGATGATCTCTAGAAAATAGAGAATCAAAGCCAAAAGGATGCTAGAGAATCAGTTGAAATTGACTACACTAAAGATGAGTATGATCTATGAAGTCAAATCCCAAGATGAAGAAATAGCATAGAAGCATGACAAAACTATTGCCATACAGAATAGAGAGAATAAATCAATTCAGTCAAACATTGATGATTTGAAGATAAAAGCTAAAAATGGGAAAATATGCACTAACTAGATATTCACATAGCACTAACTGAGGTCAAGACAATAATAGTTAGAGAGAATATATGAATCCTTTTCTTAAGAAGTAGGGCTTCCAACCTAAAATTCTTACTTAAGCAGTGGGGCTTCTAGAGTAAAATGCTCAATGATGAATATAAGAATATTAGGGATGAGAACATTGGAAAAATCAGTTCTAAATGTTGCAAAACTGAAAATAACCTGTAGTTGTTCCAAAGTAGTTCTCATAACGTGTTTGATTTTGGACTAGGAACTAGATGAAGTGTAACATCACTTGAAGTACTATTTTATAAGTGGTTGGATTATCAGCTCTTGAGATGGTAGTGAAAAACTAGATACCCAAATTCCAACATAGTCCACCAAGAAACAAGGAGGTAATGATGTTATCCCTTGGCAATATGGTCTCAAGCTTCCATAACTTCCTATAGATGGGTGGAACCACTCTAGCTTCCTAGTGTCAATCCCCATATCTTGGCTTACAACCCTACCCTAGATAATTACCATGACTAGCCTCCTTGTGTAACTAGTGTGGTCAATTCTTAGTATTTACTTACTTAGGTAGTTTTTTGTAGTCTCTTTCATGGACAAGACATGTAAAAATTACGTGAGTTGGTGATCTCTGTTTGAATCTTGGATTTTTTTGTGGAAACTACATTTGCAACCCTTTTCTCTTATATTAAAGCCATATGTATATCATTCCTTTAATAGTTAAAGGAATCTGTATTTAAAAATATATATATAAACTCCACTTCATAAACTGCTACCCCATTTGAAAACCTTCTTGAAATGTTTTTTTCTACCCTACAACCATCAATACTCATAAAACGATATCGTAGGTAATTTATAATCCTAAGAATGATGGTGAAATCAATGGAGAGTCTATGATTCTCCAGAATCCCTTATACAAAATTTTCCCATAGATGGAGAAGGGATTTACAGATATGGTAAGCCAAGGAATATAGTACTTGAATGGACACATATTTATGACATCTCAATTCCTTCACTAATGAGAAGGTGAATGCAAATATTTTCAATGATCAAGTTTAACAAATTGAACATGATAAATTGGAATAGTTGGTGAAGCTGAAGGAAACCACACTTTATCTACTCTATAGTTCTCCATGAAAATTAGTTGTTAGTGGTCGCTAGGATAACTTCAACTAATTAATGATCATCACTCATGCTTATTCATTGTTTCCAAATTGTAAAACTACACGCATTTATTTGGGTAAGTGTTTAGACTCCACTCTTTCAAAAAATCAATTAAAATGAAGTACAAAAGGAGTAAGATTCATTACAATTTATTTGACTTAAAGATAAAAAACTGAAAAAAATTGAACGATACATTAGCTCAGCAACTAAAAGAACAAAATTTTTTCAAGTTTCAAGTGGAACCTTTCATAGACAAAGAGCAGGGGGGTAGAATGTCTCTGTTAGGATTTGAACATTGGCGGGTGAATAACAACACCCCCAATTCACCAACCAGGTCTCTCCTCAGTGAAAAAAAAGGGAAATGTTTGAAGAATGGGCTTGAGAGAAAATAAATAAAGTTGTGGATTCAAATTCAAAGCCAAACATTTCGAAGTGGATGATGATCTCTAGAAAATAGAGAATCAAAGCCAAAGGATGATAGGGACTCAGTTTAAATTGACTACACTAAAGATGACGATGATCTATGAAGTCAAATCCCAAGATGAAGAAAGAACATAGAAGCATGACAAAAATAGTACCATGCAGACTATAGAGAAGAAATAAATTCATTCAACCATTGATGATTTGAAGATAAAAGATAAACATAGGAAAAGATTCATTAACTATATATTCACATGGCACTAACTGAAGTCAAGACAATAATAGTTAGATAGACTATATGAATCCCTTTCTTAAGAGGTAGGGCTTGCAGCGTAAAATGCTTACTTAAGCAGTGGGGCTTCCAGAGTAAAATGTTCAATGATGAATGTAAGAATATTAGGGATGAGAACATTGGAAAAATCAGTTCTAAATGTTGCAAAACTGAAGAGAACCTGCAGTTGATCAAAAGTAGTACTCATGACGTGATTGATTTTGGACTAGAAACTAGATGAAGTGTACATCAATTGAAGTACTATTTTATAAGTGGTTGGATTATCAGCTCTTGAGATGTTAGTGAAATATTAGATACCTAAATTTCAGCATAGTCCACCAAGCAACAAGAAGGTAATGATGTTATCCCTTGGCCATATGGTCTCAAGCTTCCCTAAGTTCTTATAGATGGGTGGACCCACTCTAGCTTCCTAGTGTCAATCCCCATATCTTGGCTTAGAACCCTACCCTATAAATTACCATGATTAGCCTCCTTGTGTAACTAGTGTGGTCAATTATTAGTATTTATTTACTTAGGTAGTTTTCTATAGTCTCCTTCATGGACAAGACATGTAAACATTACGTGAGTCGGTGATCTCTGTTTATGTCCTGGATTTCTTTGTGGAGGCTACATTTGCAGCCCTTTTTTCTTATATTAAATTCATATGTGTATCATTCCTTTAATATTTAAAGGAATATGTATTTAAAAATATATATATAAACTCCACTTCATAAACTGCTCCCCTTTTGAAAACCTTCTTGAAATGTTTTTTGCTACCCCTACAACCATCAATACTCATAAAATGAGATTGTAGGTAATTTATAATCATAAGGACGATGGTGAAATCAATGAAGAATATGTGATTCTCCATAATCCCTTATACAAAATTTTTCCATAGATGGAGAAGGGATTTACAGATAGGGTAAGCCAAGGAATACAGTACTTCTGTAGACACATATTTATGACATCTCAATTCCTTCACTAATGAGAAGGTGAATGCAAATATTTTCAATGATCATGTTTAAGAAATTGAACATGAGAAATTGGAATAGTTGGTGAAGCTGAAGGAAACCACGCTTTATCTACTCTATAGTTCTCCATGCAAGTTAGTTGTCAGTGGTTTCTAGGAGAACTTAAACTAATTAATGATCATCACTCGCACTTATTCATTGTTTCCAAATTGTAAACTACACACATTGATTTGGGTAAGTGTTTAAACTCCACTCTTTTGAAAAATCAATTGAAAGGAAGGACAAAAGAAGTAAGATTCTTTACAAATTATTTGACTTCAAGCTGAAGAAATGAACAAAATTGAATGATACATTAGCTCAACAACTAAAAGAAGAGAATGTTTTGAAGTTTCAAGTAGCACCTTTCATAGAAAAAGAGCAGGGGATAGAATGTCTCTATTAGGATTTGAACATTGGTGGGTGAATAGAAACACTCTAGTTCACCAACTTGAAGTGCCCCCTCGGTGAAAAAATAAGGAGAATGTTTGAAGAATGGGCTTGAGATAAAGGAAATGAAGTTGTGGATTCAAATTCAAAAGCCAAACATTTAGAAGTGGATGATGATCTCTATAAAGCTAGAAGAATCAAAGGCGGGAGGATGTTAGGGACTCGAGTTGAAATTGAATACACTAAAGATGAGGATGATATTAGTCAAAATCCCAAGATGAAGAAAGAAAATAGAAGCATGACAAAACTAGTGTGCGAGACTAGAGAAGAAATCAATTCAGTCAACCATTGATGATTTGAAGATAAAAGCTAAACATAGGAAAATATGCATTAACTAGATATTCGCATGGCACTAACTAAAGTCAAGACAATAATAATTAGATATACTATATGAATCCTTTTCTTAAGCAATAAGGCTTCCAATGTAAAATGCTTACTTAAGCTGTGGGGCTTCCAGAGTAAAATTCTCAATGATGAATATAAGAATATTAGGGATGAGAACATTGGAAAAATCAGTTCTAATTGTTGCAAAACTAAAAAGAACCTACAGTTGATCCAAAGTATTTCTCATGACGTGACTGATTTTGGACTAGAAACTAGATGAAGTGTAACATCACTTGAAGTAATATTTTATAAGTGGTTGGATTATCAGCTCTTGAGATGGTAGTGAAATATTAGATACCCAAATTCCAACATAGTCCACCAGGAAATAAGCAGGTAATGATGTTATCCCTTGGCCATATGGTCTCAAGCTTCCCTAACTTCCTATAGATGGGTGGACACACTCTAGCTTCCTAGTGTTAATCCCCATATCTTGGCTTAGAACCCTACTCTAGAGAATTACCATGACTAGCCTCCTTGTGTAACTAGTGTGGTCAATTCTAAGTATTTATTTACTTAGTTAGTTTTCTTTAGTCTCTTTCATGGACAAGACATGTAAACATTACGTGAGTTGGTGATCTATTTTTTATATATATATGTACATATATATATATATATATATATATATATATATATATATATATATATATATATATATGATATATATATATATATATATATATATATATATATATATATATATATATATATATATATATATATATATATATATATATATATATATATATATGTATTTATATATATATATATATATATATATATATATATATATATATATATATATATATATATATATATATATATATATATATATATATATATATATATATATATGTATGTATATATATATAAACTCCACTTAATAAAGTGCTACCCATTTGAAAACCTTCTTGAAATGTTTCTTTCTACCACTACAACCATCAATACTCATAAAAGGATATTGTAGGTAATTTATAATCCTAAGGACGATGGTTAAATCAATGAAGAATCTGTGATTCTCCATAATCCCTTATACAAAATTTCCCCATAGATGGAGAAGGGATTTACAAATATGGTAAGCCAAGGAATACAGTACTTCAATAGAAACATATTTATGACATCTCAATTCCTTCACTAATGAGAAGGTGAATGCAAATATTTTCAATGATCATGTTTAACAAATTGAACATGATAAATTGGAATAGTTGGTGAAGCTGAAGGAAACCACACTTTATCTACTCTATAGTTCACCATGCAAGTTAGTTGTCAGTGGTCGCTAAGATAACTTCAACTAATTAGTGATCATCACTCACGCTTATTCATTGTTTCCAAATTGCAAAACTACACACATTGATTTGGGTAAGTGTTTAGACTCCACTATTTTGAAAAAACAATTGAAAGGAAGGACAAAATAAGTAAGATTTTTTACAAGTTATTTGACTTCAAGCTGAACAACTGAACAAAATTGAACGAAACATTAGCTCAGCAACTAAAAGAAGAGAATGTTTTCAAGTTTCAAGCAGCACCTTTCATAGACAAAGACCAGGGGGGTAGAATGTCTCTGTTAGGATTTGAACATTGGTGGGTGAATAACAACACCCCCAGTTCACCAACCAAGTCTCCCCTCAGTGACAAAAGAGGAAAACATTTGAGGAATGGCTAGAGAAAAAGGAAATGAAGCTGCGGATTCAAATTCAAAGCCAAACTTTAGAATTGGATGATGATCTCTAGAAAAAATAGAATCAAAGGCCAAAGCATGTTAGGGACTCAATTTAAATTTACTACACTAAAGATGAGGATGATTTATGAAGTCAAATCCCAAGATGAAGAAAGAACATAGAAGCATGACAAAACTAGTACCATGCAGACTAGAGAGAAGAAATCAATTCAGCCAACCATTGATTGTTTTAAGATAAAAGCGAAACATAGGAAAAGATGCATTGACTAGATATTCGCATGGCACTAACTGAAGTCAAGAAAATAATAGTTAGGTAGACTATATGAATCCCTTTCTTAAGCAGTAGGGATTCCAGCATAAAATTCTTACTTAAGCAGTGGGGCTTCTAGAGTAAAACTCTCAATGCTGAATATAAGAATATTAGGGATGAGAACATTGGAAAAATTAGTTCTAGATGTTGCAAAACTGAAAATAACCTGCAGTTGATCAAAATTAGTTCTCATGACGTGTTTGATTTTGGACTAGAAACTAGATGAAGTGTAACATCACTTGAAGTAATATTTTATAAGTGGTTGGATTATCAGCTCTTGAGATGGTAGTGAAATATTATATACCCAAATTCCAACATAGTCCACCAAGCAATAAGCAGGTAATGATGTTATCCCTTGGTCATATGGTCTCAAGCTTCCCTAACTTCCTATAGATGGGTGGACCCACTTTAGCTTCCGAGTTTCAATCCCCATATCTTGGCTTAGAACACTACCCTAGATAATTACCATGACTAGCCTCTTCGTGTAACTAGTGTGGTAAATTCTTAGTATTTATTTACTTAGGTATTTTTCTGTAGTCTCGTTCATGGAAAAGACATGTAAACATTACGTGAGTTGGTGATCTCTGTTTGACTCCTGGATTTGTTTGTGGAAGCTACATTTGAAGCCCTTTTTTCTTATATTAAATCCATATTTATATCATTCCTTTAATAGTTAAACGAATCTATATTTAAAAATATATATATATATATAAACTCCACTTCATAAACTGCTATACCATTTGAAAACCTTCTTGAAATGTTTTTTTCTACCCCTACAACCATCAATACTCATAAAAGGAGATTGTAGGTAATTTATAATCCTAAGGACGATGGTGAAATCAATGAAGACTTTGTGATTCTCCAGAATCCCTTATACAAAATTTTCCCATAGATGGAGAAGGGATTTACAGATATGGTAAGCCAAGGAATACAGTACTTTAGTAGACACATATTTATGAAATCTCAATTCCTTCACTAATGAGAAGGTGAATGCAAATATTTTCAATGATCATGTTTAACAAATTGAACATGAGAAATTGGAGTAGTTGGTGAAGCTGAAGGAAACCACGCTTTATCTAATTTATAGTTCTCCATGCAAGTTAGTTGTCAGTGGTCGCTAGGAGAACTTCAACTAATTAATGATCATCACTCATGCTTATTCATTGTTTCCAAATTGCAAAACTACACACAATGATTTGGGTAAGTGTTTAGACTCCACTCTTTTGAAAAATCAATTGAAAGGAAGGACAAAATAAGTAAGATTATTTACAATTTATTCGACTTCAAGTTGAACAACTGAGAAAAATTGAACGATACATTGGCTCAACAACTAAAAGAAGATAATTTTTTCAAGTTTCAAGTAGCACCTTTCATATACAAAGAGTAGGGAGTAGAATTTCTCTATTAGGATTTGAACATTGGTGAGTGAATAATAACACCCCCAGTTTACCAACCAAGTCTCCCCTTAGTGAAAAAAGAGGGAAATGTTTGAAGAATGGGCTTGAGAGAAATGAAATGAATTTGGGGATTCATATTCAAAGCCAACCATTTAGAAGCGGATGATGATCTCTAGAAAATAGAGAATAAAAGGCCAAAGGATGATAGGGACTCAGTTTAAATTGACTAC
>CM076582.1:734682009-734807009 GCA_034641835.2 Pinus albicaulis
GAATAAACCATCCTAGCTGAATGCACAGCACAAGAGCATAGCATTGGGCCAGTCGGGTAAGTTTGCCAGGCATGTCGGGCCGTTGTTGAACGCGCAGCCTAGGCAAGTAGCACCGAGCCAGTCGGGTGGTTGCATAAGCCTATTGGGCCACTGCGTGCAGAGTCAAACACTACCACACCTGTCATGCCTCTTCTGAATGTGATCAGTGAGTAGTGCCCAAGCCTGTTGGACCTCTGCTAAACGTGCTTAGTGCATAGCACCCGGGCGAGGTTGCACGTTGGTTCTGGGCGTAGACTGACGGGTCTGCACGAAGGTAAACACATAGCACTGGGTCACAAGTGCACAACAATTAGTGTATTTCACACTGTTAACAAGCTCCAGGAGCGTAGCAAGGGTTTCTAGGTGCACAATATAGGGAAAATGTTTCTCGAAGTTTGCCAGAACTTCAAAATTTTCTCTTGAAGGCTTTTCACTCTCTTCAAATTCAAAATAAGATATGAAGAGAGTAGAGAGGTCATTTATACTTCTTAGGAAAAATAAATTAAAATTGAAAACCCACTTTTGCTAATGTTTTCAGTTTTTTGGTCACTTTATCACTTTGACTAATATCTTTTTGACCTTTTATTGCAGGTGACTTGAAAAATTTTCAAAGTAGCTCTTCTTCCTTTGGTGGCAGTTTGCTCGAGAAATGAAAAATATCCCTTTTAACCTTGAGGACCTTGGCACTATCAAACCTCTTTTTGCTTGCACTGAGAAACTGAAAACATGTTTTTATCCTTTTTTTTGACATTTCTGAGTGTGAGTGACATGAAAACATGTTTTCTTTCCTCCTTACTCATTTGGGCAGTGAGGCATAATAAACCTATCTCTAACAAGTGCTTTTTATTCATAACCATGTATGCCATCTCCCTTTAGCCACTTCTGATTTGCAAGTGCCATGTCATACTGATCTTTTCCCTTCTGACATTCTTGGATTTTGACAACTTTAGACACATAACAGTAACCTCGTGATTAGATTTATTTCTCATCTTGAAACTCAACCCCAGGCTTTTATTCCTTTGAACTTTAGAGGGAAATTGACTGCTCTTGAAAACTTGACCTCCCTCACTGATACTCTTTGCATTCTTTCCCTTTGAGGTAGTGAGATATTCTACCTTGACAAAGCCTAGGAGTTACCTTCAATAGTCCCTGCAAACCTTCTGTGTGATGCATTAGATCCTTGTTGGGCATACTACTGGTCAAATTAGGTTTAGGAATCCTGATTTTCTTGAACATAGGCTACTTCCTCCTTCTTTGCTCTAGATTTCCTTTAATGAGGAGTAGGCCTCTTACCTTACCAATTTTTTCTGCTGATAATCATATTGTCACTCCTGCAGAAATGTCAAAATGAACAGTTATCTGTGTAGAAATTTAAACTTGATAAGGAGGTCTTCCTTGTAGACCTTTCTGATCTATCTTGGATAAACATGTGCTTACTTTCTCTCAGAGTTGATTCAGCTTCTAGCACATGAAAAATAGTGATTTAGAACACCCAAAATAACCCTACAACCTATGAAACCCTAGTGACCTAGTGGGAGGCTCTTTTGACTTGTCCTTTACTGAAATTAGGCTTGGGATCTTAAAAGTGTAAAAATAGATATTTTTAATCATTGAGTGTATTTGAATATATATAAATGGATGTACATGATTTATATAAAGAGCTCGTAGAGGTATTTTTGAGACCATCAATGCTTAAGGTATTTGGTGAACATGGGAAAGAGTATGTTGGTTGGTGATCCTAGATGGAAAATGGAGGGTTGAGGCAAGGTAAAACAAGGTACTAAGGTCATGGATGAAAAAAAATGATAATTATGAATGGCATGAGACCATGAGGGGTCCTCTAGGAGTGGCAAGCTAACCATTACATGACAAAATAGTGAAACAGTGAAAAATTTTCTCTAAGGATAATGAAGGCAGTGAGATTCTAAAACTCACAATGTTCATGGAATTTTGTTTTTAGAAATCTAGGACCAATATATAGTCATCTACAGATAGTAAAAATTATGGATGACTAACAGAGATAATAACATAAAACATTGATCTTCGGAAAATGAATCTATCTTCCAAAAAGAGCAACAACAAACCAGCACAAACCCTAACTAAATTATGGAAAAAGGAAGATTTATCAAACAAGACTCTAAGGTATTAAAGAGGAGTTCATAAATAGACTTTGAAAACTATTATAGATCAGGTTAAACCTTAAGAATTTTGTTATCTGACTCTGGAAGAGAAAATTTTAATTTTTTCAAAATTTCGCAGGGGGTGCGCAACTTGTCAGTGCAAACCAGTGCACATGCGCACTGAACTATACTAGAAATTTGTGCAGGTTTCTGCTCTATTTTCCACAGAAAACATTGCAGGGAAAAGAAAACTTGTAAAAAATAAATTTAAGGCTTTCTATATCAGACAATCTAAAAATTTATATTCCCAACCACACTCTGAGAAGTCAAACCAAGAAACCTATAATTTCAAGCCAAACAGATCCAAAGACAACTAAAATTGCCTTCCCCAGTGGATTCACCAATTTTTTTTGTGCATTAATCGCTCTTATGGATAAGATCAATCTCCCTAGTACCCCAACAGGTAACTACAAATAAAGAACCATTAAATGCCTCTTTCTCTAAACTATTTATATTTTAGATTATTACAACTTTGAAATAATGAGTTTATGCTCCTACCTTTCAACTGAGACTGTCGATGTAGCCTTTTTCCTTTTGCTCCAAATTAATTCATCAATGCTAATAAGAATCTGCAATCACAAACAACACAAAATATCAAAGCACCTACAGTATATAATAATCATAAATGCTAGTCAAACTTAGTGATCAAGGAGTCTAAGTATTGACGTCATTTCAATGAATTCAGAAACAAGACAATCAGAAAAAGAGATCCACATGTATTATCATAAATTAAAATGAGAGATCTTACAACCTAAGCCTTAATGTTGTACAAATTTCTCCTGTGTGTTTGCGCAATTGTTTCCTTCAATTTGATAAGCCTTCCTCTCTAGAATGATCAGCATGAAATTTTTTCACAAAGGTGTGATCTTCAATGTACATTCAACAACTTGCTAGTTCATAATCTTATGAACTCTATGAACTCTCTCCAACTTAGAATATATACATATCAGTCTCTACCCTTCAACCTGAAACTTCATCTCAATTTATAGAGAGATTGAGGTAGTTTCATATCCAATTAAGAGAGAGATGAGTTCCTCCCATGAAGGGATTTGGATTCCTTTGGCCAAGGGATAATCTCCATGAGTATAGGGATAAATCTCGAACTAGCACGACTCTATAGGCTTCTAGTTGGGAGAATATTTGAACAACTAGGCTTCTATAATTTACATTTTTATATTTACTTCCTTTTTACGGGGGTGCACAGGTTTTAGTGACGAACACAGTGACAGTCGCTTCGACTAATAGAAGAAGTATCAGTGCATGCACCGGTAATGGTCACAAAAGGCTAGCATGTAACCGTTTAAAGGTTTTAAAGAGCTTTTAGCCAGTTTCCAAGACTTGGTTCAGGAACATGAGTATTTTTTACCTCTATGGGAACATGATATGGATGGTGATAGACCCATAATGACAGTCAAATGTCATGGTGACAAAATGACATGTAATAGATGTGAAGATGAAAATTTTTATGTTTTCTTTGGACGAAGAAGAAAGGGTTTGGTATAGATCTTTATCTTGTTCAAGTATTACCTCTTTGAAAAAATTCCATGCAACATTTAATTCATTTTGCAACACCTTATATGCACACAAGTTTCTTTTTAAAGGCTATTGTGAAAATTAGGACACTTAACAAACTTTTAAAGCTCATAACAATACTACTGAAAAAATAATTGATTATTTTGATAATGTATCAAGTATTCGAAGATTCTATAGCTAGATTAATTATGAATATGTCCTTGAAAACACAAAACTATGTTTTTCGGAAAATGATGCTAAGAGATTTAAAAAGGGTTCTTCTTCAATCATCTCACAAGTATAAAATTTGTTATCCCTATTCCAAACAAATCAAGAAAATATTAAAATGAAAAGAAGTGCAAATCATCATCAAGAATTTATACCTAGCCATAAAGAAAAAGGAGAAATGATTAAGTTGCAGACAAACCCTCAGAAATCATATTTTATACATTTCACTTATGTTCCTATTTATGATATTTATATGATATGGGAGAGTTATGACTCTTCAACAAATTCTCCAAATTTTGATACCTATAGTTCGAAAGATGAAAACTTTATTGTAATTTTTCCTGGATTGATGGAAAATGGAAAGGAAATGTCCTGCAAAAACCTCTTCAAGAAGAGCTTATAAGTGAATATCTCACCAATTTTCATGGCTTCCATGTTCAAAGAGATATACATCAGCAAAATATTCAAGAAAGGGAGGCATCTGAAAATTTCTCTCGTCAGTTTTATGATTCAGTGGCTAACTATATGAGTTTTCTTTAGTCAGCAGTAGATATTATTTTTGGGGTATGTATGAATTTTTTTGTTTGAGGATTTTTCATGGTGAGCACTTGTTTTCATTCTTTAATTTCAATAACATAGATGCATTAGGTATAGTACCTAAATGTTGGTTTGGTACCACTGGAAAGTGGATTTAAATTGAAGAAATTCAATCTTGTATATAGGTAGAAATTGTATTTAAATAAGCTCAGAAAGAGAGAAAATATTTTTTAGTATTCAGATGTTATAGTTTCGTTGATAGAAAAAATAAATAAAGAGCTTGGAAGACAAATTTTCAAGGAGATTGAAATTTTCAGGGATTTTGAATTGGGATCAGCTATGGTTTTTTGTATGAATCCATGCCCAACTAAGGCTACTTATCTATGGTTCTCAACACTTTGATATGAAAGCACTGTCCCCAGGTGGAGCCAGACGTTGTAGCTCATATTTATTTTCTCTATGTTTAAAAGAGCAAGAAAATCACAAGGCCAGATTTATATATATATACCTTTTTAATTTTGATTAATAGATAATAGTGGATTAAGCTGCACTAATCAAATTTCAATACAAACTTAAATTGTTAAACAGGTTGGTCCCTCTATTAAAGTTGGTAATAACTAATTCAGAACCATGTAAAGGTTTCTTATGTTTTGGCATGCGATATAAAATGGATGTGATACCCAAAAAATGGGGAAAACATGATGAAACAACGTGCCTGACGGTTAGCACCCTGAGTGCCTCTGCATAGAATTTTCTTGATTGAATCATACAAGAAATAAAAAACAAAAAATGGTTGCAGGGTGACTCCATCAGGTTTCCTCTATACAGGATTCGGCCCCCGTATTACATCAACAAGAGAGCACAGGTTTTCTGTAGCCATCGTTCCACTCCTCCATCATCACCTGTCATCATATCCCTCCTCCACCACACCATCCATGCCACTCGCCAACTCATCAGTCGTCTTGTCACAATGCTATTTTTTTTAATTTCCCATGCTCACATTTATTTCATGTTCCCCGCCCTTTATTCCGTTCATGTTATAAAATCATGTTCATTTTATTTATTTAAATTACCATTGTGCTTTGCTCTCGCTTCTGTGGATCCAATTTTACAAAGTCACAGCTCCAATCAAAACTTCCCATTGTCACCTAGTTATTTAAACGACTTATCTACATCCAAGAGTCATCAAAATGTATAAGAAATTTGTTTTAGTAGGTTTTTACTCCCACATTCCTTTAATGGACACTGATAGAGAGATATTTGACCCACTTTGCTCCATTAATTATACGGAAATATACCATCTCATCATTCTTAAACAAGTTGAGTCACCCATATATGTTGTTGTTATTAGGTCAGGTGTTTTAGTTGCAATGATTCCTAAAACCTATGTACTCCTAGAGTTTATTCATTGTTTGGTCTCTGCCCTATATCCTTAGAAGTTTTTTTCATGAATAAATTGGGGGAGAACATTTTCCAAGTATCTTTCCTTTTAGTTTAGCAAGCACTGCGTTTTCCCTCTACAAGTTCTTATACTCCTTTCTTGGAGGAAACCCCGTTATTTTCTTTTCAAGACTTGTCTGGGTCAAATTTTTTCAAGTTTATTTCTATTTAATGCCTATCGGAAAGCATTTGCCTTTAAAATTTTCTCACTTCCCTTTGGAAACTTTTGTCGAGGAGGTTAAACGTATTCTACAAATTTTGGCTAAAATTCTAGGAAGAGAGCATACAACTATAATTGAAAGGTTTGTCCTGGGAATGTTCAATTTGATGATGAATCCTAAAAAAAATTTCAATATAACTTCTGTTATCCTAGGTATGTCAGTAATCAAATGACTCTTTCAGTTGTTTTCCATGAGGTCATAGGTCAAAATTTTTACTTTTTCGAACCAGTTCTCATAAATAATTTTGGTCACTAAAGAAAGCCTAAACCATGTATGTTTCTCCTTCATTTCATTTATCATCATCATTTTCAAGGTCATCAACATGATTATTTTCAAGGTCACCATCTCCATCATACTCATTCAAGAGGTATAGGGGTATGTCATTTCATTTCATTTAGGTCAAGTCTAGGTTCAACCCTGCCTTTGGAAAAATCATCAAATTTTCACTAAAATAAGGCAGTGGCCCTCCAATTCATCCATAAAAATCTATTTAAGGAGCAAGAATGTTTATGAAGTTCAAATAAAGCCATATCTCTTGTTTCATATGGCTCAAATTTTGAGAAAAAGTTTCAAACATTTTTTTTCTCTGTCTCATTGTTTGATGAAAAATAGTTTCATTGCCTCATTGTCTCTTTTAAAGGATCAAAAAATAATCATCCACTACTAGAGCTCCAAGGGAGGTAATTTTGACTTGTTGTCCTAGGAAAATACAGAAGAGTTTCATTTCAACCTTCAAAGACATCTTATCTTTGTTAAAAATTCATGTCCATGTAAAAGTTCAAAAGTCTTCAAAAGCAATCTCACTGTCTCATGAAAAGGAGAAAATTTGTCTCAAGGTCTCATTTTAAAAGCCTAAGAAGGTCATCTCAAATGTCAAGGAATGAAAAAGAGGATAAATTATGTTCTCTCATCTTACTGAAAAAGACAAAGAGACACCTTTCATGACAAAGGGTTCAAAAATTCTTTTATGTCTTCTTACCTCATTTGGAAAAGCCAACATCTCATCCTCCAAGTTGTACATTTTTTTTTTAAAAGGTCATTTCAAAGGTCTTGGAGAGTGAAGGAGATTAAATTTTAATTCTCTCATCTCATTTGAAGGGGTAACATGTTGTTTTCATAGTGCAAAAGAGTTAAAGGGTCATGGTAATATCATGTGAAAAGGTGAAAGTCTTCTCACTAGCTTATAAGAGGAAAAAACATACAACCCTTCCATTCATTGTTACCTTTTGCTATGTGTGTGAGTGCATCTCCTCCTCATTTACTCTCTAAAGTATTACAAACTCCAAAACCTAGCATTGAAATTTCATTTGTTACCCTTCAAGATTCTTTTCTCACTAATTGCATTCCTTTGTTACATTTCTGTTCATGAAGGTAAGTCCTTGTTACGCTCCTATCAAGGCTCAAGATCCTATCTTCGCTCAAAAAACACGTTTTTGCGCTCCTGTTTGGTGAGGGAACCTTGTGATACGCTTATGAGTTAGGGTAAAAAGTAGTTGTCATGCTTCTGTGGGGTAAGGGAAGAGTGTGTTACGCTTCTGAGTTGGAACTAAAGCATTGTTACATGTCTCGCTTGGAGTAAAATTTTTGTTAAGTTTCTTTGGTGGCCTAAAAAGTCAACCAATGCTTGAAAACCTCAAGCTTTCGACCTCATCTCTTGTTGTTTCTTTTCCACAAGGTAAGAAAATTCCTGAAGCTTATTTTGGTCACATTTTCTCATTTATTTTAATCATTTCATGTCATTAAAACCTTTTTCATCTCTTTACTATCCACATATTAAAAAAAAAATTATTTATCCAAAACCCTAACCCTGTCATCTAAACCATACCCTATTTCATTCATACATCCCTATGCCTATGCACATTCCTACCACAATCCCTCATAACATGTCAACAAAAATAAAATCCTAATCTAAAGCTATTTTTACACAGTGATAGGAGTAAAAAAATTGAAAGCATATAAGAATGTGTTTTAGGGTTTTTAGGCACTTAAACTTACCCATTTCATGCATTCCAATTTCATTTTGGAGCTATGGAGTCAGCTTATCTTCACAAATTTTATCAACATTTTCTTCCAACTGCATAACCCTAAAAAATCAAAACATTTCTTCACTAGTTTTTCCCACGTCCTCATTTCGGAAATGACTGTGTTTTGAGGACTTGAATGACTTACAGTCATCCATTTGCCTTCATTTCACCTTCATTATGGACACAAGACACCATCCTACTCACTAAAATTTTATCATAATTTTTACTCATCCCCATCACTCCTTTTTCACCTCACAAACGTGTCTTATTGTTGCATAGGACATTCTCATAGTCAAATTTTGGAATTTCCTGTGTTTTAGACATTTGATGCCTTCCACTCAACCATTTGTCTTCATTCCACCTTCTACTTGAATCTGACACACAACACTACCCACTCAATTTTTTCTATAATTTTTCTCAGCTTCAAGGCCCTCCATTTCATCCACCAAACTCACACCTTCATACACTCTGTTTTCAAAATTTCCATTCTCATCTACTGATTTCATTGACATCCCAAAGTTTTCATCATTCCATTTACCAACACCATGGAAAGTGACAAGAAGAGCCTCAAATTAGGGCACCATCTCATACTTGAGACATTCACCATGCACGATATCAATACTACGCCATTAGCCAGAAGATTCTTTCAAAGAACTCAGTGCTTAACATTTTATGAAGGGATAATGGAAGGAGGGTATCATCTTCAGTTATCTAGTATTTTTTCAACAAGATACAATATGGGAAAGGTAACTCTTGCAGGTATGGATATAATTTTATCACCTGACCTAATTGCTTCAGCTACAGGTATTCCTTTTCAGGGAGAGCAGTGGTTCAAGGGTATGGATCTTAACATTGAAACTACAAGTAGTTTCTAAAGCCTCGGGTTAGAGATGATCCAGAATTTATTTTTCCTTTTAGAAACCTCAAAAACATGTATGCTCCACTGATGATGTTCATAATTAAGTAATTTACATGTGAAGGAATATCTCCAGTCTATATAGGTATCACATCAGACTTTTGATGCATTTTTCCAGAGTCAAAACACTTGATTTGCCTCATTATTTATAGAGGAGATTGATTAAGATGGATGAGAAGGTTCAAAGAAGAAGAGAAGATCATCATACTAGTCTCTTTCGTCATGGCCTTATCAATATCATTGTGCTACATCACTTGTCCTCCATAAAAATGGCATGGGAAGACTTATTGGAGAGGTTATCAGCACCACTTTCTGTGTTACCTATTACATCATCACCACAACCAATGGAGACTGGATCTTCTAGCATACCTATTCAGCTTTCAAATGTACCTAGGGTTGTGTTATTTTCTCACACATATGGGAGAGGTAGGAGGCAATTTTTTCTGCCTAAGCCTACTAGGATATTTCTTACACTTGACACCCATGAAGAAAAATGTCAGGTAGATGAGCAACCTCCTTTTCATCAACATGATGAGTAAATGCCAATGGATCATGAGGTATAAAAACATGAGGAGGTCAGATCAGTTGAATACATCATCAAAGAGAAGTATAAAGAGATTTAAGAGTTGAAAGAGGCCTTCTCCATTTCCCAATCCCGGATTACTTTCCTTAAGCGGGAAAATCTTCAATTTCAAATCAATTAGCTCCTCCAAAGTAAATACAAATCATACATGGAGTAAAAAAAGGTAAAGGAAAGAATATTATTATTTTTATCCAAGTGTAGGAGATAGAGGTTGAAGTACATGCAAAAAGACCAAGAACAAGGGGCCTAAAAAGGGCATTGGAGCAGGAGAAACAACAAATTCATCAATCTGATGAATTAACTTTTGATGAGCTCATTGCCATGGAGATCAATGAGAATAAATAAATTTTTCTATGAAGAGTTAATTAAAACCTAGAGAAGTTATTGAAGAAGGATAAAAGGGATAAAAATCTTTAAAGGCATATGACAGGTCATTATCGAACCAGGGATACCATTTCTCAAGTAAGGCTGAAACAAGTCAAAAAGAGGCTTAAAGAGGTGCAAATGAAGCTCAAGGAGAAGGGAATCTTGGATTTATTGGCTGAAGCTTAATTAGCTATATAGCCTATCACTTTCAGGGGTCAAAGAACCAATTTTGAAGGCTTTGGAGAAATTTTGGTATTTTTCATGATTTTAAGAAGAATTCTAGAAATTTCTCATTGCAGAAGGTTAACAAACACTTATGACGATTTGGAGGCAGCCAAATGGTGATTTCTTTACATGGATGGATGTATTTTTATTATTACATAATATATCAGTAACATTCCTAGCATGAAAATATACAATTTGGGAAAAAAGGCTAAAAACCCACCTATTTTTCATGTTTCTACCTCCTTTTTGGACCCTCTGTTACGCTTTTGAGTGACCCTAGGAGAATGGATTTTTAAAATCCTTCTTTTGGTCCATTTTGGAAAATTAAAGATTTTCTAGAAACTAGACACATAGGGCTAGTTGACTGTTGCTTCAAAAGTGAAATTGGAATTCGAAAAGTTCTTCAAAAGTGCCTCAAACGTTATGTTACGCTTTTCTAGTTTTTTTTAAATTTCTTCAATTAGAATTGTCATAGATCAGCAATGGATTCCTTCAGTACATCTGTCAAGCTTAAAAATGGTCAAAAATTCGAGACTATGAGTTTTCATTATAGTTATTAGGTTGGTTTTTTCTTCCTTTTGTGATGTAATGTGTAATTAATGTAAGGGACAAACACTCCTATTTTGTAGCTAAATTTTAGGGAATGATTTCTAACCTCCCTAGAAACTAGGAAATGACTCATCTTTTTCATTTATGACCCATTTTGAATGCAATTTCGACCTGGTGAGGTGTCATGGTCTATATTTTCTATAAGTAGACTCTCATTTGTCATTTTTGGGGTTGGATAGTCTCATATTTTGCTGCGGAGCTCTTGTAAGTAGCTTGTGGAATGAAATCAGAGACAATTTCGAGGGAATATTCTAAGATACTTGTGGTATGATTTGTAACATATGTGTTTCTCATGTTTGATTACTATCTTATGCTTAATTCCATGCCATTTATTCATACATGTCTATCTTGTGAGTTTGAAAGCAGAATTCATGTTATGCATGCTCTGTTTTATGCAAGATTTTCATATTATGTTCATTTTCTTCTTAATTGAATGAACTCACATTCAGTGCTAATTAAAATCCTACTCCATCTTCATCCTATACTCAAATGACTGATTAGTATGTTGCCAAACTACCAACCTTTCATCACATACTCTCTACAGGTTAAACTCAAATTTCAGACCTAAAAATCTCATTTACAATCCTTTCACTTACTATCTTATCCATAATTCAAAATATCAAACAAATTTTACTCATTTAAGCTTACATATCTAGCCTAAAATATTAAGATACTCAACCATTCATTTGATTGTTTAAAGTGACATAGAGAGAGCCCTCTTTGGTCCTGTTAGGGCTAGCTACCTAGCCAAAAGTTGGTTTGTGGTTACCTTTCCCTAATCCTACTCTCAGCCTTAGGAAGTTGGGGAGAGTGATAACACCTGCTTTCTGGGAGAAGATGGTAAATTCTAAATTAATAGACATTTCCCTCACTAGGTGTTTTATATTCCCCTCTTTAATTACCTCTCTATTTTTGTACACTCATGTTGAAATATTCATGCCCCTGGGATTGAATATAATGGACCCTCACAAGAACAAATATTCAGTGGTGTTTTGGACTGATGTGGTGAGAAGTAGTCCAAACAATGATTACTTAATGCACTTTGTTACTTCTCTTTTATAAATTGTTTATTAAATCATAAATAGTTCTACTCCACATTGCATATTACCAAAGGCTCAACCCTTTCTTCACCTCATTAAGGATATTAAAGTATGTGATTGATTTCAGATTGAAGACTATGCTGAAATTACATTATATGGAGCATAAGTCCCCCCTACAAGTTTCCTAAATTTGTGCCTATGAGACTATTTTCACTGGAATTAATCAGGAAGATTTTGAATGTGGATCAAGTACATTTTTTATAGCTAAAAAGGGGCATCTATTTAAATTTACAAGGGAAATAGGACCTCTCATTGTGAATAACAGACAAGCTACAGTAGAAATGAAAAAATCTCTTGAGAATATGAATTTGTAGCTGAGTGAAAAGTGGGAATATGAACCCCATCACATTATTTGAAATAGGAGAGTAGAAAATGATTATGCTCCCTATGTACATGAGGCTCAACCTAATATTTAGGAGTTAGAAAATGGAGGGAAAACTAGTTTTCCAAGAGGGATGGAGGTTGAAACCCCTCTTCAAAGTTAAAATAATTTAAAAAGAGGAAGTGAATAGGTCATTGATTTGGAAGGAGAAAAAGACACAAGTGAAAAAAGAGTGAAGCCATCTGAGCAAGGTAGTTCATCATTTGCATTAGGTTTTCAGCTACAGTTAGGAGAAGTTATTTGTAAAACATCTTCTCCTATTCCAGAAGATACTAGACAAAGCTCTAATTCGATGATGAAACAAATGTATTCTCATATTGAAGAAAATAATATGAAAGTTAAAGAAAGCATGTAGTACCGATTGGAGGCCTAGTTTATTTCAAATTACTAGACTAGATTATTTTCTACTATGGATTTCAAGAGAAGTCAGCTCAAACTATATTTTTCTCACCCCTCTGATTTAACATTATCTTCGTCATCAGGATTCAATATTGTCAACTTGACAGTAGATGCTAGATATATTCCAATTCCTGATCAAATTAACTTACATAGGTATACAAGTGATTTGATTTATAGTGATTTGAAAAATACTTCCTTAGCTGCTAGCAAAGCTGAAACTTTGTTACACAAAGTGGTTTGAAGTGAGAAAAAATAAAATTACAAGGCTTTAACCACTCAAAATGAAGAATTGAAGAAAATTATTGCTACAATTTGGGTAAATCCAGAGGATAGAAGTGTTGTTCAAAATCTGTTGTAGGGAGCTTAAACAGAAATCCAAGTGTTGAGGAAGAAATTGAATATGCGTTCCATATAACATCCAATCGCTACAAAACTGGCATGGGTGGAAAAATAAAAATAAGAATTGATTGATGCGCTTATACAGATAAATGATGAAATCAACAAGCTAGAGGAAGAAAACTCTGTTTTGTAAGAGAGAATTGATTCTCATGTTTGTACTATTTTAATACAAGCAAATTCTGAAAATCCAGATGATAATTTAACTCAAGTTATGACCGAGTTAAATATTTCTGAAAATTAAATGAAAAATATTAAAAGAGATTTTGAGATTGATATGAAGATAATAAAGGCCACTGAGAAGGAATTGAACATGGCCAAACAAAATTCTGAGAAATATAGAAATTATTCTCATACTTCTTTTCAAGAAATTAAGGAGATAAATGAGAAATTGAAGGGAAATATATCCCTTATTCAAGCAAGAGAAATATCATGGAATGATTTCATTCACATTGTAAAAACCATTTGTGAATCATTGACTATAGTTGAGGAGGAGAAAATCATTATCATATACATGGAAGAGTTAATAATTTCCAATAAACAAAAGTTACAATAGAGGGCTCAGTTTGCAAATAAAATGATTGATTTCCTTAATTCAAGATCTTCTCAACATTTAAGGGAATTAGTAGTTGAGGAAAAAATTGAGTATGTCATAGCTATAAATAAAATTGTAGTGAGAAACTTATATAGGAAATGGCAGAGAAGAAACTGATAGTGGTTAAGGAAGAAGTGGTGAAGTTTAGTACTGATTTTGACAAAAGGACTACAACATGCTTGCCTTCATGCTGGGATCAACAGAGAAACTTTTTGCCCTGCGAAACTTATGAAATTTTTTTGGTTGAGGTTGAGAGCAAGATTGTTTCTACTCATCAAAAACCTATAGTACTTAAAGGTGCCACAATTGTCAATTAATTGCACAACGATTTCCAGCTGTTATGGTTAATAAGAACCCTTTTCATTTAAAAACCAACATACAACATAATTATGAATTTTAGGATGGAACAAAATAGGTTTGTAAAGAGTCCAAGTCCAGAGACAACCATTTGGAAAAAATGCAGGGAATGGATGTCACCAATGGCAACAAGTTCGGGAGCTGGAAATTTAAATGTATCGAAATCTCAGATTATCCACTGAACAAATGCCACTTGTCCTCCATCAACCCTTAAAAGTTTTTAGATGTTGTATTTGTGTTTTATTTTTCAAAATGTACTGATCAAAGTAACGATTACTTCCAAAGTAGTTTAGGAGGTTAGCAGTTAGTAGTTGAGATTTTTATAATTTTCCCATTTTGAAAATTTTATATAAAAGTTAATTCAAAAGGAGAAGTGAGGGTTCCAATTTTTTGGACCTCAGAAGCTAAACTATTTTGTATTTTGGAACTTCATGTCGATATGAATAAAGCTTTCAAGTGATTCCAGAATTTTTTGAGTATGGTGACTCTTTCTAGTTGCACCTTATTTTATGTCATTCTTCTTTATGAATGAGAAATGAAGTTGTTGGTATTTACTTTTACAGTTATGTAAATTAAAGTTAAAATCCTTCATGATGTGCTCCTCTTTTTTATGTTTCATATCATGATATATACATTTTTCCTCTAAAGTTGGAAACAAAAGATTCTGCAAAGGAAGCCTATTGTTAAATGCTTTCCACCATCACTTCTTTTTGTTCTTTATCTTTCATTTGTATTCAACATTAGAAGGGCACTCTGAAATTTTTTTCTCACACTGAAGACTAATAAGAACTAAAATATCCAGGGTTTAAAAAAATGGGACAAAAAACCATTTTCATTATTGATATTAATAAATGTCTCTGGCACTAACCACTTTTCATCAGGGGGTTGTCTATCAAGGAAGAAAAATAGCTAATGCTTCAAATTATAGGAAGGTAGACTCACTTCCTCCCCAACAATGAGGCTGAAAATGTTTCCGAAAAATATAGCAGGACTTGTAGAGGTGTACCCTACAAGGAAATCTTTAGACCAAGTGACAACAATAGGGTAGTATCCGACTGTCACCACAAATACTACCCCTTGCTCTCTATTTATTTTCACCAATGGGAGGGGTCCCAATGCATAAGTAAACTAAGAGATATTCTAGGCTTATAAGTTTAAGGTGACACAAGAAGGCTTCTAAAGGATGACATAACATAGAAACAAAGGTCAAGCAATGACCAAGAGGAAATTCACATCCCTTGAAGAGGCCAAGTTAGGGCATGCCAGACCTAGAGTTTGAGTAAAAACATAGAAAATGGGATGTCCCAAGGTTAAGGTGAAAATAAAAGGTTATCAACTATGAATACCATCAACTAAAAGGTACATTAAACATTCAATAAGCCTTGAAGTTCAAGCTTAACCAAGCTAGGATTTCTCCTATGGAAAAATAAATAGTGCAAGAGAAATTTTGGAGAAAAATGGAGAGATTAACCACCAATATGGATGATTTCGAGGAAACCAAACCTAATATTGATGTTGAATTGTTCCAAACCCTAAAAATCCTTTATATAATTTCACTCCAAGACCTAACTAGGACACTTATCCTTAAGAGAGATAAAATAGAGAAAGAAAATACATTTTTGAGTGAAATAAAGGTTGATCCCCTTATGGGCAAGTATAATGTCTAATAGTTTGGTGGATGGAGTCTATCAATTCTTAAAAATAGCTAAAAATTGCAAAGGAGTAAGGAAATCTTGATGCCCTATCCTACAAGACTCTAATTATTACCTTTGCAAGGGATAAAAATTCACTGGGGTGACTAATGTAATATTCACCAAGGGGATTGTCATTCACATATCATACACGAGTAATGCCTACAATAACGAGACCTAGCTTCCATACAACTTATATTCAATAACAATAGTGAAATATAAAACCATAGATCATCAATTTATTCCATACACTAGATATAAAAATCAGAAATTTTCAATAATAAAGCTCACATACAAGAAAATAGGCATGAAAAATCCAATTATTGATCTAATTCAACTTCTCCAAAGACAAGAAATTAGTTTCAATATGAAACATTATCCATAGATCACATATTTTCCAAGATATCAAAAGGTTGAAATCTCGTAAGGAGGGTCAAAATAGTCCAAGTGATGATGATGAATAGCAATTATCATCTCTATTTATGAGGAGGACGAGTTGTAATTATTCGCAGACAAGCCCCTAATAACAAGCAAAACCACTAGCTTTTGACATCAATGATAAGAAAATACCACATGTGTCATTATGGAAAATAATCATTGTTACATACAAGTGACCCAATCTTGAATGTAGTGGAATATTTAACACTTAAAATAAGGATTCTCTTCCAAAATTAGGGCCTTGAGCTCACAATGGTGTAGTTAATAATATGTACGAGAGAAGGCTTCACTGCCAATCTCCATGGTCAAATGGAATAGCATGATGGGGGTTCACATCTCGATTGTATAGATGTTAGGAAGGAGCAATCATGGATGCATTATTTACCAACTCGACCTTTGATTTTCCACTCCTCTTATGTGCCTTCTACTTTTGCTTGATTTTTGTTTTTATTTGTTAGGTCCCTATATTAGTAGTTTAGCCCCTTATTGTTATTAGTATGTCCCACTTACTATTATTATTGTAGCCCCCTCTAACCCCAATATTGTTATTATTGTGGCCTTACATTGTTATTGTTAGGTCGGCTAGGATTACATTGTGGCCCCATGGACTCCTATATATAGAAAGGAGGTTTTTTCATTTGCATCATCCAAGAATTTTTCATTCATGTAATGTATTGGAGGTTTCCCCCTCAAAGTGGATTATTGATAAGGTGTTGATATCTCTTTTCTTCTATTTTTGGAGGTGGTTTCACAACATTTGGTATCGGAGCTTTGGATTCTAGGGTTTCGCTGCTCAAAATAGGTCATCGTGGAATTTTCACTATAACTTTGTTTCTATGAAGGTTCAAAAGCTGAAATTTTTAGAGTACGAAGCCGAAATCCTGAGGAACATCATCAAAAAATTTCAGAGCTTGGTTCACAACATTTTCGGAGATATGATATGTGGAAATTTGGTAATTTTGCAGGCTTCTCAATTTAACCTAAACATGTCATCGTGGAATTTTTGCTATAATTTTTGTTCTACGAAGGCTCAGAATCTGAAATTGTTAGAGTGAAAAGCCAAAATCCTCGGGAACAGCATCGCAAAATTTTAGATCTTGGTCTGTAACAGTTTCGGAGATATGGTCTATGGAAGTTAGGACTTTTTCACACTCCCAAATTTCATCTTAAATAGGTGATCGTGGGAAAATCTTCATAAATATCTCTCTGAGCATAGGATTGGAATTTTGTAAAAATTAGGCACAATCACACGGAATTTAGTTTCACATCTATCATTTTCAAAGCTGAAGGAAGAAGTAGTGACAAGTGGCAAGTCATACAAGTTCGCTCTACTGAACCAGTCCAAAATTAGGTCATCATAGGAAACTGGGCACAACTTTTTCTTCAAGAATCGAAATCAGGTCAAACTTGTGGCATTCGAAAGAGGATTCAGAGGGATACCTTAGTACCAAATTTTAGATATTTAAGATCCAAAATCATAGAGATAATTCAGTTCAATATTTCGCTCCTCAAAAGCAAGAAAAAGGTGTGCATTTTTTTTCAAATTACATAAGTCTCATTTGAAAAAAAATTAGTTGGAATTTGTTCCACGGGAATATTGAAGAATAGATATCAGTATTGGGTTCTAAAATGGCCCCTAAAAAGAATTCAACACCCATTAAGCCTTCAAAATTCTCTACTATGACTCATGAAGATGAAGAAACACAACATCAGATATCAAAATTACAAGAGCAAGTGCACCAAATTTCGCTATCGCAAAGAGCAGCAAAAAATGAAATGGAAGTTTTGAAGAAAGGCGTGGAAAATAAGATGGATGTTTTGAAGGAAGGAATGGAAGCTAAGATGAATGGTCTGGAAGCTAAGATGGAAGGCATGGAAGTGGGCATGGAAGCTAAGATCAATGAAAAAATGGAAAACATAAAAGTAGACATCGAAGGTTTGGTAAAGTTGATACAAGAAATGTTTCCTAATGGCGAAAAATATAGTATAGAAAACTCATGACGAGAAAAAAATAAATTTTAATCATGATTTCATAAACTCTAATGTTCGATGGAAGAACCACCATATTCCAAATATGGATATGAGGAAGTTTGATGGTAAGGATCCCGTAACATGGATACCACAGATGGAGCAATATTTTGATCTCAATAATGTGCAAAACACACAAAAGGTACGCATTGAAACTTTACATTTAGAACAAAATACATTTTTATGGTACCAATGGCTTTGCTCCTGTAAAAAAATTGTCACTTGGTGAATTTTTACGAACGAAATGATAGCACATTATGACGATACAAAGAGCAACACCTTCTTTAGCGAATTGATAAATCTCAAACAAAAGGGTTTAGTGGGGGAGCACATTGAGGAATTCCAAAAATTTAATATAAGGGTAACTAATATTCCATAGGAACATAGGATTGATCTCTTCATAGGTAATTTAAAGGATAAAATCCAACATGAAGTTATCATTTTGGAAACTAATTCATTGGAGAAGGCACTCAGGTTGGCAAGAAAAAATGAATGTAAAATTATGGCGACAAGGAAGCCTACCACTCACTTCTCTAAAGAGGGAAGTGTTGCTACTCCTAGATTTCCGCAACCTACAAGGTTTACACCACAAAAATTGGAAGAAAAAAGAGCAAAAGGGATTTGCAACAGTTTTGATAGCAAATACACTAAAGGTCATAAGTGTGTTGAGAAGAAATTATTTTACATATATTGTGAAGAGGAAGAAGAAAATGAACAAGAAGAGGATATACACCAGGAACCAACCCTAGAAGAGGAAGAAATGAGTCCAACCATATCGTGTAATGAATTGGTGGGAATTACCACTCCTCAACCTCTCAAGATAGAAGGACATATCAAGAAGAAAAAGGTAATAGTTTTGATTGATTCAGGTAGTACCCATAATTTTATTCACTGTAAGGTAACCAAGGAATTGAATTGTTTCCTATACCAAGCACCAGAATGTCAAGTGATTGTTGCAAATGGAGGAACTATAAATTGCTCTAGAAAATTCCATAATATAAAGCTAACCATGGGGGAATATGTATTGAATATTCCAATGCTTTCCATTCCTATGGGAGGTGATGATGTTGTACTAGGAGTACAATGGTTACAATCTCTGGGGACGGTAGCTTTTAATTTTCAAGAACTTTTATTGAATTTTTTTTCAGAAGGAAAGGAAGTTGAATTACGGGGTATCGCAGGGAATCCAACAAAGATAATAAGCTCTAATGTCATGAAAAAGCTTCTGAATAAATAACAACGAGGTGTAATTTTACAATTATTCTCACTAGAAGTTCCAACATCAAAATCATCTATTTCTGCATATCTCCAAAAAATCTTGGACAATCATTCCAAGGTGTTTGAAACTCCCAAAGGACTCCCACCTATTCATGATCCTGATCATGATATTCATTTGATTCCAGGAAGTGTTCCTTCAAACATCAGGCCTTATAGATATCCTTATGTCAAAAAGAGTGAAATTGAACGTATGGTTGCAGAAATGTTAGAGATTGGTATAATTCAACCTAGTCAAAGTTCCTTCTCTGCTCCAGCAGTATTAGTGGACAAGAAGGGTAGATCATGGATCATGTGTCTAGATTATAGGGAGCTCAATAAGCTCACCATTAAAGATAAATTTCCCATTCCTCTGATTGATGAATTATTGGATGAATTACATCGATAAATTTATTTTACCAAGTTGGATCTTCGTTCAGGATATCATGAAATTAGAATGAAGACTGAAGATATTCCGAAAATAGAATTTCGAACTCATGAGGGTCATTATGAATTTTTGGTAATGCCTTTTGGATTTACCAATGCACCTTCTACATTTCAAGGGTTGATGAATTTCATTTTCAAACCCTTCCTTAGAAAATTTGTGTTACTATTTTTTGATGATATACTAATCTACAACAGGTCTTGGAAGGATCATGTTCAACATGTTGACGACATGCTAAAACTATTGCAAGAGAAACAATTATATGCAAAATCATCCAAATGTTTATTTGTAGTAAAAGAGGTGGAATATTTGGGTCACATTGTATCTCACAAGGGTGTTAAGTTAGACCCTAACAAAATTAAATCCATTAAGGAAAGGAAATTCCCCACAACTATAAAGAAGTTGCGAGGATTTCTCGGTTTAATAGGGTATTATCACAAGTTTGTTAATAATTATGGGAGAATAGCAGCACCTCTAACAACATTATTGAAGAAAGATGCATTTTCATGGACTCCTGAAGCAACTAAGGCCTTTTAACATCTTAAAGAGGCAATGTTCCTAGCACTGGTCTTAGCTACTCCATACTTCACAAAAACCTTTATTATGGAATGTGATGCCTCAGGAAATTGAATTCGTGTTGTTTTAATGGGAGAAGGAAGACCCATTTCTTTTGAAAGTCATCCAATCAAAGGAAATTATTTACAGAAAGCTATTTATGAGAAGGAAATGTTAGCAATACTACATACACTAAATAAATGTGACCTTACCTAATGGGAAGAAACTTCAAGGTAAAAAATTATCATGATAGCCTTAAATAATTTTTGGAACAAAGACTATCTTCATAAGAGCGACAAAAATGGGTCACAAATATGTTGGGTTATGACTTTGAAATGATCTACAAAAAAGGGAAGCTAATTGTTGTTGTAGATGCACTCTCAAGAAAAAATGAAGAGGTTGAAGCATTGCTTTGTGCCATTTCTATTATCCAACTAGATTGGATAACCGAAGCAAGGGATGAATGGAAGAGGGATGAAGAAGTGTGGACACTCATTCAAAAGTTGCAGCAAGATCCTAGTACATTTGATACATTTATTTGGAAAAGTGATTCCTTATGGTATAAAGATCACTTTTATATTTGTAAGAATTCCCAACTAAAACAATAGATTCTTTTGTAATTTCACATTTCTTCTTTAGGAGGACACTCAGGATTTTTAAAAACTTACGATAGGGTGAAGAAATAATTTTTTTGGGATGGCCTTAAATCTGATATTCAAAATTTTGTGGAAAAATGTTTGGTTTTCTAGCAAAATAAAGTTGAGACAATTAAGACCTCGGGTCTTCTACAACCTTTATCCATTCCAAGTCAACATTGGGAGGAGATTTCAATGGATTTTATCATAGGTTTACCTAAGTCTGAAGAAAAGAGTGTCATCATGGTGGTATTTTATAGACTTACCAAGTATGCACACTTTTGTGCATTATCTCATCCATTTAAAGCAAGTACAGTTGCTACTACATTTATGGAAACAATTCGAAATCTACATGGAAACCCAAAGGTTATTGTGAGCGACAGAGATCCCATTTTTACTGGCAATTTTTGTACAGAGTTATTTTCTTGTTTGGGTACTCAATTAGCTCATACCTCATCTTATCATCCTCAATTCGATGGTCAAACTGAGATAGTGAATACATTTTTGGAAGGATATCTTCGTTGTTTTGTATCTAATAAACAAACACAATGGGTCAAATGGTTACCTCTCGCTGAATGGTGGTATAACACTTCCTTCCATTCTGCAGCAAAAATGACCCCATTTATAGCACTTTATGGATATCATCCACCATCTATCACATCATCTTTAAGAGAAAATTCTAAGGTTTAAGTAGTGGAAGATCACATCGAGACTCAATAAGAAGTTCTCCAACTCTTAAAGGATAAGCTAAATTTGTCACAAAATCAAATGAAACAACAGGCAGATCAACATCGCAGCGAGAGAAGTTTTGATGTAGGAGACTAGGTATTTTTATGACTTCAACCATACAAAAAAATGTCCCTCAATCAAGCTAAGAAGGATAATAAATTATCACAAAAGTACTATGGTCCATACAAGGTGTTGCAAAATATTGGTACTATGGCATACAAATTGGAGCTTCCTGCTTCTTTGCAAATGCATCCAATTTTCCATGTTTCATGCTTAAAGAAGGTTATAGGTGAAAATCTTCCAGTTCAAACAATATTGCCAGAACTTGATGAGGAAGCAAAAATCGTATTGGAACTTGAAGCGGTCACGGAAAAAAGAACTCGACAGCTATGAAATCGATCAATTTTAGACTATCTCATCAAGTTGAAGAACTTACCCACTGAAGATTCCACATGGGAGGATGAGAATTTTATACAGAAGCACCGAGACCTACTCAAGCGTTAAGGACAACACTTTTTTGAAGGAGAGGGGCATGTTAGGTCCCTCTATTACTATTTTAGCCCCTTATTGTTATTAGTGTAGCCCCCTTATTGTTATTTTTGCAGCCCCCTCTAACCCCAATATTGTTATTATTGTTCCCTTACATTGTTATTGTTAGGTTGGCTAGGATTACATTGTGGCCCCACTAGGATTACACTATGGCCCATGGACTCCTATATATAGAAAGGAGGTTTTGTCATGTGTATCATCCAAGAATTATTCATTCATGTAATGTATTGGAGGTTTCCCCCTCGAAGTGGCTTATTTCTAAGGCATTGATATCTCTTTTCTTCTATTTTTGGAGTTGGTTTCACAACATTATTACTACTCATAGCTTAAAGGTTCAGAGCTTTATTTTAATGATATTGCAGATGTATTACCCTTTAAAGACGAGCCATTTCATCGCTCATTAGGGTTGGTTCATGCAAGGGCTCATTTTTATGATGTAATGGAGAAACATATGCTCAAGAACCAAGTCATGGCCATAATGAGTGAAGTAAATCTTATACTAGGATTTTTCCCACATGCTAATTTGTATGTCCTGACCATATTTTGCATTTTGATATTCTTCCTTTTATTTTATTTTGTGGCCATGATATGATTTTTATTTTTCTTTCAAATAAATAAATATCTGAGGGAAAAGTTCCAGGCCCTACCCAAGTATGAGGATGTAGGGGTGCCAAATCCCAGGGAACCAATGAATAGTTGAACTAAAAAAATGGATGTGAGATAAGGGCTTCTAATGTATGATGGAAAGTGGTAAGTATGGAATGGTGATAAATGTAACTACACCATCTTAATAAAGGCTTCCCAGGTAGTGCCCCTCCTATACTCATTGGGACATTAGGAGATGTCCCACTAGAATTGGATTGAAGATTAACCCCGCATTTAAGGTGAGAGGAAAAGATCATGGTTAAATCCCCTGCTCCTTCCATTTCACCCCATAATCCATATCAAATACCCAAATACAAACAAGGCTACACACCCAATTTCAAAATGAATAAAGTACTCTATGATTCGAAGCCCACCTTCATCCATATGATATTTTTAAATGGGTGATAATAATATGGTTGATGCATGTGGTGGAGCTATAGTGGCACATCATCAAATGGTGGTGGCTATCAGGAGTAGCTAGTTGGGTGTTAATAATAGAGGAAGTAACACCTCCCATATTAAAACTGATTTCATAATCATGTCGGGATCTCTTGGATAGTTATTCTTATTTCTATGTCTCACTTTCGTATGAACCTTTGTATTCAAATTTTCTACAATTTGGGCTAACAACTTCTAGAATCATGTCTATGTAACCAATGCTCCAAAAAATGGAAACTTTTTAGAATGTTTTCCTTTTTCGATGTTTCTTTGACATTTGGTTTCCCTTTTCTCTGTTAGGTCCCTATATTACTATTATAGTCCCTTATTGTTGTTAGTATAACCCCCTTATTGTTATTTTTGTACCCATGTAACCCCAATATTATTATTATTGTGCCTTTAAATTATTATTGTTAGGTCGGCTAGGATTATATTATGACACCATGGAATGTTATATATAGAAGGAGGTTTTGGTCATTTGTATCATCCAAGAATTGTTCATTTATGTAATGTATTGGAGGTTTCCCCCTCAAAGTGGCTAATTTCTAAGGTGTTGATCTCTCTTTTCTTCTATTTTTGGAGTTGGTTTCATAACATTTGGTATCATAGCTTTGGATTCTAGGGTTTTTCCGCTCCAAACAGTTCATCGTGGAATTTTCTCTATAATTTTTTTCTACGAAGGTTCAGAAGTTGAAATTTTTACACTGCGAAGCTAAAATCCTGAGGAACATCATGTAAAAATTTAGGATCTTGGTTTGCAATATTTTCGGAGATATGATCTGCGGAAGTTAGTGCTTTTTTAGGCTCTTGAATTTCACCTAAAAGGGTTCATCGTGGCATTTGCGCTATAAATTTCTGCCTACGAAGGTTCAGAAGCTGAAATATTTATAGAGTGAAGCCACAATCCTGTGGAACCTCCTCTAACAATTTTAGATATTTCTTTGCAATATTTTCAGAGATATGATTTGTAATTGTTAGGATTTTTTGAGGCACCCGAATTTCATCTCGAAGAAGTGACTATGGGAAAATCCTCACAACTCTATCTCTGAGTGTCGGATTGGAATTTTGTAAACATGGGCTGCAAGTACATAGACTATAGTTTCCTTTGTATAAATTTTAGAGATGAAGGAGGAAACAATGACATGGGCATGCCGTACAGTTTCACTCTTCTGAACCAGTCCATAGTTAAGTCATTGTGGGATATTGGGCATAACTTTTCCTTGAAGAATCAAAATCAAGTTAAACTTGCGGCATTCGAAAGAATATTCAGAGGGATAATACAAGACTGAATTTCAGATATTGAATATCGAAAATCACAGAGATAATTCAGTTTCAATATCAAGCTCCTGAAAAGAAAGAAAAAAGTGTGTATTTTTTTTCGAATTTCATAAGTCTTGTTTGAAAAATCAGTTTGAATTGATTCCAAGGGCATATTGTAGAATATATATGAGTATTGGCTTCTAAAATGACCCCCTAGAAATAATTCAACACTATTTAAGCCTTCAGAAGGCTCTAATATGACCCATGAAGATGAAGAACTCCAACATGACATGTAAAAATTACAAGAGCAAGTGCACCAAATTTCGCTCTTGCAAAGATCAACAAAAAATGAAATGGAAGTTTTGAAGAAAAGCATGGAAGCTAAGATGGATGGTTTGAAGAAATGAATGTTGTTGGCAATATGATGCCGAGTGTTGTCCTTGATGGCAACCCACTTGATGAAGATGATGGCAACCTACTTAATGAAGTTGTTCTTGATGAGCTTGTGAATCATATACATCTGATGTATCTACAATCAATATAGAAGGTGCAGAAGAAAGAATTTCCAGAATGGGCCAGAACAGTGATGAAAAGTGTATGTCACAAGGAATATGCGAGTTTGTCTAGGGGAAGTCGCGTATGCACGCGGGAAATAACGTACCAAGTCATGTATGCTCAATTGCGCTCTAAATATGTAAAACTAGGGGTTACTACCATGGTATTGACCCATTGTATTGAGCGCTGGAGTGTCTATTTCATCCCGTCCAGGAATACCATCGGAATTGATGTGGTTTTGAATCATGGTATTGATGAAGGCCAAATCTATATAAGGAGAAGAAAATCATTGTGCATGGGTGTGCAAGTGTTTGGGCTTTAATGAATACTTCACTCTGAAGTATATTTCCATGGTTGAACTCTGCTCTTGATCGATAGCTCTGAATCTATGATGCATCTATGAACATGGTGAAGGTTAAAGATCTCTAGATCTAGAAATGGTGAATCTCTTGGATGATCTGAAAAGAAGTGATGAAGACTGTAGAAATTAGCTGAATAAATCACTTATTCAATGGATATTAGCCCGATTACACATCAATTTCGAATTGCATGCATAACACATAATCTCATCTACAATTAATTGTCACATGCGGAAATAATAGAAGCGATCGCACATCAAATCAATCACACATTAACTCAGTATGTATGGGTAAAGCCTATAGCTGAAAACCCCGCAGCTATTGTGTATATTATAATGGAGAAATCATGTAACCAAACAACTACAATACTCCTCACAAGTACTCAGTACTTTCTCATAAAGTCACACACAATCTAGCTCAGTTTTGAACAAGTTACTGGTTCAAAACTCACCGCCAATTGCCTTGCCTCTATTGTGCAATCATGGCCTGTTTATGTAGAGATCCAAGGTTTGAATCTCCTTGGCTTGACTGTGCAATTGTCATGGACAATTCCTCCAAGTGTGGTGCAAATCTCATGCACAACTGATCCTCCAACTGATAGCTATACTCACCCTTTCATCTACCTCTTTCACTGGTCTCCACTGAACTGATCATGCACTGTAGTGAATTGATGTGTTCTTGAGTTGACTAATGAGTTACTAATTAATGAATTAAATAATATTTAATTCACTCCACTCATAACTAATTGATTAGCTAGTTAAACTAATCTCAACTAGTTCAACTAAAATAAACAGAACACAACTCCACTATCTGTCTTATTAACTCCTCCAAAACTTCTGCCACTGAAGTCCAACTGAAGTCAACCATGCAAGATGCCATCAAACCCTAGGAACCACGTGATTCCTCTGTCAGTTGCATGAGCCACCTCCATGACTCGAACTGAGGTGCTCCAAGAGAGTAAACTGCTGTTTATAATCAAAATATTATTAAGGGTAAATAATATTTGACTTCCATATTTTTAGGAGAGGCAGTCTAAAAATAGCCTGTGACCTGAAAATATGAGTCTCATCTATTTTTACCAACATGTCACATACTTCAAGAATCTCCAACTGGAATCCCCGAATCATGCTCCGTATGTCTAAAAATAGACATAGTCTAAAAATAGATTTTGCGCCAGAATTTGCCTGCGGGCCCACTTAGTGAAGGCGACTTCATTTCACTAAGCTCCATCATCTTGCTGCATTTTCAACACTCCCTCTCAGCAAGATATGGATTATCCGCAACCCCTATCCTACCTCTGTGGAATTTGAACTTGCTCCTGGTGAGTGCCTTCGTCAGGATGTCGGCATCTTGATCCTCCGTGGGAACATATGAAAGCATCATGATTCTCCGCTGAACACAATCTCTGATATGATGGTACCTGATGTCGATGTGTTTGGATCTATCATGAAATACCGGATTAGCCGAGAGTTTAATGCAACTCTGGTTATCACAGTAAATCACTGTAGGCTCCAAATGCAACCCGAACAATCCAACGAGGATCTTCCTCATCCAAATAGCCTCGCATGCAGCCAAGCTAGCTGCCATGTACTCGGCCTCTGCTGAAATGAGTGCCACGGATCTCTGCTTCCTGCTGTACCAGGAAACTGCTGTCGACCCAATGCTGAAAACTCCTCCAGAAGTGCTCTTCCGGTCCGTTGGACTCCCCGCCCAATCTGCATCAGTGAAGCCAGAAAGCTTCACTCCATCCTCCTGTCTGTACCATAGACCATATCCCGATGTGCCTCTGATATAGCGCAATACATGCTTGCCCGCCTTCCAAAAGAGCTTGGTAGGCTTAACCATAGCTTGCGAAAGCTAGTTAACTGCATAGCATATATCGGGTCGTGTATTGACCAGATACATAAGCGACCCCACCAACTGTCGATAGACAGTGGCTTCCACTACCTCCGCTGAAGTAGCATCCTCCTTCCTCCAACCACCAGGAAGAGGAGTGTCAACAGGCTTGCAGCCTTGCATGTTGAACCTCTCCAGAATCTCCCGGGCATACTTGCCCTGAGAAACAAAAAGTCCTCCGCTGCGCTTCCAAATCTCCAATCCCAGGAAATAATGAAGGATGCCCAAGTCCTTCATCTCAAACTCTCGTGCAAGATCCTCCTTGCATGAAAGTATCAACTGCTCATCGCCAGTCAAAATCAGATCATCTACATACAGTACGATGATCAACAGCTTCCCCTCCACCACAATCTGGTACAGGTTTGGATCCGCCTCACTCTTGGAGAATCCAAGCCCGGTGAAGTAGCTGCCTATCCGAGTGTACCAAGCACGAGGTGCTTGCTTCAGCCCATACAGTGCTCTCTTGAGTCGGCACACATGCGACTCACTGCTGAAGATCTCAAAACCTTCAGGCTGCTCTATGTACACCTCCTCCTCAATAACTCCATTGAGGAACGCAGTCTTCACATCCATCCGATGAATGTGCCACCCCATCTGCGCTGAGAGAGCAAGGATCGTCCGTATGGAAGAGTACCTTGCGACAGGTGCAAAGGTCTCCTCATAATCGATCCCCTCGATCTGTGAAAAGCCACGGGCGACAAATCTCGCCTTGTACTTCTCCACACTCCCGTCAGCTGCCTGCTTCACCTTGTAGATCCATCGCGAACCCACCACTGATTTCCGTACCGGTCTTGGGACAATCTCCCATGCACTGTTCCTGACGATCGAATCATATTCTTCGATCATGGCATCAACCCATGCGGGTTCCTCCACAGCTTCCTCAAAAGAGGATGGCTCTGTCACAACACATTGACTCACAAGAGCCATGTATCGAGTGTACCGATCCGGTGACTGTCTCTGTCTGCGCTGTGCTGTAGGTGGTCCTACAACCTTCTCTGCATCCCGAGCCAGTCGCTCAGCTTCTGTAGTGCGCATGCGCCCTCTGATGGTTGGCGCTGCCTGGGTGGTTTCTTCCACCTCCTGAACCTCCTCTTGTGGCTGATCCACATCCCGAAGCTCCTCCTTAGGAACTAACAGCTCCTCATCTGCATGCAAGTGTAGCTCCCTCTCAAGCGAACACTGCATGGCTTTCTCCTCCTGAAATTTTATATCCCGTCGCACAACAGTCTTGCGACTGTCTGGCACATACACCCGATAGTTATGAGGTGTATCAGTGTACCCCACAAATATTCCACCCTCAGCAGTTGGATCCAGCTTCCTTCTCGCATCCTTCGTCACATGCATGTAGACAGGAGAACCAAAAATCCGCAAATGGGAAATATCAGGCCTCTTGCCAGAATAAGCCTCCTCTGGTGTACTCATGCCAAGAACCTTGTGAGGACAACGGTTCTGCACATACACTGCTGTATTGCATGCCTCAGCCCACAAGTGAAGGGGTAGGCCCCGATCATGCAACATCGCCCGTGCAGCACCCACGATCGTTCTGTTCTTCCGCTCAGCCACCCCGTTCTGCTGTGGGTTATGGGGTGCGATGAGCTCTCTCCGAATCCCTTCCGCGCTGCAGAACTCCTTGAATTCAGCCGAGATGAATTCACCACCGTTATCACTCCTTAGAGCAATCACCTTCTTCCCCGACTCCTTCTCGACCAGTGCTTTAAACTCACATAACTTCGCGAATGTATCGCTCTTCTTCGACATGAAGAAGATCCAGCACTTTCGAGAGAAATCATCAACAAAGATCACATAATACCTGTGCTTTGCTGTCGAAGCAACTGAGAAAGGACCACACACGTCTGTGTGAACTCTCTCAAGGATCATCGTGGCGTGACTATCCTTCTCATGAGAGGTGGCTTTCACATACTTCCCTAAAGTACACCCCTTGCACTGATCTGACTGCGCAAGAGTGCCCTTAGGAAGCCCAGTAGAAATCTGCTGCAGGATCTTCAAAGCTCCATGGTGAAGGTGGCCCAATCTCCTGTGCCACAGTTCGCCCTCATCATCCCGGCTCACCACTTCTCCCGCCCTGCATGCCATAGCTGCGCAGCCATCTACCTGCAACTGATAAAGGTTCTTGGTCCGAACCCCTATCTTCCGGGTCTCTCCAGTAGTCTTACTGCGCAGGAAGGCTTTTCCTTCGCTGAAGACCACATCATACCCCTTATCCTCCAACATCGCTACTGAAATTAGGTTCTTCTTCAATCCAGGTACATGCATGACATCCTTTAATACAAAGGGTTTACCAGACTCCCTCTGAAAGTATACGGTACCGATACCAGTTGCACTGTATCTTCCATCATCGCCCATCTCGATGTGCACACCCAAATCTTTGTTCTCCAGATCTGAGAACAACTCCCGATCTCCCGTCATATGAAATGACGCACCGTTGTCCAAGAACCACACCGATCCCATCACACTTGAAACCAAGCATGCAATCAGTGAAAAGTCAAGCTCGAACTGTGAAGCCAAAGCTTCTCCATCTGCAGATCTTCTCGCTTGCTTGTTCTTCTTCTTCTTTGGACAATTGGTAGCATAATGTCCATGATCATGGCAGTGAAAACACTTCACTTTCGCCATATCCTGCTTCTTACCCTTTGCACCAGACTGAGAAGTTTTCTTTCCCTTCCCCTTCTTTGCTTTGGACACCAAAGCGCAGTTTTCTTCATCATCTCCCTTTGATGAAGATCCATCTCGAGTAGTCCTCCTTATCTCCTCCTGCATGAGATCCGCCCAAAGGCGCTCCCATCCCGGAAGCTTCTCCCGACCATTGACACTATCTTGATATGAGTGCCAAGCCTTCGGAAGACCAAGGAGAGCCAGGTCAACCATGTCCTCGTCTTCGACAGTAACCCCCACACTTCCCAACTCATCTCTGCATTGAGTGAACTTCGTGAGGTATTTGGCGATACTGTCGCCCTTCTCCATCTTGATGTTCCTGAGCTTATATTTGAGCGCCAGCTTCCTTTGGTCGCTCTTACTCTGGAATAGATCCGTCAAAGCTTCCACATTAAATATGGAGTGGCATTTCCATGCAGGCTGGATACAATATGATCCTTGACGCCCTCCAACAGGATCCTTCGACATTTCGCCATCTTCTTTTGCCATGCTTCGACTTCAGCTGCATCAGTGGGCTTTTGGACATCCGTATCTACGAACTCCTTCAGACCATTATCTTCTAATACTACTTCCATGCGATCCTTCCATGCAACATAATTCGAACTTCCTTCAAGAGCATATTCGAGTCGCAAACCGTTGAAAGACATTTTCAACACTGGCACCAAGAAAACAAAGCTGCTGCAAAATTTGAATTCCAAACTCCAAGCTCTATCGCTTCCGATCTACACTTGAGAACAAATTATTTCCAAATCAGAGATTGACTGCAAGGGGCTTTTACCAGACCTTTCACTTTCCGAAGAAAGATGAATCCGGAGGCTTCCTGGCCCGTATGCAGACTCTGTCCGAGGAAATAAGTTTGCAATCACCGTAATATATCTCGACAATTAATCTTGCTCCGATACCATGTAGAAATTAGCTGAATAAATCACTTATTCAATGAAGATTAACCCGATCATACATCAATTTCGAATTGCATGCATAACACATAACCTTCTTCTACAATTAATTGTCACATGCGGAAATAATAGAAGCGATCGCACATCAAATCAATCACACATTAACTCAGTATGTATGGGGAAAGCCTATAGCTGAAAACCCCACAGCTATTGTGTATATTATAATGGAGAAAACATGTAACCAAACAAGTACAATACTCCTCACAAGTACTCAGTACTTTCTCATAAAGTCACACACAATCTAGCTCAGTTTTGAACAAGTTACTGGTTCAAAACTCACCGCCAATTGCCTTGCCTCTATTGCGCAATCATGGCCTTTTTATGTAGAGATCCAAGGTTTGAATCTCCTTGGCTTGACTGCACAATTTTCATGGACAATTCCTCCAAGTGTGGTGCAAATATCATGCACAACTGATCCTCCAACTGATAGCTCTACTCACCCTTTCATCTACCTCTTTCACTGGTCTCCACTGAACTGATCATGCACTGTAGTGAACTGATGTGTTCTTGAGTTGACTAATGAGTTACTAATTTATGAATTAAATAATATTTAATTCACTCCACTCATAACTAATTTATTATCTAGTTAAACTAATCTCAACTAGCTCAACTAAGATAAACAGAACACAACTCCACTATCTGTCTCATTAACTCCTCCAAAACTTCTGCCACTGAAGTCCAACTGAAGTCAACCATGCAAGATGCCATCAAACCCTAGGAACCATGTGATTCCTCTGTCAGTTGCATGAGCCACCTCCATGACTCGAACTGAAGTGCTCCAAGAGAGTAAACTGCTGTTTATAGTCAAAATATTATTAAGGGTAAATAATATTTGACTTCCATATTTTTAGGAGAAGCAGTCTAAAAATAGCCTGTGACCTAAAAATATGAGTCTCATCTATTTTTACCAACATGTTGCATACTTCAAGAATCTCCAACTGGAATCCCAGAATCATGCTCCGTATGTCTAAAAATAGACATAGTCTAAAAATAGATTTTGCGCCAGAATTTGCCTGCGGGCCCACTTAGTGAAGGCGACTTCATTTCACTAAGCTCCATCATCTTGCTGCATTCTCAACAAAGACCTGGCGCAAATCTGCTAAAGAACTTGAAGAAATCTGGGTAAGTTCATAGATCTGATCTGTTGTGCAAATTTTATCTTTTACAGATCTATACGCAGGTTCAGTTCGTGAAAAGCGCGTGTATACGTGGATCTGTTTCAACAAAGTCGCGTATGGACAGTTAGGGTTATTCTGGTAAATGTACAGATGTATACGTGGGTTCACTTCATAAAAAGCGCGTATATACGCGAGTCTGATTAAATAAAAGCGCGTATGATATCTGATCTTATGGTTGCTCAAGGTTGAATGTGTTTCTGCATATTTATTCTAAAGTCTGGGTTAGTTTTATATATTAGCTACAAAGGGTTTCACCGTTCGTTTCTGGCGTATCAAAAGGTTTTTTATTGACAAGAAAGGGTTGTGTTGGAGCTGTTTGATCCAGTTTGAAAATTGATGAAACGTGGTCTGCAGTGGATCTGAGGGTTGAAACCTTCAGTCTGAACGTAGAAGCTTTCTGCCAGTAGAGGCTAGTGCTAATATCAGGGGGTAGTAGCTCCCTTCCAGGTGAGGCTGGTAAATGAGAGCAGGGGGTTCTTGCTCCCTTCCAGGAGAGGCTGGTAAACGAGAGAAGGTTGTAGCCTTTTGCAGGTGGGTGCCTGCGTACTGGTATGAGTCTGCACCAGTACATTTTGTAAGAAGTTTTCTTAATAATAAAAATTGAAGACTGAGACGACAGCAGCAGTGGTTTTCTCCCGAATTGGGTTTCCACCTAAAAATCCTGGTGTTCATGTGTGGTTGCTTATGTGTGATGATTATTCTGTTCTTCCTGCACTTGTTTACTTTTTTCTAAATATCTGATGAATGAGTAATGCAATGATCTAATTCAAGAACTAAATGCATAATTAGATCACTGGATATACGCGAGGTCTGTAAAGGATATTCGCGTATATACGCGGGTTTGCTTCAGGAAAGTTGCGTATGGTTTTTAAGAAAGAAATATAAAAGTTTTATTGTCTTCACTAAATACTGATTCACCCCCCCCCCCCCCCCTCTCAGTATTTTTCCCAACAATTGGTATCAGAGCAGGTCCTTCTGAAAAAGCTTAACCGCTAGAAGGAAGATCAAGCAAGATGAGCAATCAAGATGGAACAACATCTATCAAGCCTCCACTCTTTAATGGAAGTAATTTAATCTTCTGGAAAATAAGGATGAGATCCTATCTTCAGTCTATGGGAGCAGATGTATGGGCCATTTTTGAACAAGGATATCAATATCCAGCTGCAATACCAACAGATCCGACTGAAAAGAAGAATTATGAAATAAATGCAAAGGCAGTCAATCCTCTAACGGGAAGTCTAACTGAATCATAATTTGTCAAAGTTATGCAGCTGAATACAGCAAAGGAGATATGGGACAAAATCATTCTAAGTTATGAAGGTGATGCAAAGGTAAAAAGTGCAAAACTTCAAACTCTCAGAATTGAATATGAAAATTTAAAGATGCATAGTGATGAAAATATTGCCAGTTTCTTTTTACGTCTTGATGATGTTGTAAATCATATGAGGAATCTGGGAGAAACAATCACGGAATCTACTTTGGTTGAGAAAATCTTAAGATCGCTAACGGCAAAATTTGAATCAAAAGTCTCTGCTCTTGAAGAAAAACAGGATCTTCAAACTCTTACTATGGTGCAACTTCATGGCATATTGACTGCATATGAAATGAGGAGAGGAGGATTATCTGAAGTCAAAGAAGTTGTTTTTAAAGCCTCTACAAAAGGGAAAGAAGTTCAAAAACCAGAAGGATGAGGATATATCTCAAAAGAAGATGAGGAAAAATTTGTGAGAAGACTCCAACTAGGAACCGAAAGATTCAAAGGTAAGCTTCCTTTCAAATGTTTTGATTGTGGAAGAGTTGGTCATTATGCTGCAAAGTGTCCTTATAAAGAAACATCTTCTAAAGGGAAAGAAGTAGCAAGAAGGAATAAGAACCGATCTAGCACTAAGAAAATTTACTATACAAATGAAGACAATGATGGGTTATCTAATAGTGAGGAAGAATGTGAACAAGATCTTAGACTTCTCATGGAATTTGAAAATAAGTCTAGAGATGACAAGGATGCTTTTATGGATGCTCTAGATGACAATTATTTTCTTGATCAAAATAATCAACTCAAAATATGCTTGGAAGAAAGTAAAATAATCATAGAAACTCTAAAAAGGCAGAATGAAGAAGCAAAGAAACACAATGAGAAATTATAATGTGAAGTAGTAAGTCTAAGAAAAGAACTTGAGAAAGTAAATACTCTGAATCTTAGATTTTCTAAAGGATATGAAACCTTAGATGAGATATTCAAGGTTCAAAATTCTCCTCTTATAAAGACAGGTCTTGGATATACTGGAGAATCTTCTCAGGCTTCAGCACCAAATTATCTAAAAGCAGCTACAATTGGTTTACTACATTCAGCCACTCAGCAAGGGAATAAAGAATCTTTACAGGTAAAGCATGATCATCACAATTCAAGGAACACTAACAGGGATATCTCTCAAAGAAGCAACAACCAACAGGTAAATTCAAATAGAAGATTTCATGATCGTAGAAATTTCTACTTCAATGGACAATGTTTCTCATGTCACAATTTTGGTCATAAAGTTGTTCAATGTGTTGCATATAAAACCATCATGACAAGAGAAGTAAGAAAGAAAAGGATGGATACTGAACCAAAGAAGAACACCTATAACAACTTTTCTCTTCTTCAAAATTAAGTTGAATGTACTTATTGCAATAACTTTGGCCATGAAGAATCTGAATGCAGGAGCAAAGTCCAGCCAAAACAACATTTTCCTTCAAGTTCCAAAGTATGGAAAAAGAAGGAATTACAGGTTGAAAATTGTGGGATAGCGTTATTTGTAGAAGGTGAAGAAAATCAATGGTACATTGATAGTGGATGCTCAAGACACATGACAGGTGACAAAAGCAAACTTCTTGCATATAATGCTCTAGAAAAAGAAAAGCAAGTTACATTTGGAAATGATACTCCTACTGTAATTAAAGGAAAAGGGTCTGTGTTTCTAAAAGAAAAGGTGAAGGCTAATGATGTCATGTATGTGGATGGATTAAGGCATAACCTGTTAAGTGTAAGTAAAATGTGTGATCAAGGAACTGAAGTTGTCTTTAGTTCAAAAGAATGTGTGGTTCGTGATCTTGATACAGGTAAAACTATTATAAAAGGGAAAAGAACTCCAAGAAACCTGTATGTATTGAAGAACTGCAAAGATCAATGTTACTTGAGCAAATCTTCACAAAATTGGCTATGGCATAGAAGGCTGGGGCATCTGAGCTTCTCTCAAATCAACAAATCAAGCAGACTTCAAGCTCTTCGTGGTCTTCCCAATATTACTCTACCAGAGAGTATCATATGCAAATCTTGCCAATTCGGTAAGCAGACCAGAGTTCAATTTAATGCCAAAGAAGGATCATCAAGTAAGCCTCTTGAACTCATTCATACTGACATATGTGGACCTATGAGGAAAAAGTCACCACGTGGGGAAGAATACTATATCTTATTTATTGATTATTTCTCTAGAATGTGTTGGATCGGGTTGATTAAACACAAAGATGAAGCATTTGAAAAATTTCAGATCTTCAAAGCATTGGTGGAAAATGAATTAGATCTAAAAATCAAGTGTCTTAGATTTGATCGAGGAGGAGAATATACATCAAATGAATTCTTTGAATTTTGTGAACAACATGGCATAAAAAGGCAGTTCTCTGTAGCAGGCACTCCACAACAAAATGGCGTAGCAGAAAGAATGAATAGAACAATTCAACAAATGGCTAGAGCTATGCTTGATGATTCTGGAACACCTGACACATTTTGGGGAGAAGCAGCACATACAGCGGTAAACATTCTCAACAAGGCACATGTTCGTGTAAATAGTGACAAAACTCCATATGAACTCTGGTATGGTAATTCTCCCCCTGTGAAGCATTTTAGAGTTTTTGGAAGTAAATGCTTTATCAAAAATAATGATGAAAAGCTTGGCAAGTTTGAACCTAGATCAGATGAAGGGATACTTCTTGGTTACTCATCTACAAGCAGAGCATACAGATGTTACAATAAAAGGCTTCGAAATATTGTTGAATGTATTGATGTTGTTATTGATGAGTCTCCTGCAGCCCCTAAAGAAGAAAAACAAACAACAGAAGAAGATGATGGTGACTTTTGTCCTTCTACATCAAATAGAAATGATATAGATAGTGGATCCAATGAAGAACCTAAAGATGATTTATCTGAAAAGGCTCCATCCAGATATGTTCAAAAGAATCATCCTGAATCTCAAATTTTGGGAGACAAGGAATCAAGTGTACAAACAAGGAGGACTCTTGTGGGATCTTCTAGCTATCTGGCATTTTTATCCACAATTGAACCACACAATGTCAATCAAGCTAGCAAAGATGAATGTTGGATTCAAGCCATGAATGAAGAGCTTGATCAAATTGAAAAGAATCAGCCATGGGATTTGGTACCAAGACCACATGATAAAAATGTCATTGGAACTAAATGGATGTTCAAGAACAAGTTAAATGAGAATGGGGATGTTATAAGAAACAAATATAGACTGGTTTGCAAGGGGTATACTCAACAAGAAGGTATAGAATTTGAAGAAACTTTTGCTCCTGTAGCTAGACTTGAAGCCATAAGAATGCTTCTTGATTTTTCAAGTTTTCAACAAATCAAAGTTTATCAAATGGATGTTAAATCTGCTTTTCTCAATGATGATCTAGAAGAAGAAGTGTATATAGAACAACCAGAAGGATTCATTTTGGTAAATGATGAAAATCTTGTTTGTAAACTTAAAAAGGCTCTATATGGTCTCAAACAAGCTCCAAGGGCATGGTATTATCGTCTTGACAAATATCTTCATCAACAAGGATTTTCAAAGGGGTCTGCTGATAGCAACTTATACACAAAAATTGAAAATGATAAACTATTGATTGTGGTTGTATATGTTGATGATATCATTTTTGGAAGTAATGAAGAATCTATGAGTTAGAAATTTGCTTCTGTCATGCAGCAAGAATTTGAAATGTCTTTACTTGGGGAACTAACATTATTTCTTGGCTTGCAAGTGCATCAAACTGCAGATGGTATATTCCTATCACAAGCAAAATATCTTAAGAAAATTATGAAGAAGTATGGCATGGAAGAATGCAAACCTGTAAGTACACCAATGATAACCGGATGTAATCTTAGTTCTCATGATGATTCTCCCCCGGTGAATCAACCAGAATACAGATCAATGATCGGAAGTCTACTTTATCTCACTGGGACTAGACCAGACATTATGCATGCAGTTGGGATTGTTGGACGATTCCAAGCTAATCCAAAAGAGTCTCACCTTCAGGCTGTTAAAAGAATATTCAAATATATACAAGGAACTCAAGACTTTGGTCTATGGTATCCAAAGAATGCTGATCTTACTCTTCATGCTTACACTGATGCAGATTGGGCTGGAAGTGTTGATGATCGGAAAAGCACTAGTGGTGGTGCATTCTATATGGGACCCCGATTAGTATCTTGGTTTAGCAAGAAGAAAAATTCTATTGCCTTATCTACAGCAGAAGCAGAATATGTGGCTGCCGCATCTTGTTGCACTCAACTCCTTTGGATGATGCAAACCTTACAAGATTTTCAAATCAAATGTACATCTCCTATCTCCATTATGTGTGATAAGACAAGTGCCATCAGTATCTCAAAGAATCTGGTTATGCATTCGAAGACCAAGCACATTCCCATCAAGTATCACTTCTTACGTGAACAAGTGCTTGAACAAAAGGTGAAGTTGGAGTATGTTCCCTCCAAAGAACAAGTTGCTGATATCTTTACCAAACCTCTACCCAGGGAAGCATTCAAATATCTAAGACATAAGCTGAGAGTAGTCTCTGCCAGTCAGAAGAACAAATCTGCCTAAATTCAGAAGATTAAATTGGATACGCGGGTTTCCTAAACGGCAATCATGTATATATGCGAGTTCATACACAAAAAACCGCGTATGGTTGGTTGCTGAAATATTTTTGGGGTCAGCATTTCTCAGCACAGCTACAGTACTATTTGATATCCTTGATGATGCTTCAGCTCTTATATTTTTGTTTCTTTCTCTGATATTGGGTGAAGATGCCTTGATGATTTGCTGTTGAAAGTTTTCAGGATGCACAAGCTAAGGGGGAGTTTTGGTCACTTGGAAAGGATGCATTGGTTGTACAGTTTCAGGGGGAGCATTAGCCTTGCTGAGTGTAATGCATTTTTGGCAGTACGATGATTCTGAAATATGATCTCTCTCTTGAGGTCCTTTTGGTATTGGTTATAAAAGTCATATGTGTAATTTGATGAAAAGGCTATGAACTATGATGTAATTTGTAATATTAAGCCATGTAAAGGGCTTGTTCAGATTTGTAAACCCACTTGGTTGGGTAATTGAGTCAAAATGTGTAAACCCACGTGGTTGGGTACTTGGGTCACATAGGTAAATCCACTTGGTTGGATATTTGATGTAAGTATGAGTCCTTGGTGATAGGAAAGGTCATAGTGTCATGTACTTCATTGAATAATAGGTTTGAAGATTCAGCTTGAACTTGAGAAGAAAAACCTTGTGTTGGTTTGACCCACCCTTTGCCCTTGATGTCAAAGGGGGAGAGTGGCATGGTGTTTTAATAAGGGGAGAGTAACGTGGTTAGTGGCATGGTGTTTGAATAAGGGGAGAGTAACGTGGTTAATCAATGTATCTATTTGTTCTAGTGCTCAAAATCCATCATGGTTGTCTGTTCTGGTGCTCAAACTCCATCGTGGTTGCCATCAAGTCCAAAGGGGGAGATTGTTGGAAATATGATGCTGAGTGTTGTCCTTGATGGCAACCCACTTAATGAAGATGATGGCAACCTAATTAATGAAGTTGTTCTTGATGAGCTTGTGAATGATATACATCTGATGTATCTACAATCAGTATAGAAGGTGCAGAAGAAAGAAATTTTAGAATGGGCCAGAACAGTGATGAAAAGTGTATGTCACAAGGAATACGTGAGTTTGTCTAGGGGAAGTCGCGTATGCACGCGGGAAATAACGTACCAAGTCGCGTATGCTCAATTGCGCTCTAAATATGTAAAACCAGGGGTTACTACCATGGTATTGACCCATTGTTTTGAGTGTTGGAGTGTCTATTTGATCTCGTCCAGGAATACCATCGGAAGTGATGTGGTTTTGACTCATGGTATTGATGAAGGCCAAATCTATATAAGGAGAAGAAAATCATTGTGCATGGGTGTGCAAGTGTCTGGGCTTTAATGAATACTTCACTCTGAAGTATATCTACATGGTTGAACTCTTCTCTTGATCGATAGATCTGAATCTATGATGCATCTATGAACATTGTGAAGGTTAAATATCTCTAGATCTAGAAATGGTGAATCTCTTGGATGATCTAAAAAGAAGTGATGAATATCTGGCGCAAATATGCTAAAGAACTTGAAGAAATCTGGGTAAGTTCATAGATCTGATCTGTTGTGCAAAGTTTATCTTTTACAGATCTATACGCAGGGTTAGTTCGTGAAAAGCACGTGTATACACGGATCTGTTTCAACAAAGTTGCGTATGGACAGTTAGGGTTATTCTGGTAAATGCACAGATGTATACGCGGGTTCACTTCATAAAAAGCGTGTATATACGCGGGTCTGATTAAATAAAAGCGCGTATGATATCTGATCTTATGGTTGCTCAAGGTTGAATGTGTTTCTTCATATTTATTCTGAAGTCTGGGTTATCTTTGATATTCTGGTTACAGTGGTTTCACTGTTCTGTTTGATGCATTGGGCAAAGGTTGTTTATTGACAAGTAAAGGGTTGTGTTAGAGCTGTTTGATCCAGTTTGAAAATTCATGAACGTGGTCTGCAGTGGATCTGAGGGTTGAAACCTTCAGTCTGAACGTAGAAGCTTTCTGCTAGTAGAGGCTAGTGCTAATATCAGGGGGTAGTAGCTCCCTTCTAGGTGAGGCTAGTGAACGAGAGCAGGGGGTTGTTGCTCCCTTCCAGGAGAGGTTGGTAAACGAGAGAAGGTTGTAGCCTTCTGCAGGTGGGTTCCTGCGTACTGGTATGAGTCTGCACTAGTACATGTTGTAAGAAGTTTTCTTAATAATAAAAATTGAAGACTGAGACGACGGCAGCAGTGGTTTTCTCCCGAATTGGGTTTCCACCTAAAAATACTAGTGTTCATGTGTGGTTGTTTATGTGTGATGATTATTCTGTTCTTCCTGCACTTTTTTACTGTTTTCTAAATATCTTATGAATGAGTAATGCAATGATCTAAGTCAAGAACTAAATGCATAATTATATCACTGGATATACGCAAGTTTTGTAAAGGATATCCGCGTATATACGCGAGTTTGCTTCAGGAAAGTTGCGTATGGTTTTTAAGAAAGAAATATCAAAGTTTTATTGTCTGCACTAAATACTGATTCACCCCCCCCTCTCAGTATTTTTCCCAACAAATGTAAGCTAATATGGATGGCATGGAAGCTAAAATGGATGACATGGAAGCTAAGATCGATGAAAAAATGAAAGACAACATGGAAAGCATGAAGAATGATCTAAAAGCAGACATGGAAGGTTTGACAAAGTTGATACAAGAAATGTTTCCTAATGACAAAAATATAGTAGAGGAAAATCATGATAAGAACAAAATAAATGTTAATCGTGATTCCATAAACTCTAATGTTGTATGGAAGAACCACCATATTCCAAAGATGGATATGAGGAAGTTTGATGGCAAGGATCCCATAACATGGATACTACAAATGGAGCAATATTTTGATCTCAATAATGTGAAAAACATACAAAAGGTATGCATTGAAACTTTAAATTTAGAACAAAATACATTTGTATGGTATCGATGGCTTTGCTCCCGTAAAAAAATGGTCACTTGGTCAATTTTTAAGGAGGAAATGATAGCGCATTATGAGGATAAAAAGAGCAACTCCTTCTTTCACCAATTGATAAATCTCAAACAAAAGGGTTCAATGGTGGAGCGCATTTTGGACTTCCAAAAATTGAATATAAGGGTAACTAATATTCCAGAGGAACACATGATTGATGTCTTCATAGGGAATTTAATGGATAACATCCAACATGAGGTTCGCATTTGGGAACTTGATTCATTGGAGAAGGCATTCAAGTTGGCAAGAAAAATTGAATTTAAAATTATGGCGACAAGGAAGCCTACCACTCACATCTATAAGGATGGACGTGTTCCTACTCCTAGAATTCCACAACTACAAGGTTGACACCACACAAATTGGAATAAAAAGGAGAAAAAGGGCTTTTCTATAGTTGTGATAGCAAATACACTAAAGGTCGTAAGTGTGCTGAGAAGAAATTATTTTACATAGATTGTGAAGAGGAGGAAGAAAATGAATAAGAAGCTTCAAAATACGAGGATACACACCAAGAACCAACCTTAGACGAAGAAGAAGAAGTGATTCTATCCATATCATGTAACGTATTGGCAAGGATTAATCAAGTAGAAAAAGGTAATAGTGTTGATTGATTCGGGTAGTACCCATAATTTTATTCATTGTAAGGTAGCCAAGGAATTGAATTTTTTCCTATACCCAGCACCAGAATGTCAAGTGATGGTTGCAAATGGATGAACTATAAATTTCTCTAGAAAATTCCATAATATCAAGCTAACCATGGGGAATATGTATTGAATAGTTCAATTCTTTCTATTCCAATGAGAGGTGTTTATGTTGTACTAGGAGTATAATGGTCACAATCTTTGGGGATGGTAGCTTTTAATTTTGAAGAAATTTTCTTGAATTTTTTTGTGGAAGGAAAGGAAGTCGAATTACGGGGTATAGCAAGGAAGTTGGGAAATATAATAATATATAATGTCATGAAAAATATTTTGAAGAAAGAATAATGAGGCGTAATTGCACAATTATGCTCACTAGAAGTTCCAACATCAAAATCAATTATTTCTCCATATCTCCAAAAAGTATTGGACAATCATTATAAGGTGTTTGAAACTCCCAAAGGACTCCCACCTATTCGTGATCATGATCATGCTATTCATTGTATTACAGGAAGTGTCCCTCCAAACATTAGGCCTTACATATATCATTATGTCCAAAAGAGAGAAATTGAACGTATGATTGCATAAATGTTAGAGGCTGGTATAATTCAACCTAGTCAAAGTTCCTTCTCTTCTCTAGTAGTATTGGTGCACAAGAAGGATGGATCATGCCACATGTGTCTAGGTTATAGGGAGCTCAATAAGCTCACTATTAAAGATAAATTTCCCATTCATCTAATTGATGAATTATTGGATGAATTACATGGAACAATTTATTTTACTAAGTTGGATCTTCGTTTAGGATATCATCAAATTAGAATGAAGACTGAAGATATTCTGAAAACAACATTTAGAACTCATTGTTATAGGTAAATTTGGACACCATTACCAATGAAATAGTTAACTGGGCATCATCTCCAGGACCGATGATCAAGGGTCTATAATTCCCTATCATTTCAGTTGCTATATGCTCTAAGATAGAAAACAAGACAAATCAAACAAGACTTTCATCAAGCAAAGGTTTCCATGGTTTGAAGCTTATTGTATAACATATGAGAGCTCACCAATGCAGGCTGTAAGGGTCCTAAGTGCGTTGCATATGTAGGTATCCCCATGCAAGGCTACTCTGCAAAGCACTTCTTGACATTCAAAGGTGTGTTGGTCACATTAGGAGCGAAATTCTCATTGTTTCGGAAGCTCCACTTGGCCAGTGCCTTCTAGAAGATTTCACATGTTTCAAGCTTCAGATCCAAGTGTCCATTTGACATCTATATGAATGGAAACATTTATTGCCTATTTTTGGAAAGCTATTGATTGTAAAACAACCTACAGTTCATCTATAAATTGAACACAGATCTAAGTGTTTGAGAAGGAAGAATTCGAGTAGAGAAATGCTGGAGAATTTTCAATTGAGATTTTAATTTGTGGAGCTACTACTGGAGAGATTTATGTTGTGATGAGACTTTGGAACTTTGCTAGAAAGTCACTTCAATTCAGTCACTAGGTTGTATCCTCTCCTTCTATCATCAATAAATGCTACTTCTTATTTTTCCCTACATGCATCTATGTTAACTTTCATTTTCCATATTGTAAGATCTTGGTTGATGAATGTAGTTTATGCTTTACTGATTTAGCTAACTAGCTTGAATAGTTATCTATATTATTGCATCTTCTATTGTTTTAGTGTTCTTTCTTTCAAGAAGCATTCAACTCACAAGCTGCTTGAATTTGAACCTGTAGTGGAAGCAACAGAAGGAGCCATTTGGAAGTGACTGAAAAAGTAAGCCTCGAATCCTCTCTGTGTATCTATTCTATGTTAGGATAAATGGTAGTATAGTATTTCACCTATTGTTCTAGACTATCACCTATCTAGGGAAGCGTAGTTTATCCGTAGATTACAATTCTGGCCCAACAAACTAGCGACTCTGCTGGGGGTAATTTCTCTTAGTTCTAGGTGTTTTAGTTTCTGATTTTCTTTGTAAATCCACCCAGTAGTTGTTACAAATAAAGATTATAATTTTTCAGAACTTAATTTGCAAAGACAGTGAGTTAAGCAATAGTTTTTTCTTTGTTTACTGTGCCCAACGCACCCTTAGACTGGACACAGTGCTTTGCAGAGCACTGTCTCCCTTCCAAGCCTACGTTGCAGAGCATTGTCTCCCCTTGGAGACTGCGTTGACTCCTGAAAGTGACCAAATTCACTTGAGTTTGATTTTGCAATTTGCTTCAGTTTTGTTTGCTGTTGTGTTCTGAAAATTTTGATGCTCAATTGAACGGTGACTCTATATACTTCTTCCTCCTTTGGCTGAAAAATTGTTCAATGTTTGTTTAGAAAAAAAATTTCTTTATCATTGACAAGTTGATTTCAAAGTATTTTTTACGGTCACATTAAGAATCATTTGCTTTGCAATAGGAAATTGTCGTAAAATATTCATTTCCTTAATAGGAGAAATTGTTGTTGAAATCCTCATTTTTCCTTCAAAAGAGAAATTGTTGTTTGTATTCTTCGTTTCTAGAAAGTAAAAAGCATTTGAATTATTGATCTAGTGCACCTAGTTTCTTTTCTGCATTCATAACATTAATGAAACTGAAAATAAAAACTTGCATTTGCATGTAGTATTGTGTGTTTTTTGCAAAAGGAACATTAGAAAATCTGCATTTAGTTTGAGATTCATTTATTTTGTTTTTTCTCATTGATTTGTTTGCTCTCAAATTTTGTGCTCTATTCCCTTATTAGCTAGGTTCTTCATTGAAAAAGCTAGAAGTGAAAGTTTGTTTATCATTATTATCTGCATTTTAGGAATTTCATACACATCATCACGATCAACCTGAAAGGAAAATTGTTAAGTGAGGTCAACATTAAATAAATCTCAATTTACTTAACAATGATTTGGAACATTAACAATAACATTTAGAAGGTCTAGGCTAGAGACGTGTTCCGGCGTCGTAAAACATAGCAGCTATCGTTAACTTGTCTGTGATACATTTCGAGTGTGATACCTCACTCCATGTATGTAAGTATATCATAGCGCGTCTACATACTCTCAGGTATATCAGGCGGTGTTACAGTATGATAAGTATAAAGGGATGGTCTCACTATGCGGTTTCATATCAGACAACACTAATACGGACTTGGGCCTCCACGTACCTTCGGGTATATTTGGGAGGACAAATTTTAGGTGCTATCCATCCATAGTGAACTGATTTGGCCGCCTTGAAATTGTGATACAATGAACACAGCATTCAAGAAGATTACCTGCCCATACTTCTTGGTTCGCCAGGAGGTATTCTGCAATTCACAGTTTCTTGGTAAACCCTTTTGCCTAGTACTACCCTATTTTTGTTTATTTATTTTTGTATAAAATAAATCAGTAATCATGGAAGAACACAATCCTATCCCCCATCATCTGCTTAGATTAGCTTTAAGACCACCTTTACCACTGGAAGTTACTTCTAGTAGGCGAAGGTGATCACGATCTGTTGAATCAAGTACAATTCGTACCTCTGGCAAAACATCATATTTTAAACCAGAGTTAGCTCAAATTGTTTCCACACATCCCGGTTTGTTTACTGTTGTTGAAACGGAGTCTTCACTGCTACATGTGGTCACGATCCATTTAATTGCTCAGAACATACCTGATGGACCCGGCATTGTTCAATCACAAATTGATCCAGATCATGTCTCTTCTTTGCCAGCACATACGAATCTTGAAGTCGAACAACTGGAAGTTGTTCCTACCTTGGTCATCCCATAAAGTTCTATAGCTATTGAAACTCCCATATCGCACAATCAACCATCTGAAATATATTTTGGGCCTGACGGTGAAGTTCTTCCTCCTGGTTTAATCGCGATTGACGAAATCCCAGAACTTGATACACCTTTAAGTCAAACCCACTTTGGGGGAGACCTTTAGCTGTACCAGTCTTTTCCTCAATCGTTTCCATCTGCTTTTTTTGATCCCATTTCCATTCAATCTCTCGTCGATTCTCGAGGGTATACACTTGTTCAAACAACCATGTCTAAACTACCATCTTGGGTTGGGTATGCTGTTCCAAATACGTCAGATCCTACCCTTGCTACTCTGTCGATGTTCACAACCTCACCAGAGTCATATTTGCATGGTGGCCCTTTGGTCCCAATAGGTTACAAATAATTATCTAGCACTTTCTCTAGTGCACCTTCACGTTCATGGTCTTTGCCAATGTCATCATCTCGTTTTTTAACTCGTATTCATATAGTTAGTACTGAATGACCTGAATTATTATATCCATCATCAAGGCAATATCAAGTCGGCCCTTATGGGTGAATTCCTTTAAGTACCATATCAACTAGAATCCCAGCATTCGGGGAACAATATTTTCCATCTTATTATCCTCCTTATGCTGGGGGGAAACCTTTGGTCACCCAATATGACAGTACTCAGTCACGTTTTTGTCAAACTAATGTTTACATGAATTTTTTTCAATGGCAACCCACTCTGCCTATCAAACCTCAAACGGTTGTACAATCGTATCAACCAGTTCAACCTGTTACAACCACTTCCTTACCACTTGTTAATACATCTATACCCTTCTTACAGAATAAAAATCTTGTACATCAATCTTATCAGGCAAGCTCTTCAACTCAATATCATCAAATGTTGGATCCACAGACTCAAAATCCTTTGGTTAATTTACAACAACCTGTATCAGGAATTATTTATTCACAAGCTGGTGTACCATTTTATGGGGTGTCACAAACTCAATCTGGTTATACATATCAAATGAATCCAGTATACACTAATTTGGGTTATAATTTTGGTGGACAAACTCCTTGGTAGCCACAGGCGCAAATTCTTCAAACCTCATTTCAACAAGTATCATATCTAGGTTTTGGTCAATAGAACTCTCAAGTCTTTGCCATCCAAAACAACCCCTTTCTAGGTTACCAACAACAAATTCCATATTTTGGTGCTCAAAAACCTGTTGCCCAAGAAATTCCATCTTACCCTGGCTATGCTCAACCTAACCCTAATAGACGGTTGCCTTTTGTTTCAACTTTGGAATTACCAGATTTAAACTGGCTAACCAATAATCCTATAAATTATGCTCCTTGGTGGCCGGTGATACCTCATAAATTACCCTCTGACATTCCTAAATTCAATGGAAACGCTGGAGAAGATCCGTCGACTCATATAATGACTTATCATTTATGGTGTTCTTCAAATTCCTTGAATGATGATTCTGTTCGACTACATATTTTTCAGCGTATGCTTACAGGTCCAGCTGCTAAATGGTACATTGAATTACCTAGAGCTCCTTTCGACAATTTCACTGCCTTAGCTACTGTATTTTTGACCCATTTCCTACTATTATTCCTGAATTGACAATTAAGCCACCAAAGGGAGTAATTCATAAATCGACATATAATCCTTGAGCAAGAGCTGCACATAATTATAATATAGTTGAAGATTTGGCTCAATCCCCTTCAGCTATGTCTGCTCTTAAGGTATTACAAAATTTTCCCTCCCATAAGCATGCTTTATTGTCGGTAATTGGTGGAATTGATCCGAATAATTCTAATCTTGTCGTCTTTAATCATACAGGCTATGTGCTGCAGCTAGCAGCAGAACTGGCATTCTCCATCCAAGTAAATGTTCTCAATCACCTTTTTCATCATAGTATTATCGATGAGGGAGCATCTACGTGCATTATGTCTCTAAACTATTGGAAGTCACTTGGCTCACTGTGATTATCGCAATCATCAACGACGTTGAAGGATTTTGATGGAAGAACATATAAAATTTGTGCTATTATCAATAACATGCAAGTTGAATTAGGGGGTAAAATAGTAAGTATTTATGTTGAGTTTCTTGATGCACCCCTTGACTATAATATTTAACTTGGAATATCATGGGTATATGCAAGGACTGCCTTTGTTTCTACATATTTTAGAATGATTTCCTTTCCACATAAAGGTACAATCACAGTCATTAATCAATTATCCTTCTTTGCCTCCACCTCGCAGGTAATTGGAAGCATTCCGTTTGTTCACTTACCCCAAATAGAAATCCAAAACATTGGTTTAGGACTCTTAAAGGATTCCACTCTTATGGCAACCTTTGCGTTACCACCATCTGCGATGTCAGTAGAAATTTCCAGCATAGAGACCTTCTACATGATCTCTTCCACTCTATCTGACTTAAGGAAGCGTACGGGTGATTCTGATATTTCTATGTTGGATGATGTTTTACTGCCCAACCCTATTGAGATGGCATAGCAATCAATCTATTTGGCTTGGGTGGAACATCTGAAATCAGCATCCCTGAGTGTTTGGGTTGATCGTTCCTTAGATTTTGGTACTCCATATGATCCATTATCCTCAACATTTTTGACAGATGCAAATATTTTGGAAGCTATGATGTCAGAAGGATAACCATGGGAAGATTATCATCATCGTTCCCATCTTCCAAATTATGAAGAAAATAATCTAAATGAAGTATATCACCCATCCATTAAAACTTTATTTTCAAATTCTTTTCCAATTAATGCAATCGATCCTGAGCAAAACTTATCAAATATTGAAGAAACGATTTCTATCGATATTTCGACCAAACTTGGCATTGTAGAAAATATTCATATCAGTGTATATTGCTCTCCATCACAACTTGATTCATATCACTCTCTTTTTCGTGAATTTCATGACGCATTCACTTGGTCTTACGAGGAAATGCCAGACATAGATACTAGTATAGTTGAGCACACTATTAATATGTATCCTGATTTCAAACCAATACGTCAACGGCTTCATCCTGTTCATCTAACGAAAGCCGCTGCCATCAAAGCAGAAGTTGAAAAAATTTTGCATGCTGGTTTCATTTACCCTGTTTTGCTAACTGAGTGGGTTTCCAATATTGTTCCTGTTATGAAAAATCAAGGAACCATTAGAGTATGCGTCAATTATCGGGATGTTAATCATGCTTGTCCAAAAGACAACTATCCTACTCCCTTTATTGACTAGATTATTAATGACTGTGCTGGATGCGAAATATTTTCATTCATGGATGGATTTTTTGGCTAGAATCAAATCAATATCCACCCAGATGACCAACATAAGATAGCATTCATCTTTCCCTAGGGCACATTCGCATATAGGAAACTTCCATTTGGTTTAAAGAACGTTGGGGCAACTTTTCAGAGAGAAATGGATTATTCTTTCAATTACATCAAGCACATTGTTCAACCATATCTAGATGATTTACTGGCACATTCACGAAATCGGACTTATCACCCAATGAATTTGAGAGCCATTTTCTTACGCTGCTGACACTACAAGATATGCCTCAATCCACAAAAATGTGTGTTTTGTGTTGGTTCTGGTCGATTTCTCGGATTCGTAGTCTCAAAAGAAGGAATTTGAATAGACCCACTGAAGGTTTAGGCTTTTCTTGATTTGCCTGCACCATCGAACTTACTTCAGATACAGAAACTTCAAGGAAAGGCTAACTTCTTGATAAGGTTCATTCCAAACTACGTCGAAATGGCTAAAGTATTTACTCGATTATTGAAAAATGGGTTTCCCTTCCATTGGGACCAAGTTGCGCAAGCTTCTTTTGATGTTGTCAAGGACCATCTTGTCCGACCGTCATTAATGTATCCTCCAAATTATCAAAATGATTATTTCCTATATATCGTCACGGCTAAAACGATCATCGCTATGGTTTTGGTCCAAGTAGAAAATGGAATTGAACATCTGATCTATTATTTGAGTCATAATCTCAATGATACAGAAGTTAATTATTCCTACGTGGAAAAGCTTGCCTTGGCAGCTGTTGAGGCTATCCAAAGATTTTTCCATTATATCCTACTCCGAAAAACAACAATAGTTTCGAATTGCAAACCCATGACTTACATCTTATCATGTCAATTCCTAGGGGGGGGGATATTCAAAATGGATCGTCATTTTGCAGGAATTTGATTTGGAATTCATCAAATCCAAGTCAAAGAATTCTTTAGTTTTTGTTGAGATTCTCTGTGACCTTCCCTCTTATAGTAATCCTACTACGTCGGAACCATCTATTCCATACCAGTCTTTGTTTTTGATCGGATGATCTGATCCTTTGTATGGACATTTCATCATTTATCTCCAAACCCAAAATTTTCTACCTAATACCTCTCGCTCTGACTAGCGACATATTCGATACCAAGCCAAATATTATCTGATCGTCAGCGATACACTTTATCGTTGTGGTGTCGATACCATTTTAAGGAGGTGCCTCACTCATGAGGAGGTCGAAAAAGTGTTAAATGATTGTCATGCTGGGGCTTGTGGTGGACATTTATCTAGATATGCTACCGCACAGAAGATACTCCATGCTGGTTACTTTTGGCCTACTATTTTTCGAAATTTTATCCTCACAGTCAAAAGTTGTCATGCATGCCATATTTTTAATCCTAAAATCTGCAAACTGCGAGGGCCAATGCATCCTGTTGTCTCTGCTGGACCATTTACAAAATGGGGTATTGATTTCATGACCTGTAACCCTCCTTCGTCCAGAGGGCATGGTTATATTATTTTCATAGTCAACTATTTTACCAAATGGGCTGAAGTGATGCCTACATTTAATAACACAGGACAAACAGCTGCATTGTTTTTCTTTGACCATGTTATTGCACGGTTTGGGGTCCCATAGGCTATATTTACGGATCATGGGAAGAATTTCCGCAACCATATGATGTCTGAATCGACAGCCAAGTTAGGATTGTCACATGATAATTCTACTCCTTATTATCCACAATCAAATGGACAAGTTGAGGCTATTAACAAAATTATTAAACGAATGCTTCAACGAATGATAGGAGTCTGTAAAAGAAACTGGCACTTGATCCTGTACTCTGCCTTGTGGGTGTATCGAACCTCAGTGAGAAATGCAACCGGATTTACTCCTTTTCAATTGGTGTATGGTCTGGAAGCTATCTTACCAATCCAATGTGAAATATCATGGTTAAAACTCGCGATAGACTTGTTACCTGACACCTAAGAAGAAGAAGCGCATCTCCTTAACCTCATCCATCTTGATGAAACGTGTCGTGAAGCCCAATTGGCCAACGAAACACATAAGATACGTATAAAGGCATAATACGAAAAAAATGTCCAGCCTCGCATCTACTCAGAGGGCAACTTGGTCCTTCTTTACGACCAAGAAGCTGATGTAATAGGTACAGGGAAATTCGAGCCATTATGGCATGGCCCCTATACTATCAAAAGAGTTCTTGCTAAGGGTGCCTACGAGTTAGTTGATTACGATGGGATTCCATTGGAACAACCTATAAATGGGTTGTATTTGAAACATTACTATGCTTAATCATGAGCGTAGTAATTTTTTGTATAATATTGTTTATACGCTATTGATTTGCATTCACTATCTTAATTTGTTTTTTAGAGTTTTCTTGACGTTAGTAATCCACTTAAAATTTTTATGGCAGATGTCTAAATATTTGGAACCATTTGTTGGATATGTTGATGGTGCTAGTCATAGTATGCATAATTTATCCTCTGCAGCATGGGCCATTTTCACTCTGAACGACAAGTTAGTGAGTTTTCGAGGGATTTGTATTGGTAGATCGACGAACAATATCATTGAGTATAGCGCGTTGATCGAACTTCTCTCTGATGCCATTTCATTTGGTACTAACCGCATAATCATAAGGTTAGACTCACAACTTGTGGTACTACAACTTACTAGTGTTTATACTGTTAGAAATCCAACACTTCTTAGATTGTTCCCTAGAGTTCGACTTTTGGAAAGACATTTTGATTTCGTTCAATATCAACACATTTCCAGAAATTTGAACACTTTAACTGATTCATTAGCTAATCAAGTTTTATACAGAAATTTGTGACATAGGTAAAGAAAAATATTCACAACATTGAATAGGATTGCAGATTAAACATAGGAAATACTCTGAAAACATATAGATAGATAGTTATAGGTTTTTACAAAATTTGTGCACAAGACACATTTGTCATCTGACCTAAAAATGTATGAAAAAAGTCACAAGTAAAAAAATGGTGCTTGTGGTAACATGCTATATATCTAGCAATCCTACGAAGCAACCGCATCCAATGGCTAGGAACCCCAATTGTGTGTCGCTCCAGTCGCATGGTAAGCTCTTCGATCTGGCAATATGGAATCCTGAAGGTCAACCCCTATATGTGCTATCGGAGCTCAGCTAGAGTCTTAGCCATATCAAGGTCCTGAAGGACTGTTCTCCCGACAACCCTCTCTACTGGCGCATCTGCTTCGCACTCTGGTTCCTCTACTGGTTGAACGCGACCTATATCTGCATTACATCAAACATTTAGTTTAGTCTTGGAAAGAAATCAAAACAAAAAAACATTGTATAAACCTTAGAAAAATAAAAAAAACATGGTCGAATCATTCTTACCTATTACACCCCATTGATCGCCTTCTAGTAATACTAAATCTGGATTTCCTCAGAAATCGACGCTTACGTATGCATATTCATTGATGGCAACAATCTATCACTGGAACCAGGCAAAGAATGCAGTAGAGAACATAACAGTTGATTGGCTTGCATGCCGACCCATGAGCTCTACCCATCTTTTCATTCGAATATCTCTAGGACTAGAAATATCAAATGTTACATGTTGTGGCTGCATTAATGGAATCCGTTCCAAAGCGAAGGAGATAAGTATCGAACCATAACTGAAATTTTTCTTCCTTCCTCCCTTTGCTTTATTCAGTTGTTCCTTTATCTGAGATAGAGCAGATTTAGACTAGCTGAAGACTGTTGGCTCTAAGCACTCTAGTGCATACTGTGTATATGATCTGTTCACTATATGGAGTGTAACGGTGCCAACAAGTTTAACAATCGTCAAAAGGATGGTTCTCAAAGGAAAATCCCTGACATCCCGAATGTTTAATTTTCCATCTTTGCTAGGTTCTACCCCTAGATAGCAATACTGCATAACATAATCCCTCACTGTCTCTCCTCCAACGGTAGACCCTGTGAGAGAAATGGGCAAACCTCTCCTTGAAAAACCTGTCAGAAAATACACATCCTCAACTATTATGGAAAACACTTGATTTTTTATATGAAATGCCTCTATCGCTGGATCCCATGCTCAAACAAGGAACTCTAGGAGTTCTATTTGTTGCCTCATTCCCAACATTTTGAAGTACTTAAGTAGTCCGCAATCTCTTAAGGCTCTTAAAGTGCCCGGATCATTCAAGGCAATCATATCTTATTCTTCATGTTCTCTTTCTCTCAACGTAATCATCATTATAATCCAATGGAAACTTGAAAATCAACCATAAGATCCATTAGATACGATTCATTACAGAAAACTAGAAAAATTTTGACCACAAGATGAAAATAAAAAACTTGAACTGTGCCTAACACACCCCCTGAGTTAAGACAGTGCGTTGCATATGCAATTACCCTTCACTGTACCTACTATGCAGCGTAGGTTTCGATGTTCAAGGGTGCGTTGCCCTCAATTTGGGAATAATTTACCCTAGGGGCTTTAAAACCCTAAAAATTTGCAAGGAATGGGAATGAAATGAATACTGAAACAAAGAGGAGGTTCATGCTACTAACTTGGATCAAAGGGTGACGAAAACTGTCCATAGAAACGACTGCAATCAACGATTGAAGTTCGAGGGAAAAATCAGGTTCAGAGCTCCAAAATACAAATGGTAACTATGGAATGGGAAAAATGAATAATGAAACTACTTTATATAGTCATTTAATTGATTTCAAGTTAAATTTATTGCTATGACTATGGTTTTATTATGTTTTTATCATGAAACAAGTATTTTTAATCCATTTGATGTTATTCTGAACAGGAAATACAACTAATGAACAGATTAATCGTGTAGATTTATTTCAAAGAAAGACTTGACCACAAAGCATAATTTTTCTCCTTATTTTTCAAGCTTTGTTAAAAACGAAAAAGGATTTGAAGTGCACTTTTATCTCTTTTTTGAGCTTCAATAACAGTGAAAAAGGAACCCCTGGAGTCTTCTTTCAGCTCTTTTCAGACTCCGATAATGTGAAAATATTGCCAGCACTTGTCATTTCGAGCTCGTTAAAGTAAATGAATTGATATCTACTCAGTATAAGTTTAAGCCTTTTCTGGACTGTGATGGATTATTTATGAAAAAGGAATACCTTGGTTAAACATGACCAAAGAGGTTCTTTCAGATATTATTTTACATTTTTTCGGATCTGAGAGACAAATTATGAAAAAAGAACTTTTGGAGTTCTCTTTCGTCCAATTTTTCAGACTCTCTAAATATGAAAAAGGACCAGGCTATCACTGTTGTTAAGCTCGTTAAAACATAAAATAGCGACGGGCTTGTCGATCATAGCAAGAATCGAGCTTCATTCATCGCTAGACTCGTTAAATTATTAAATAGCGATACTTTATTCACTGAAAGGGTTAAATTATAGATCAAGAAAATGTTATCCTCCTCAAGATTGCTAAAAAATAAAGAGGTACTGGTCGACAAATGACCGTGGAAAATTTGGGAAAAGTAAGTAAAGTTTCTTTTTGGTAGCAAGTCGCTCTTGAACATGAAACTTCTTTCACTCCATTTTCGTGACTGTTTGGGTTGGGTAATCATCTTGACGGCTCATTCGCACCTATGGTTCATCATACCTTCACTTCGGTTTTGGGTCAATGCTGCCAACTCATCACAGTGTTGCCGATATGTTCAAGAGAAGCCATCCAGTGATTAAAAACTCATCCTTCTACAATACTCGTAAACCTTCATTTTCATGACCCTCATCCCTAAAAATTGCTATATCAAGTCATACCCTTGTCTCCGAAATTAGTAACTCTTGTTTTGTAATAAGGTGACTTCCTGTCGACAAAAAATCAATATCTAGGAAGTTCATTTAGAAGCATTAGATTCCAGTACCATGAGGCTTGTTACAACATCGACAAGATCCTCGCTTTCTAACTTTTTACTGAAAGATTTTGTTTGGCATTCGACATAAAATCATCTATTCACACCTTACAAAATGTATTACAGTACCTTGAGTTCCATTGACATTAATGGTAGTTCTCTCGCGTTTGTTAATAGCTCACATTATTGGCTAGTAATCAAACGATGTCTTTGCATGTTCTACTACAAATCATATATTCGCATGGCTAGGCTTGTACCTGAATGATTGAGTGAATGAGATAAGAAGACCCCAGATCTAGTTTCAGCCATCCGGGCTGCAATTTCAAGATTTTTGTACACATCATATATACGGTGACCTTACATACATATTGTCATCCAAACATGAGCCTATATCTGTAGGCGTCTCTACATCTGGGCAACATTCCAAGGTAGATGACTTTCTGAATTATGTACATGTTATTAGATTGTTTATGTGCTGACTATGGGAATGCCTACCCTCAGCAATTATGATCAATAGAGGATATATCATGATGTAATTTATTGTAATATTGATGTAGCTGACCATTCTGCTTCATTTCTAAGCTCATCATAGTGTAAAGCATCTCAATCAAATGTTGTTATTATTTGGATCTCATGCTTTAGGGGGGAATTGTTATAGGTCAATTTGGGCACCATTCCCAATGAGCTGGTTAACTAGGCATCATCTCGAGGACTGATGATCAAGGGTCTATCATTCCCTATCATTTCAATTGCTATATGCTCTAAGACAAAAAATAAGACAAATCAAACAAGACTTTCATCAAGCAAAGGTTTCCATGGTTTGAAGCTTATTGTATAACATATGAGAGCTCACCAACGCAGGCTCTAAGGGGCCTAAGTGCATTGCATATGCAGGTAGCCGCATGCAAGGCTACTCTGCAAAGCACTTCTCGAAATTCAAAGGTGCATTGGTCACATTGGGAACGAAATTCTCATTGTTCTGGAATCTCCACTTAGCCAGTGCCTTCTAGAAGAGTTCACATGTGTCAAGCTTCGAATCCAAGTGTCAATTTGACATATACATGAATGGAAAAATGTCTTGCCTATTTTTGGAAAGCTATTGATTGAAAAACAACCTACAGTTCATCTATAAATTGAACACAGATCTAAGTGTTTGAGAAGGGAGAATTTGAGTAGAGAAATGCTGGAGAATTTTCAATTGAGAGTTTCATTTGTGGAGCTACTGCTGGAGAGATTTATGCTGTGATGAGACTTGGTAACTTTGCTAGAAGGTCACTTCAAATTAGTCACTAGGTTGTAACCTCTCCTTCTATCACCAATAAATACTACTTCTTATTTTTCCCTACATGCATCTATGTTAACTATTATTTTCCATATTGTAAGATCTTGGTTGATGAATGTAGTTTATGCTTTAATGATTTAGCTAACTAGATTGAATAGATATCTATATTATTGCACCTTCTTCTATTTCAGTGTTATTTCTTTCAGGAAGCATTCATCTCATAAGTTGCTTGAATTTGAAGCTACAGTGGAAGCCACAGAAGGAGCTATTTGGAAGCGACTGAAAAAGTAAGACTCCAATCCTCTCTGTGTATCTATTTTGTGTTAGGATAAATGGTAGTATAGTCTTTCACCTGTTGTTCTAGACTAGCACCTGTCTAGGGAAGCATAGTTTATTCGTAGATTACAATTCTGGCCCAACACTCATGACAGTCACTATGAATTTTTGGTCATGACATTTTTCCTTACCAATGCACCTTCTACATTTCAAGGGTTGATGAATTCCATTTTGAAACCCTTCCTTCGAAAATTTGTGATAGTGTTTTTTAATGAAATACTAATCTACAACAAGTCTTGGAAGGATCATGTTCACTATGTTGACAGGGTGCTGAAACAATTGGAGTAGAAACAATTATATGCAAAATCATCCAAATTTTTCTTTGGAGTAAACGAGGTGGAATATCTGGGTCATATTGTATCTCACGAGGGTGTTAAGGTGGACCCTAACTGTTGGCTCGAGGGATCCTGACCTAGGTTCGGTGTGCAAGGTTTGGCAACAAAACCCTATGCTACTGGCCCTTTCAACATTGACCTTCTTGCGCAGGTCAAAGTCTCACCCGAAGTAGTATGGGTGGGTGCTGGAACCAGGTTTCTGCACGCTGAGAAAGGATGGGTAAAGCAAGAAAAGTTGCACTAGGTCCTATAATCCCCAATTACCTTGTTTTGCATAGGGTTAACTAAGTGTCTATTCGCATCCACGTGCACTAGATATATATTTATATGCTTGTATAACATCGAAAGAGAGTACATAAACAGAACGTAACAGATCTAGATCCAAGAGCACAGTATACAAATCTTTCGCAGCTTAAGGTCAGGAAACACACAATACAACAATTATTGGCAATTCACATAAAAGTACTCACAGATTCAATCCTCTAACATTATTTCTCATTCATTAATTCATCAAGTCTTACAATTCCCTTCCCAACCTACGCACAAAGCAGCAGGGTCCACACACAACTGGACTTTGATCTCTGTGCACACAGCCAGTAGGAGTCCATTCCCCAAAACCCAAACAGACAGCTTAAATAACAATTCGCATCAATAGCTCATCATTTCCTATCCTTTACAATACAAAATGCATCTCTATTTATAACAATATAGTTTTGAATTTCCTATGGTCCGCAACCCATGGTTTTCATACCCCTAGTTTACCCTTTGACCCATTACAATGCATTCAGGGCTTTGAACCACCCCAAAAGACCCCCGCTAGGCTAGATATAATAAAAAATACTCAAAATGGACCAGTTTCATAGCTTCTTAGGAGACCCCGTTCCAACAGTCCCCCAACACAATCTTGTGACTCATCTCGAGTCACTGCAATGGTGCAGCTTCGATTTGTGTGCGCAAGGTAGCTAGAGTGCGGAGGAGCAGCGGGAGCACTTTCTTACTCTGGGCCATAGCTCGTTGCACAATGTTGACCAGTGTCAGGGAGGCAGGGCCATCTGGAACCATGATAACCCGTTCTAACAGCCGGTGGAGGCGCGTAATGGAAGACTGAGTGTCTTCAGCGAGCTGGAGTGCGGTATCGGCCCATGCTTTCAACTATTTTCGGATGAAATGCTTATTATGGCAAAGGTTCTCAATCTTGTCCAAGATGGCTAGATGCTGTGCGGAGATGGTGGAGGGTGAGGAGGCTCTGACTTGGTCTAGAGCAGCTTCCACCTACTGTAATTCCATTTGAATATGCTGAAGCGTGGAATGGTGCTGGATGATCATCCATAGTTGGGTAGCTATTTTGACCAGTTGTGCGGCCCGCGTCAGCTGCTCTTGAATAATATGCGTTGCCTCTGTGACCACTGCGATCCGCTGGTCCCGTACTTCCTGAGGTCTGTCATACTGCTTCTGTGTGGCTTGGTCATGGTGGCGAACTTCACGCAACACTCTGGTGTACAATCCTCGTAGCTCTGTGCGAGATAGTTAAACTAAATCTAGTTGGATGTCCCTAGTAGTTGGATCAGGGGTGTTGACTAGGGCAATGTGAGAGAGTGAACACACATTAATTCTACTGGGCAGTATTCTGGAGTTGCGGAGAAGTCGCAGCATGTCCCTCTATTGCAGCGTTCCATCTATGCATGGCTTGTAGAAAATCCTTTCTGCCGAGAGCCAGGGCTCACCCCTGTGGCTGCACTTAGCATTCCTAAGCTCTTTGGTTGGGTTCATCTTAGCAGCAAGAAAGTGGGCAACGCAGAGAATGTTAATGAGCGCAAAAAACCAGTACGCAGATAGCAGGAGAATGTTGTAGGGTGAATAAATAGCCTAGTGTGCAATTATCCAGCGAACCACACACCGTCCGGAGCTATTTAATGGTGGAGTAGCCCATTCATGACACTGACCATCGATCAGGTAGATCAATATTATCATAAATGGCTGCATTGATGATCTTCCACTGATTGTGTGTACTTGTAAAATCCATTTTTTATTAAATCGGGATGTGTTGACGGTCGTCCTACATGCCTAAGGTCGTTTCCATGGAATGTTAGACCATGGATGACACCTGTATGTCCTTCGCGTACCCTGAATGAAGGTCGACGCGAGGTGTGTCTGCAAGTTGGCCATTAGTATTTTTGAGCCATGCGCTTCACCCTTGGTCAGAACTTCCTTGCACCAGAGGGCTGCATCATGCATCCTCGTGCCATTTATTACTTGAGGCATCTGAAAATTCTTCAAATTATACGTAGGTCCGGGCAGGTACGTAACTCGACGCATGCCTAGGTCAACGGTACCCCGGTAAGCTTTTCCGTGCAAGGCTTGATCGTACCCTTGAGTGTTGTATGTCAGCAAGTATCCACGTAGGTCGACTGACCTTGGAGTCCATCTGGAAACTGGGGTCACTATGTGCAGGATCACCCTTCTCCAATACTTCTCCTGAGCGAATAATACCGGTCCTTGCGTAGGTGCTCAACGTAGTGTTAGTGATAGTACCCCTAGCCTGCGTTCGGTGGGAATCTTAGGTTCAATTGTCTTATGAATATCATCTGCATCCTCGTGGCAGGGAAGGTTGCTTTTCGTGGTAGAGATGCGATGAAAATTCCTGATGGTCTGAAGACATCGAAGTGTCGAAACCTCGTGCAATCGGCCTTGCCAATTTTCCAGATCCTCATGAGAGTCGGAAAAACATTCACTGTCCTTTTCCTAGCAGAGCATTCCTTCATCCGTGGGGTTAAGCTGGTCTTCATCATGTGCTGTTAATTTATAAATGTGATCTAATTCCTCCTCCTCATAGGCTGGCTCTATATACCGCGCATCTTCTACTGGATCTAGTGGTACTATGACACACGTACCTTTGATTTCAAACACCATGTTGTGCTTCTTGTGATTGATGACACCCCCCATGCCAATTTCCCAATCCAGTCCAAGGAGTGCAGGGTAGGGATCCGCATCTTCCACAATTTCTATGACTTCAAAGTTAGCTAGGACTCTTACCCCTGTGATGTCAACCATGAATTTTGGTAACCTCCCTAGAGGGATGATTTTTTGTTGATTGGCCATTCGTAGCTGGATGGTGGACCATTGTAATTTAGGTTCTCCCATTCGTTGCCATGTCTTCTTTGGTAATACATTCGCATCTGACCCCAAATCTAAGATAACCTGATCCATCTCGTAGTCACCAATCTGCGCAGTCAATCACATCTCTCTTTCGGTGCGCTTCTTATAGTTGTATATTTTGTGTACAACCTTGGTTTCAGGGATGAAATTGGTCCGAACTGCGTAGATATTCAGTAATTCTTGGAGATTTCCTATAGCTTGCGGATTTCGCTGCAGATTTAGACATGCCTTTAAAAAGGGCTCAAACCCTTCCTCTATCTGAGGTTGCTTTGGTGGCTAGGTGGGGACTGTCAGTGGTGTTTGTTCTTTGAATGGCACTCCTTCCCTAGAGGCAAGCTCCTCTTTCACTCCCTGGGTGACCAACCCGCTGCGTGTCATGACTTTTACACAGGGATCCACCTTTCTTAGTTCGGCCTTAACTCTTTGTACATTCTGCGTAGGGGTGGGCTGCTTTTCCTGCATCTTGGATATTAAAATTGGGTAGTCCTCTACCTCATGGTCTAGCTACGTACAATATTTGCATGGCGGTCTGGTGGGATTTGGGAATTCTCTGGCAAAGTGCCCTATTTTTCCACAGTTATAACAGACTAAATTCCCACGTCCTCGTCCTGCGCTTCCTCCCCAACCTGATCTGCCTCAAGACAGTGATCCTCCAATGTGCGCAAAAAGTCTTGGCGACGCAGGGTCCAATTGTACCCTATATAAGTTCCAACGATCCATCATTAAGTCATAGGTACGACAGTTCTGCTCATCAGGTCCCACTAATTCGCAGAATCGGCACCATTTTTGCTTTAGTTCTGGGACATACGCACCTAGCCGAGGGCAATGGTTCATATCATGCAGTCCTGCTACCAGATAATAATCACACCATAGCGCAGGTCTGCCTGAACCTGGTCGTAATAGGATGGGTTCCCTACTTGCCCCTGGGCATACCAGACTAGGTCCTCCTGCTTGCATGTAATCCATCAGCAGAGGGCACTAATCCTTTGTATGGCCAGACACCCGACATAGTATGCACCAGAGATCTATGAAAACCTCCTTTCCTTGCTATTTTCGAAAGTTCTGTATCTCCATATGCATAGCCCCAAGTTGTTCCTAGATTTTTTGTACCCCTGCAGACGTATCCTCTTGGGGGGCAGCCTCTAGTTTCATATTGACTTCCACAACCTTCTCTTGTGACTCAAAGTTCTGATGACTCGTTGGCGTACGCAGATGAGGTAACAACATAGCAATGAACCATTCTGTATGATGTCTTTCATCATATTCGAACCCTCCTTCCCTGATTTCTTTCTTCAGTCGCTGATCAGCCTCCCATACTGACTCAGTCACACCTTGTTTGAAGTCCTTTACTTCTGCTACCAACTGGGAATAAGATTTTGGCTTCCTGAACTGGTGCTTCAAAGCATCCTTGATATCTTGAATATATTCAGCCCCATTCTGCGCAATATACCACATATACCAGTCCAGGGCCCTTTCCTCAAAGGCCAACGACAACTGCGCCCTTTTTACCGTATCACTTGCCACATTCTACGCAGTCTATACAAAGTCTGAAATGAACCAAAACTAGACCATATCCTCATCTCCTACCCCCCTAAAGGTAGGTATTTTCAGAAGCACAACCATATCATTGTCTAGGGAGGGTGGCGATATAGGCGAATTCTTACCTTTGCACAGCCTAGGTGGTGATGTGGCTGGGGGATCTTGCTCAGATGGTTCCTTCAACCGATTGTAGGCAGATCTCCCTCCATCAAGGTTGGTTCAATAGTATTTACCACTCCATGTTGCGCACCCATCTAGATCGGAGGTCATTCAGTTAGTATGACTACACATAATACTCTTTTCGCACAACAATTTCTTGATCAGCAATGGTAACGTCCTCATAAATTTTCCCCAAAACCCTTTGAAGAATCGTTGTTCGACCTTAGAGTATGATACAAACTGATCAATGGAAAATTCTATCACAAATCCTCCAAGCACACTATCCACCCAGTGATCCACCATACGCATGATAGTATTATCAGTTTTTTCCAGCTGCTCGAGTAGCTCTGGGGTCTACTGAGTGACTCATTCATCCTTCCAGCACTTCTAGTATTCCACAAGTCTGGCCAGCCACTCCTGGAGTTCATTTGTAAAGGTTACAAAGAATATTTCATAGCTCTCAGTAAGAATGTACCTATTTTTCCACCTTTCCACCGTTAACTTTTCACTGCGATTTTCTTTTACTGCGAACTCCTGGATCTGTCTTTCGAACCAGTCTTTGATCTATTTTCTTTCAGGATTCCAATATTCTCTTGTCATTACCCGATTCCTCTCTTAGACTTCTTCTGATCTTGGCAACATCACCATTTGTTGGCTCTGTTAGTGTCAGTCTTTGCAGCCTTCCTCCAGTGATAAAAAATTCTCTTACAAATTTATTTTAAGATGTCAAGGTCAAATTTTGTCATTTCAATGAGTCTTCAAGCAAAATTTGGTCATTGGGCATTAGGTCTAGGGTTTGCTTTTACTCTTGTAAAAGTTGTCCAAATGTCGGTCCATGTCACCATTCAGCTGAGTGTACCATCATTCAGAGGGTTTTCATCATCATGTCAGGTCCCAATGGGTCATTTTACACCTTGTTCATGCTTCAGTTGTGCTTAGGTAAGTTTCATTTCCCTCTCCTAGGGTTTTGAAGGTAATTTCTCTTGGATGGTAAAATCATCAGTAGAAATTGTATCCTGATGTTCATACACCTTCCCCTATCCTTAATTTACCTTATTAAACACTTCCCATCACTGAGATCCCCCAAATTCCTCATTTTTTCACAAACCCTAGTTTCTTGCTACAACTTGGCAATTTTCTAGGCTAGGCCTGTGTTTTTCCCTTTTGGACCCCTTCCCCTCACTCAATCTCTGAAATACCACTTTCCCCTGCTTCCTAACATCCTTCCTTACTTCCCAAAATTTCCCCAATAATTTATAAGCCCCTTATCCCCTTCATTTCGCTTCATTTCGACAAATCCCTTGTTTCACACATCGGGATAGGTTTCACTCAAATGATGTTTCAGAGAAATAAAAGATGAATTTTGGAAACATGAGAGAGGTTTTTTTCTAAAACATTCCAAAGCAGAAAAACCTCCTTCACTTTTTACATAGGTATCATGGTTTTAGAGAAATTTCAATAATACAGTTGCCTCAGGAGAATTGAATGCACCTCTGAAGTGACCTTGGGAAAATCAAGATTTCTCCTAGATTTGTTGGCCAAATGACTTTCTTGATGAGTAAAATAATAACTTGACACAAATATATTTCCAATGAGCTATCATGAGCTCAATTTGGAGTTGAGGAAGACCTTCAAAAGTTGACTTCAACAGCACTCTGCCTTGAGGCAGCCTCATCTTGCACATTTTGAATAGTCTTGGGATATTTGCTTTTTGACAAGGTAAATGAAATCCAAACTGACAAATTCCACTTGGGTTGGAAATTAGACTCCAAGAGCTTTCCAACGAGCTATCATTTGCCAAATTTGGACACGAGGAAGGCCTCCAAAAGCCTCCTGAAACATGCGTTATTTATGGCGCGACGCATTGGGTTGGAGTGCGGTGCATTGGGCTAATACTCCAGTTTTCTCATTGCCTTCAACGAAATCCCAAATTTCTTGGCTCCTCTACTCCAAGTAAGTCAAATTGTCTTGTAATTTTCCATTGATCAGTTTTGAGTGTGGTTTCAAAGATTGGTTTGAAGAATTTTAATGCTAAAAGCTTAAACCCTATCCTTTTGTAAAGAAATGCCTCTTTAGGGTTTGAATTTGAAGTTTTAGAATTTGAATTTGTTGCCAAAAAACTCCATTTCTCACTTGTATTTTCCTTTCCCATCATCGTCATATCATCATACAGTTCCTCCCTTATTCCCTAAACATACCAAATCACTTATTCCCAAGACCTATTTTCCCTATCCCTAAAACCTACCATTCCTTATCACTCTCCTTCTCTCATTTCACTTATAAGATCCTCACATCCCCAAGAAATCAAGTGACTGTCCTGGCATTTTAAATCTCACTTGATTGAATCACATTTTTACCACTATACTATTTCCCACAGTTCACTTTTCCCATTGTCCTATATTCCTCACAATTCCTCAAATTCCTTTGGCACACATTTGGCATTGAAACAAAGGCACCAATTTCTCATTTTCAAAAAACCAAATATCCACTTGACATACACATTGCAACACCATGATGGACACCGACACATCCAATGAACGAGACAGTGATTCCGCCACCGAACTGCATGCACCAGGAGGGCACTGAAACGCCAAAAAAGGCCTGATCCACTTCAAATCTTGGCCGAAGCTTCTTTGGCTGAGCATGGTACTTGATTATGGACCTCCAGCCCAAATTTCAAGGAATTTGGAGAACATTTTGTCATTTTTGAAAATTTTGGTTGCAAAACAGGTTTTTCTGCCCGACGCGTCGCGCCACCCGACACGCGCTTATGATTGGGACACATTCTGGAGGAAGACTTGATATTTTTGGATTTCTCATGATATATTATGTATGTTCAAGAATGGCCGAAGCATTTCATCACATTCCGGGCTGCCTAAAGGTCCAAAAACACGATGAAAATCACCTTTCTGCCACCTTTTGCACCAGCAGGAAGTAGTCTTGGGAAAATGAAGTTTTGGAGGGGCAAATGAGCTCCAAATTGCAAAAATTCCACTTGGGTTGGATAGCAGACATCCAGGGATTTCCAACGAGCTATCATGAGCTCAATTTGGATTTTGGGAAGTGCTCCAAAAACAGGTCCAAAGTATCGCGGCGCATAGAGCTTTGGAGCGCAGCGCATAGAGGAATTCAACCTATTTTTCACCTTCCAGCTCAGAAATTCGGCCAATATTGACTAGTTTCACCTCTTGATGTAATTTTTGATCTATCTTGATGTAATTTGGTAACCATGATGTAATTTTGGCATGTATTTACTTGTTCTAGATGATTCATTCACAAAAAAGTGAAAATCAAGTGAATGGATCAGTTTCCTAGCTTATAGAGGCAAGTTGTCTGGCTGCCTAGATTTTAGCTCTTTGTTTAGAATTGGTTCAAAATTCTCCTAGAAGCATGAGCTCGACCCCTAGAGGCATGGGAAGGGGTTAGACTTGTCTATTTATTGTATTTTCTGAGACATTTTCATTGTTGGACTCTTGGGAAAAGTTTGGCACTCCTTTGTACATCCATATTTCAGTTTTTGGCAAAGGAAAGACCAGAGTTTTGTAGCACTTGTTAGGATCCTTGTGGATTCTGAGTTTTGATGATGTTTCTTCTCATGTTATTGTAAGTTCATTACTGTTATATGTATTCCATCTTTCTCTATGCTTTTGAATTAAACAAATGAGTATTTGAGGTAGAATTCATTGATTTGTTGGTGCTTTGCCTTAGACTTTTGTTTAATTTTACATGTTTTCGTCAGTTTGAAGAGGATCCTTGTACTCTATTGCCCTCTTTAGCTCCTCAGTAGTCTTTTCCATCCATTCACTCGATCTAAGACATCAAAGCCATTTCATACCCTGCCCCAACTTGAATTCTGCAAGATCTGGCCTCATCCCCAAGCCCAAAATTGTTTTTCCCTTTTTTCAACAAAAACCCCTAAAAATCAAAATCAAACTCTACTATTTGTTTATCTAGCCTAAAATCAGTTGTTGTTATTGTCAGCTCGGGCCCTATTTGACATCTTTTTCTAAGATAGAACCGGAGAGAGCCCTCTCCTGTCTTCGTAGGGCTAGCTACGAGGCTGAGCTTGGTTTGGTGTTGTCCTTCTTCTGCCTTATTTCAGCCTGAGGTGGATTTGGGAAATAACATAGTGGCGACCATACTGGGGATAGAACGATTCTATTGGTTAGTGTTGTTTGATTTATAGCTACAGACGGAGCTTGAAGTCATGCCAGGTAGCCTTCGAACTGCTCTTGCTCTACGAGTGCATAGTAGATAAATGCTACTTCAGTCGATCTCTGGTCTAGCTTGTAATCGTAACACTTAAGTTATAAATTGCCCCAGTACATGTATCAAGTTCAGATCTGATCATTGATGGTGGACAACGATCAGACACTGCAAGGCTGAAATCATTCACCTGGCGACTCCATTCACTGAAAAATCCAGCAATCAATGCTTCATGGTGACTCCACTGCAGATTTTCAAGATGGACCGAATTGCAAGAAGATACGCTCCCATGAGCCGAGATCACATCCCCGGTTTTCCAAATAAAATTCCCAAGGTGGATTGGCTTCAGAATTTGCCTATGTTCAGAAATGTGGAAGGTAATGATGCTTCTCTTCATTTGGTGAAATTTCACATTCATGTGCATAAATTAAAGATCGAGTTTCCTGAAGATTGTTTGATGAAAATTTTTATGGCTACTCTGGAAGACGAAGCCCGATCCTGGTATGAAAATTTGCCGCTCGCTTCTATTTATTGTTTAAAATATTTTCATACAGCATTCTTTGAAAGGTATAAAGAATCCTGTCCATCCTTAATGTTAGTACAGAATTGTTGTGAACACATTAGTAATTTCATTGAAGATCTTGAGAATTGTTATGGGGATACTAATTTGATGGATGGGGAAATCATGGAAGTATTGTATGAAAATCCATTACAGCAGCACACAGAAATCTCAGAGGATACTTGTCAAGATCAGCAGGTTGAAGATTTCCATATGGCTGAAAATGATGAAAGAGAAAGTTTTATTTCAGAATGTGATGCAGTCAAGTCAACCATTTCAGATTCAGATTGTGATGACCAAGAATACCTTGTGCTGACCCCCATGAAGGAGAATTCTGCTGTTGAGATCATCTGGGATGAAGAAAACAGAGTTACAGATCTAAATTATGCTCTCATCCCACCGGAACTAGATCTTCATAAAGAGGTAATCCAGTCAATTCATTAACAACAAGATGGAATCTTTGTTCAAGTAAGTGAAAAAGTTTCTCTTGATGAATTTATGGTAGATGATAGAAATGATAGTGTTGGGTTTCAAGAATCAGCTGAAGTTTCTTTTCTTATGATTGATGAATGTAATGAGAATCTGGATGTTATATCATATGAAGATGACCTACAATACATTCAGATTGTAGAAGATCAGAACATTCAGGATTGCCTTTCAGAATTTTCTTCATATGTTTCATGTTTTGAAATGTCTTGCCGAGAGGAGATCTGCTCACCCACTTGTTCAGAATTTTTTGAGGACTAGAAACAGACTTTTACTGAAGAAAGATCAAAAGCAGGAGAAAAGGACACCTTGTTCTTTCAGCAGGAGGTAAATCTTCATGTTTTTCAGGATCCACTGGCAAATTTGTTGCAGTCAGCAGTGAAGGTGATTATTGCAGTATTCAGTGATGAAGGAGATCATGGTCAATTATGTTTTTTGATGCCCAGTCACCAGTATCTATTATTGACCAGGAGATCTAATCAGGAGAATCAGTCAAGAAGCCATCTGCTTGATTGGTTACATTGGAAAGCTCATTATACATGATTGTATATATTTCATTAGTCTGCAGGTGGTTGTCATCATGATTTCAAATATTGGTGGACTACTGCCCTTTTTCAAAAAATCTTTGTAAATTATTGTCTTAAGTCAGTCATGAGGCATTTGTGTTTGGTCTGTTGAGTCAATTCTTTCAGTGATTTCAGGTTCGAAATTCAGTCATCAGTCTTTTGTCAAAATAATGGACTCCATAGCCCAATGGATAAGGCACTGGTCTGCTCTCCCAAAGATCTGCCGTTCTTGGCACCTCCAAGGAGCTACCATCCCCATTGGAGCCAATGTTAGTGTCAGTATTTTCAGCCTTCCTCCAGTGATCAAAAATGCTCTTAGAAAGTGATTTTAAGATTTCAAGGTCAAATTTTGTCATTTCAATGAGTCTTCAAGCAAAATTTGGTCACTGGGCATTAGGTCTAGGGTTTGATTTTACTCTTGTCAAAGTTGTCCAAATGTCGGTCCATGTCACCATTCAGCTGAGTGTACCATCATTCAGAGGGTTTTCATCATCATGTCAGGTTCCAATGGGTCATTTTACACATTTTTCATGCTTCAGTTGTGCCTAGGTAAGTTTCATTTCCCTCTCCTAGGGTTTTGAAGGTAATTGTTGGGAAAAATACTGAGAGGGGGGGGTGAATCAGTATTTACTGCATAATCAAATCCTTTTACTTTTCATTCCTTAAAAACCCATACGCTACTTTACTTCAGTAAACCAGCGTATATACGCGGATCCCCTTTATGAAACTAGCGTATACACAGAGATTTAGATATGTCATTAAATCTTCACTTAAATCATCCCATCATGTATTCTTCAGATATTCAATAAGCAGTAAACAGGTGCAGTAAGAACAGAATAAACCATCACACAAAGCATCACACATGAACACCAGGATTTTTAGGTGGAAACCCAAATCTGGAGAAAACCACCGCTGCAGTTGCTCAGCCTTCAATATTTTATTATAGAGAAAACATCTTACAACATATGTGCTGGCGCAGACTTGACCAGCACGCAGGCACCCACCTGCGCTCGTTTACCAGCCTCTCCTGGAAGGGAGCTACGACCCCCGGACTCGTTTACCAGCCTCTCCTGGAAGGGAGCTACTACCCCCTGATCTCGTTTACCAGCCTCACCTGGAAGGGAGCTACAACCCCCTGACTGAAGGCTACAACCTTCAACACCACCTTGGACCACGTTTCATCAATTTTCACACTGGATCCAACCACTTCAATAGAACACAACTTGCAGACCGCAATTCATCATATTTCCAGACGGAACACTTTCCATATTTTTAAGCACGAACATACATCATCAACAGATACATATCAACACAGATCAGATAGCAGAAACACAGCAGAACAGATCAGATATTTCATACCCCTTGCTTCAGCAAGCCCTAGTTTGCATACGCGCTTTCCCTTCACCGATGTCGCGTGTATACGCGCTTCCGTCCATACAAACCAGCGTATAACTCAGTGTATATTTTATTGCGCATACGCGCTTTCTCTTCGCTGAAGCTGCGTATATACGCGCTTCCTCCGCGTTGAAGTAGCGTATAGATCTTCAATTATTACAGAGCAGGATACTTCTTCAGATCAGATATTCAGTTCAGATTTACCCTTTCACTTCAAACAGATGTTCGCCTAGATGTTCGCCTCATCATAGAGCTAAGCCTTCCATAAGAAGATCTAGTAGATACATTTCAGATCTAGATCCCTTTCTTCATCATTGGTGCATCATCCAATCAGATTTATCTTCAAGTGTAACCCTTTCATTCAGATCTACTTCAGAGAGAAGTATTCATTTAAGCTCAGACATCTTGCACCCACTCCCCATCTTTGCACAATGAATTTCTTCTCCTTTTATATGATTACCCTTTGTCAATACCATGAGCCCCTTTTTCAATACCATGGACCAAAACAATACCATAAGCCCAAAACTACTTGGACGGGGTCAATTAGGCGGATCATTACCCAATACAATGGATTAATACCATGGTGGTTACCCTTGGGTTTGCACTTTTGAGCGCTTTTGCCCATACGCGACTTGAAACGTTATTTTTCGCGTGTATACGCGACTTCCCCTAGGCCAATCCGCGTATACCAAGAGACATACTCTTTTTCAACATAGATTTAGCACTTGCTGACTTCTTTTCTTCACTGCCTTCTGTACACACTGCTGATACATCAAATTTACTTCATCAAGAACATATTCTATCAATCACACCTTCATCAAGTGAGTTGTCATTCAATGACAACACTTAGCATCATCTTGCTAACTAGCATCATATCACATCAGATTTACATCGATTACCAAGACCATCAAGTCAAGCATAACTTCATCAGGTGTATTGCCATCAAGGACAACACATGTCAACAGTCGCATGTCTTCATCTTCATTCAGTGGGTTGCCATCAAGGACAACACTCTGCATCATATTTCCAACAATCTCCCCCTTTGGACTTGATGGCAACTATGATGGTGTTTGGTTACTACAACAGATAGGTTAGGTACCATATCACTCTCCCAAATATGTCACTCTCCCAAATATTTGACATCATTATCTTCTTTTCATTAAAACACCATGTCACTCTCCCCCTTTGACATTAAGGGCAAAGGGCGGATCAAAAACCAAACACTCTCCTCCTTTTCTCCTCATGTGGAAGAAACATTCTGCAGATCTGAAATGTGCTGAAGTGGCCAAAACTCCCCCTGAGTTCATGCTGAATCTTCAAACATATTTGTCAAAGAAGTACATGACTCTATGAACTTCCTATCACCAAAGACTCATACTTACATCAATTATCCATCCAAGTGGATTTACATATGAGACTCAACTACCCAACCAAGTGGGTTTACAAATTTGACTCAACTACCCAACCAAGTGGGTTTACAAAATTGACAAGTCCTTACATGACTGAATATTACAATTTTACAACATGAGTCTCAACAAGACCTTTTCATCAAACTACAAATATAACTTTTAAGACCAACACCAGAAAGTCCTCAAGAAAGAGAACATATTTTCAAAACCATCATAATGCCAACACTGCATTATACTCAGCAAAGCTAATGCTCCCCCTGAATCTGTGCAACCAAGCAATCTTTCCAAAAGACTAAGGCTCCCCCTTAGTTTGTGCATCCCGAAAACTTCCACCAACAAATCATCAAGGCATCTTCATCAAAACATTAGAAACAGAATTATGAGAACTGGAACACCACCAGAGATACCAAACAGTATCAGAGATACCAAACAGCACTGCAGCTGTGCTGAAGAGAGCTGAACCAAGCAAAAATTGTCAGCAACCAAACATACGCGGTTTTTACGTAGGGCATTTCGGCGACCTCATAGCCATGTTTAGAGGCAGCGTGTCCAGATACCTTCTAAATTTCAACGAGATCTGATTCTTTGAGCAAAACGTTATTCGACTTCTTTACGAGATATTTGGTAACTTCCCTGGACCTACAGATATAACATAATAGTGTAGTTGTGTCTTCAAAAAGCGTCATCAATGGTTGTAGCATAAGCCCATTAGTAGCAAAACGCCGGATCGCTGCAAGCATCAACTTACATTCTTTCCAAAAGAGATTATCATACGGAAGCTTGACATCTTAGGATATGCGCCTTGACGATCATCCATGTGGTCCAAAATCACCGCAGTCTTCAAGATGTAACACCAGAAAGTAACATATGTGACAAAAATTAAACATAGCAACTAAACTCTATGTGATCTGAAACAATGATATCAACTCATCCACACAAAGATACTTATAGCTGGCAGGGCTCAAAATCTTTATCATAATAATCCATGTGCAATCATCATGTTTGAGCATGAGTATCACCAGAACCAAAGAATAAGCAGTCATATTTCCAACAATGCCAACCATTAGAATTCAACCTGCTACTCCCTAAACGATTGCTTCTTCCTTAACTTGTGCAATCTGGACACCTTCAATAACAAGTCATCAACAACAATCTCTGCATGATCTGTCCCCTCATCTACGAGCTATAATACTTTCATCTCAACAATGAATGCTCTTCATCATAATGCAACCAGGCTTCATCCACGCAATGTTAACTTGCGAACCATAGTATAACGGGAATAATGCTATAGGTGTAATCATCAGCGGTCGATTGATGCTCTCACTGAACCTCTGCTCGGATCTTGACCCTATCGAGATAAATTCTCTTATCATTAATGCATCTGCTTGTTGTATGCTTCGGAACTACGCTGTATCTGCGACTTTTGTGAATACTGCTCGCGCGTGTAAGTGTAATATAGAAAATTTTACACCTTTATCTCATATAGTTACCTTATTCTGCTCTTTTCTTCCACCCAGGATACAGCATCGAATACATCCTACTTAGGAATAATCAAATCAACCATGAAGTCATCATGCATTGCTCCCCTTGTGACGATACATTACTAAATCTCTAATGTCATCATTCTGCAAAATCAATCGAGAAATGAAAAGCTTCCAAAAGCGGATGGTGATGAGGTCTGAATTCCCTCGTTTAGAGTCTCTCCTCCTTCTTTTCCAAATTTGCTTGAGTTTTCAGCGATTAATAACGAAAATTGTCCACTTTCCCAGGATCTGTTTCATCCTGCATTCTTTTTCTACATGTCCATACTTATTACAAGCGCAACATCTGTATGGCGAGAGAAATAGACGTAAGAATCATAATGATTATTTCTATTCTTCCTCCTTTTCACGATCAATTGCTTTATGCTCCATGCTTGTTGCATAAAAAAACAATATCCTGAAGAAGCTAGAGTACCTTTCTGGTGGTGTTTGTTTGTGGCTGAAATGATCTGCTCACTGCAATTTAACATACATAATTATGACATTTTAAACCACGACTGAATTCTTGAATGAATTCTTTTGAGAATTCATAATTGGTGATTGATCTTTTGTTTCTTTCAACACTTCGGGTTTGCATTGACATCCTCAGAAGTTTTTGGCACTTCCTTGTGAGCTAGATTCTCCTTTAACGATTCCATGGAAACCAAGACCATGTTTGATAGCGAGGAGACCTTTGATTACCGAATATTGTCCAAAATGTTAGTACTATCATGAAACCTCAAAGTTTAACCTTTCTTCTAATTTACTTTTGAATATTTACCTCAACCTCCAAGGCTTAAGCATTGCTTTGTCATGCTCTCTTCTTTACCTTCTTCTTCCATCTTCAACTTGATCCTTGATTTAGAATCTCTTCTTTCAACTTAATCTTTCATTTCCTTCACATGTTTTATTCATGACTCTTCATTCTTCTTTTGATTTTCAGGATCTTCTTTGAGAGAGATGATTTACGCTTCAGAGCCTTCCTTTTCAAATGATTGTAGGGGTTCCTTATTTTTCTTGCCAGTGCTTCTAAATCTTCACAGAAGACAAATAGTTACTGACTTCAAGTCCTTCATTCTTCTTGCTTGATTTTTCAAGATACTGCTTCTAGATCTTTAATTCGATTGGATGCATAAGTATGAAACCTTTGATACTTGTCCATCTGTTCATTGACATTTCTATTTGATCTTTCATTTGTGAGATCATCTCTTCATCTGGAATAATTTCTTTGCTTATTGTATGAACTTTGTAGTTCTTCTTCTTTAATCTTGAGAGCTTCTTCTAGATCCACAACACCACTTTCACTATCTTTACTATTGTTTGCACAAGAAAAGGAGGTATTACAAGTGGCCTTCTCCTTTTCTTCTTTGCAGGTGCTTGTAGATCTTGATAGAATACATTTCATCTTCTTCAATTTTTTCTATACATGATTTACGAGATATCTCCTTTCCTCGAGTAACCTTCTTCTTTGCTTCTTAGCCATGAGCACTTTTAGATCTTGGTCAGAATCTTCTTCATCTTCTTTGGACACTTCATCATCATCTTCTTTTGCATAATAACTCTTTCTCTTCTCAAATTGTTTCCCTTTGTGCTTTTCTCTATAAGGACATTTAGCGACATAATGACCAACTTTTCCACACTCAAAACATTTGAAGGAAGCTTGCTTTGAATCTTCGTTGCCTAGTTGGAGCTTTCTCCTGAAATTTGCTTCTTCTTCATCGGATATATGGCCGGATTCTTTGACAACTTCCTTTTCCTTTCCTTTTTGTAGATGCCATGGCGAAGCTTCTCTTACTTGAGAAAGGGCCTCCTTCATCTCATTTCAAAAAGCGGTCGAGTACCATGTAATTGGGCGATAGTAAGAGTTTACAAATCTTGTCTTTCTTCAATAAGCGAAACACAGGTCAAATTTTGAAGTCAAAGATCTCAAGACCTTTTCTACCGGAGTAGTATCGATGTGGTTTCACCCAAATTTCTCATCCGTTTACAATATCATCTAGACGAAGAAAAGAAGCGGCAACACTCTCATCACTATGCATCTTCAAATTTTCATATTCAATTCTAAAGGTTTGGAGTTTGCATACACACCTTTATGTCTCCTTCGCTTAGAATGATTTTGTCCCATATGTCTTTCAGGAATGTGCATTGCATTACTTTATGGGTCCCAGTTCGGACATGCTTCCCAATAAGACATTCTTCCTTTGGCATTGATTTCATACTTCTTTCTTTAGAACTGCATCGGTGGGAATACTTGCCGGGTATTGATAACCTTCTTCACGATTGCCCTTCTATCACCAAGACTTTGGATATGCTTTTATCGTACCTTCAGAATATCAGATTGCTTCCATTGAATAGAGGTGGCTTTATAGACATTACTCCTTCTTGACTTCCAATGCAATGGATCTTTAAGCGATCAAGCTTCTCCACAAGGACCTCCTCATTACCAATTGTTGGGAAAAATAAGGAGGGGGTAGATGATCATTCTGCATAATCAAAATCCTTTTACTTTTCATTCCTTAAAAATATAACTGCTTCTTCGATGAAGCACGGCGTATATCATGAATCATGCCTGAAACTAGCGTATACACGGAGAGATTTAGATATGTCTGTTAAATCTTCACTTAAATCATTCCATCATGTATTCTTCGGATATTCAATAAACGGTAAAACGGGTGCGATGGAAACCAGACAAGCCATCACCTGGCTTGTGCAGACACCGGGATTTTTAGTTGAAACCGTCGGAGAAAGGCACATGGGTTATGGGCCTTCATTTTGTCATTGAAAAAACATCTTAACACTTAACTGTCTTTAGCTCAGACTTGGCCGTACGCGAGGCTTTCACTGTTCAGTTGCAGCCTCTCACGGAAGGGCTCGACCCACGGCTCGTTTGCAGACTCCTCATGGAAGGAGATACTACCCGATCTCGTTTGCAGCCTCACCAGAGCTACAACCCCTGTTTGGGCTGCAACCTTCAGCACCACCTTGAGACACGTTTCATCAAGTTTTCCACCCAACACAGGATCCAACCACTTCAATAGAACATACAATTTGATTGCCAATTCATCATAGCCCTAGACAGAACCCTTTCCATATTTTTAGCACGAACACATCATCCAGATACATATCAGCTCTGAATCAGGACCATGAAGCTCCCGACGGAAACGGATAAAATCTTCTTTTGCCAACTGACCAAGCCCTAGTTCTCCTAACGCTTTCCATCTTGATGTCACGTGTATGCAGCCTTAAAATCCCATACAAACCGGCGTGTAACTCGGTGTATATTTTATTGCATCTGCTTTCTCTTCGGCCCAGAGGAGGCTGCGTGTCTCACAGCGCTTCCTCCAACGTTGAAGTAGCGTATAGATCTTGAAATTATTCTAGACAGGATACTTCTTGGATCTGTATTAGTTGAATTTACCCTTTTACTTCAAGCAGAGTCTTCACGCCTAGATGTTAGCACTCATCATAGATCTAAAGCCTTCCCGCAAAGCGGATCTAGTAGATACATTGAGATCTAGATCCTTTCTTCATCATTGATTGCATCATCCAATGAGTTTATCTTCAAGTGTAACCTTTCATTCAGATCTACTTCAGAAAGTATTCATTTTCCAGCTAGACATCTTTTCTCTCACCTGTTTGTGATAGATTTCTTCTTCTTTTATATGATCCCTTTGTCAATATATACTGAGCCTTACCAATACCATGGACCAAAACAATGCCATAAGCCAAAACTGTTGGGCGGGGTCAATTAAGTGGATCATTACCCAATACAATGGATTAATACCATGGTGAATTTACCCTTAGGTTTTCACTTTTGAAGCGCTTTTTTGTCGCGACTTAAGCGTTATTTTCACGCGATGTATCGTGACGCCTAAACCAATCGCGTGCTGCAAGAGACATATCTTTTCAACATAGATTTAGCACTTTTGACTTATTTTCTTCAACGCCTTAATACCTGTTTAACAGTACATCGAATTTACTTCATCAAAACATATTCCTCAATCACAACTTCCTTGGTGAGTTTGTCGTTCAATAATAACACTTAGCGTCATCTTCTTCGCTAGCATCATATCACCTCCAGTTGCCGATTACCAAGACCATCAAGTCAAGCATAACTTCTTGGTGTGTTGCCATCGGACAACACATGTCCATTGTCACATGTCTTCATCTTCATTGATTGGGTTGCCATCAAGGACAACACCTCATCATATTCATCGATTTTTGTTAATTTCTCTTGGATGGTCAAATCATCGATAAAAATTGTATCAGTGTTCATACACCTTCCCATATCCTTAATGTACCTTGTTAACCACATCATGAGATCACAAATTCTCATTTCTAAACCTAGTTTCTTGCTACAACAACGTTTTCTGAAAGCTGAGCACCGTGTTTTTTCCCTTTGGACCCCCTTCCCTCACTCAATCTCTGAAATTCCACTTTACCTTCCCTAACATCCTTCCTTACTTCAAAAATTTCCCCAAGATTTTAAAGTCCTTATCCCCTTCATTTTGCTTCATTTAGACAAATCCCTTGTTTCACACATGGAATTGATTTCACTCAAATGGTGTTGGAGCAATAAAAGATGAATTTTCCACAAAACCCAGAGGTTTTTGTCAAAAGCAATACCAAAGAAGAAAAAGTTCTTTCACTTTTACACATGTATATGGTTTGGAAAATTTCAAAAATATCGTTGCCTCGATAGAATTGAATGCACCTCTGATGACTTGAGGAAAATCAATCTTTCTCCTAGATTGGTTGGCCAAAATAGCTTGTGATGATTCAAATGATAAATCAGCATAAATAACCAATGAGATATCATGAGCATAGAATTTGGAGTTGAGGAAGACCTTCAAAGTTGTTTGCTGTGACCTCTGCCTTAAAGCGAGCCTCATCTGCACATTTTGGTAGTCTTGGGGAATTTGATTTTTCACAAAGGTAAATGAAATCGATATTGAAAAATTAAACTTGGGTGGAAAGTGAACTCCCAAAGGTAACTTTCAGCGCTATCCACACCAATTTGTGGACAACGGGAAGATAAAGCCTCCTGAAACATGCTATTTATGGGCGGCGCATTGGTTGAAGCGCAGTTGCGTTGAGTTGATATTCCGATTTTCTCATTGCCTTCATGAAATCAAAATTTCTTAGCTCTCTTAGCAAAATGATCAAATTGTCTTTTAATTTTCCATTGATCAGTTTTGGGTGTGGTTTGAAGGAATTGGTTTGAAGAATTTGAATACTTACAAAGCTCAAAAACCCTATCCTTTTGTAAGAAATGCCTCTTCAGTTTGAATTTGAAGTTTAAAATTTGAATTAATGCCGCTCATTTCTCACTTGTCTTTTCCTTTTTCCCATCATCGTCATATCCATCATGCAGTTCCTCCTTATTCCCTAAACATCCAAATCACTTATTCCCAAGACCTATTTTCCCTATCCCTAAAACCTACCATTCATATCATCTCCTTCTCTCATTTCACTTATAAAAGATCCTCACATCCCCAAGAAATCAAGTAGCCACATCTTGGAATTTTAAATCTCACTTGATTGAATCACATTACCACCACTATACTATTTCCCACAGTTCCTTTTCCCATTGTCCTATATTCCTCACAGTTCACCTCCAGTCCTTTGGCACATTTGGCATTGAAACAAAAGCTTTAATTTCTCATTTTTAAAAACCAAATATCCACTTGACATGCATTGCAACACCATGATGGACAAACACATCCAATGGCAGAGCAGGTGATTCCTTCCAGGCCATTGCCTTTTTTTAGGAGAACAACTAAAGCGCTCAAAGAGCCTATGATCCACTTCAAATCTTGCTTAGAAACTTCTTTAGCTGAGATGGTACTTGATTATGGACCTCGATAATTCAAGGAATTTGGAGAAATTTTTCAATTTTGAAAATTTGGTTTTTTATGAAAACAAGTTTGCTTAAGCCAACGTCGTCACCATGGCAGCTTATGATTGGGACACCTTCTGGAGAAAACAAGTATTTTGGATTTATCATGATATATTATGTATGTTCAGGAATGGCGGCTTGTTCTGTCACATTACGAAATTTTACTTTAAGGGCCAAAAACACCATGAAAATCACCTTTACCTTACCCCTTTTTGCCAGGCGGGGAATTATTCTTAGGAGGAATCAAGGTTTTGAGGAAAATGAGCTCAGAATTCAAGCAATTCCACTTGAGTTGGATAGCAGACATCAAGGAGGGCTTTTCAACATTTATCAAACTCAATTTGGATTTGGGAAGATGCTCAAAAACAGGTCCAAAGTAGCGCAGCGCATATGGAAGCCTGGACAACAGCGTGAAAGTCATTATTTTGCCTTAGGCTCAAGAGATTCGGCAGTGTTGACTAGTTTCCACACTAAATGCCGTTTTGATCTAGCTTGATGTAATTGGTAACCATGGTGATTTTGTGTATTTACTTGTTCTGATGGTTCATTCACAAGAAATAGAAAAGGGGAAATCAGAAGTGAATGGATCGGTTTCCTAGCTTATAGAAACCGATTTGTTTTGGTGCCTAGATTTTAGCTCTTTGTTTAAGTTGGTTAAAAATTCTCCTAGAGACATGAAATCGACCCCTAGAGGGCATGGAAGGAGTTGAACTTGTCTATTTATTGTATTTAAAGGACATTTTGGGAGTTGGACTCTTGGGAAAAGTTTGGCACTCCATTGTACATCCATATTTCGAGTTTTTGGCAAAGGAATGACTGAGGAGTTTTGTAGCACTTGTTGGGATCCTTGTGGATTACGAGTTTGATCTGATGTTTCTTCTCATGTTATTGTAAGTTCATTACTTTTATATGTGTGCCATCTTTTCTCTATGCATACGAATTAAACAAATGGTGTTTGAGGTAGAGATTCATTGATTTGCGGTGCTTTCTTGCTTAGGAATTTTGTTTAATTTTACATGTTTTCATCGATTTGAAGAGGATCCTTGTGCTCTATTGCCCTCTTCATCTTTCAATAGCGTTCTTTTACATCCATTCCTGAGTCTAAGACATCAAGTCCCTAGTGCCTACCTGCACAACTTGAATTAAAGATCTGGCCTCATCCCCAAGCCCAAAATTGTTTTTACCTTTTTTCAACAAAACCCCCTAAAAATCAAAATCGAACTCTCCTATTTGTTTATATAGCCTAAAATCAGTTGTTGTTATTGTCATCTCAGGCCCTATTTGACATCTTTTGCCTAGACTAGACTGGGAGAAACTCTCTCATCCTCATTAGGGCTAGCCTACGGCTGACTTAAGTTGATATTGTCCTTCTCCTGCCTTATTTCAGCACAGGGGTGGATTTGGGAAATAATGAGCTCGAGGGTGTGACCCCGGGTTCGGTGTGCAAGGTTTGCTAACAAACCCTACTCTTTGGACCTTTGAGTGACCTATATGGGTCAAAGTCTCACCTAAGTAGTATGGTGGTCACATGAGATGGAGTTTTACCCTGCTGAGAAAGGATGAGTAAAGCAAGCATTTTGCACTAAGAATCCTGTAATCACAGTTACCAGCAGTGTGATTAAATAAGTCTCTATTCACATCCGCTCACTATATCTATGTTTATATACTTCTTTAACATCTTTAACAGTACATAAATATCTTCTGCGGATTTAGATCAAGAACATAGTATACATATATTTCCGGCTTAAGGACAAAGAATGCACAATACAACAATTATCGACGATTGGATAAGTATCTGTATGAGTTAGGTCCTCTAACATTCTTTCATTCATTCATTGTGAGTCTTATGATTTCCTTCCCAACTGCTGCACACGTAATGGAGGTCCACACACGGGTGCAGACTTGGATCTCCGCGCACCGGCCAGCAGTTCGTTCCCCAAAACCCAAATAGGCAGCTTAAATCACAATTACGTAAATGGTCAGCTTTTCTTGTCCTTTACAATACAAAATGCATCTCTAACATAACAATATAGCCTCTACTTTCCTACTGGTACATAGCTTCATGATTTGGACACTATAGTTTCTCCCTTTGACCCATTACAATCGTTTGGGGCAGCCCACCCAAACCTACTTAGGCTAAATATAGTCTAAAATATTCAAAATGGACCAGTTTCATAGCTTGTTAGGAGACCCCATTCCAACACTAACAAAATTAAAGCCATTAAGGAATGGAAATTTCCCACAACCATAAATAAGTTGTGAGGTTTTCTCAGATTAATAGGGTATTATCACAATTTTGTTAAGAATTGTGGGAGAATAGCAGCACCTCTAACAACATTATTTAAGAAAGATCCATTTTCGTGGACTCCTGAATCAACTAAGGCCTTTGAACATCTTAAATAGGCAATGTGCCTAGCCTTTAGTCTTAGCTACTCCAGAACTTCCATAAAAACCTTTATTGTGGAATGTGATGCCCTAGGGAAATTGAATTGGTGCTCTTTTAATGCAAGAAGGAAAAGCCATTTCTTTTGAAGAAGTCGTCCAATCAAAGGAAATTATTTCAAAAAATCTATTGTTAAAAAGGAGAAGGAAATACTGGCAATACTACATGCACTAAAAAAATGGAGATCCTACCTAATGGGAAGACACTCCAAGGAGTAAAAAATGATCATGATAGTCTTAAACACTTTTTGGAACAGTACTATCTTCAAAGAGAAGAAAAATGGGTCACAAAGATGTTGGGTTATGATTTTGAAATCATCTACAAAAAGGAAGCTAATGTTGTTGCAGGATGCATAGGAAGAAAGGATGAAGAATTGAAGAATTTCTTTGTGCATTTCTATTATCCAACAAGATATGATAACCAAAGCTGGGGATGAATGGAATAATAGCGAGAAAGTGTGGATACTCATTCAAAATTTTGACGAATCTATTACATAAATGCATTGAGTTTGAAAAATGATTCCTTATGGTACAAATATAAACATATGTTTAGAATTTAACTAAAACAAAATATTCTTTTGGAATTGCACACTTCTCCTTTAGGAGGACACTGGAGGATTTTTAAAAACTTACCACGAGGGTGGAAGAAATAATTTTTGGGGATGGCCTTAAATCGATATTCAAAATTTGGTGGTGGAATTTTTGGTTTTCCAGCAAAATAAAGTTGAGACAATTCCGGGCCAGCTCTTCCCTACAACCTTTATCAAATTCCAAGTCAACATTGGAGGATATTTCAATGGATTTTATCACGGGTTTACCTAAGTCAAAGGGAAAGAGTGTCATCATGGTGGTGGTTCATAGACTTAACAAGTATGCACACTTTTTGTGCATTATCTCATCCATTTTAAGTCAGAGAGTACAATTGCTACTACATTTATAGAAAGCGATTCAAAAGCTACATGGAAACCCAAATATTATTGCAGTGACAAAAGTCATTTTTCTGGAAATTTTAGGATGGAGTTATTTTCTTGTTTGAAATATCTTCTTTTTATAACTCATCTTATCATCCTTAATCGGATGGTCAAATTGAGATAGTTAATAAATGTTTGGAAGGATATATTCATTGTTTTGTATCGGTAAGCGGCTCCTGATGGGTAAAGTGGTTACCTCTCGTTGAATGGTGGTATAACACTTCCTTCCATACTGCAACAAAAATTGCCCCATTTATCACACTTTATGGATATCATCCACCATCCATCACATATTATTTAAGATAAAATTCTAAGGTTGGAAGATCACATAGACTATCAAAAAGAAGTTCTCCAACACTTAAAGGATAACCTAAATTTGGCACAAAATCGAATGAAACAACAGGTGATGAGATCAACATATACATTTAGAGAAGTTTTATTTAGTGAGAGGCAAAATGTTTATGGCTACAACATTACAAACAAATTTCCCTCAAGAAAGCTAAGAAGGATAATAAATTATCGCCAAAGTACTATGGTCCTTACAATGTGTTGTAAAATATTGGTGTTGTGGCATAAAAATTGGAGCTTCCTGCTTCTTCACGAGTGCATCCAGTTTCCCATGTTTCATGCTTAAAGAAGGTTATGGGGGACAAAATTCCAGTTCAAACAATATTGGGAAAACTTGATGAGGAAGGAAAAATCATATTGGAACTTGAAGCAGTCATGGAAACAAGAACTTGATAACTACGAAATTAATCAATTTTAGAGTATCTCATCAAATGGAAGAACTTACCCACCGAATATTGTACATGGGAGGATGAGAATTTTATACAAAATCATCCGAATCTACTCAAGCGTTGAGGACAACAGTTTTTTGAAGGAGAGGGGCATGTTAGGTCCCTATATTACTAGTATAGTCCCTTATTCTTGTTAGTATAACCCCCTTATTGTTATTGTTGTACCCCTGTAACCCTAATATTGTTGTTATTGTGCCCTTACATTATTATTGTTAGGTCGGCTAGGATTATATTGTGACCATATGGACTCCTATATATAGAAGGAGGTTTTTGGTCATTTGTATCATCCAAGAATTGTTCATTTGTGTAATGTGTTGGAGAGTTTCCTTCAAAGTGGTTGATTTCTAGGTGTTGATCTCTCTTTTCTTATTTTTGGAGCTAGTTTCATAACATTCTCATGTTTAGGTCATACCGCCCATTCATGTCAACCACATCAATATTAACATTGCTAATTTTCTTGGGGACAAAGAATATTAGTGTGGATACAAAAATTAGGGATTCAAAATTATATTATATATTATTCATGACTATTTTCGAAAAGAACTCACAATTGTGCAATGCTTTTTAAAGGTGTTCTCTCAAAAAAAAAATCTACTAATATCTTGCAAAGAGTTGATAAAGAGGGAGAAGGAACGTCCCATTTATTTTCTCATGCAAGTTTTGATTGTACAAAAATGGATGAAATATGTTTTTCATTAGATGTGTGGGCTATGTCAGTGCTAATAACCGGAGACGTGAGGTGTTGGGAAAAATATTGAGAGGGGGGGGGTGAATCAGTATTTACTGCATATTCAAAACTTTTACTTTTTCATGCTTCTGGCTTATCGCTACTTTCACAAAACAGGGTTCGCGTGTATACGTGGATACCGCTTTATGAAACTCGCGTATGCAGAGATGTCAATTTATGTTATTAGATCTTCCTTGTAATTCATAAGTTTCATTCATCGGATGTTTAATAAACGATCAAACATGAACGATGAAGCGAAGAATAAACCATCACACAAAGCATCACACATGAACACCAGGATTTTTAGGTGGAAACCCAAGTCGGGAGAAAACCACCGCTGCCATTGCTCAGCCTTCAATATTTTATTATAGAGAAAACATCTTACAACATATGTGTTGGTGCAGACTCCTACCAGCATGCAGGCACCCACCTGCGCTCGTTTACCAGCCTCTCCTGGAAGGGAGCTCCAACCCCCTGACTCGTTTACCAGCCTCTCCTGGAAGGGAGCTACGACCCCCTGCTCTCGTTTACCGGCCTCACCTGGAAGGGAGCTACAACCCCCTGACTGAAGGCTACAACCCTCAGCACCTCTATGGACCACGTTTCATCAATTTTCACACTGGATCCAAAGCTTCCTTTAGGACACCACTTGCAGGCCACGTTTCATCATATTTTCAGACTGGACCCATTACATACTTTTAAGCTCAAACATACATCACCAACAGATACTTACCAATTCAGACAACACAGATCAGATAGCAGTAATACAACAGAACAGATCAGATGTTTCATACCCCATGCTTCAACAAACCCTAGTTTGCATACGCGCTTTCACTTCACTGATGTCGCGTATATATGCGCTTCAGTTTACACAAACCTGCGTATACTTCAGTACAAATTATAGAGCCAGTTTTATTGCGCATACACGCTTTCTCTTCAGTGAAGCCGCGTATATACGCGCTTCCTCTGCTGTGAACTAGCGTATAGATCTTCAACTATTATAGAGCAGCATACTTCTTCAGATCAGATATTCAGTTCAGATTTACCCTTTTTGCCTCTGACAGATGTTCGCCTCATCTCAGATCTAAGCCTTCCATGAACAGATCTAGCAAATACAAGTACAATACAGATCTAGATCCCCTTCTTCATCACTCCTTCATCGATGCATCATACATTCAGATCTTTCATTCAACTGTAACCCTTTCCATTCAGATATACTCCAGAGAGAAGTATTCATTCAAGCTCAGACATCTTGCACCCACACTCATGCTTTGCACAATGAAATTCTTCTCCTTATAAAGGTTTACCCAATTTCAATACCATGAGCCAAAACCACATTACTTCCGATGGTATTCCTGGACGGGGTCATTTAGACGAATCATTACCCAATACAATGGGTCAATACCATGGTGGTTACCCCTGTTTTTGCATTTTAAGAGTGCTTTTGCCCATATGCGACTTGGCACGTTGATTCCCGCGTGCATACACGACTTCCCCTAGGAAAATACGCGTATGCCTAGAGACATACTCTTTTCATCAAGATTTAGCACATGCTGTAATATTTTCTTCATTGCCTTCTGTACACACTGTAGATACATCAGATTTACTCCATCAAGAACATATTCTATCAAGCAAAACTACATCAAGTAAGTTTCCATCATCTTCATCAAGAGGGTTGCCTTTCAAGAACAACACTCATCATCATATTGCTAACAAACGTCATTTACCAAGTCCATCACGTCAAGAATAACTTCATCAGGTGGATTGCCATCAAGGACAACACATGTCAACAGTCGTATGTCTTCATCTTTATTAAGTGGGTTGCCATCAAGGACAACACTCTGCATCATATTGCCAACAATCTCCCCCTTTGGACTTGATGGCAACCACAATGGTGTTTGGTTACCACAACAGATAGGTACATTAAGAATTCAAGGACACCATGTCACATTCCCCATTTTTGACACCATTCTTTTTCTTCATTCAAACACCATGTCACTCTCCCCCTTTGACATCGAGGGCAAAGGGTGGATCAAAACCAACACACTCTCCCCCTTTTCTCCTCATGTAGAAGAAGCGGTCTGTAGATCTGATGTATACTAAAGTGACCAAGCTCCCCCTGAGTTCATGCTGAATCTTCAAACATATTTTTCGATGAAGTACAGGACTCTATGAACTTCCTATCACCAAATACTCATACTTACATCAAAGATCCAACCAAGTGGATTTACATATGAGACTCAAGTACCCAACCAAGTGGGTTTACAAAAATTGACTCAGATACCCAACCAAGTGGGTTTACAATTTTGACAAGTCCTTACATGACTGAATATTACAATTTTACATCATGGGTCTCAACATGACCTTTTCATCAAAATACAAATATGACTTTTCATAACCAACACCAGAAAGTCCTCAAGAAAGAGAACATATTTCAGAACCATCATAATGCTAACAATGCATTATACTCAGCAAAGCTAATGCTCCCCCTGAAACTGTGCATCCAAGCATCCTTTTCATATGACTAAGGCTCCCCCTTAGTTTGTCCATCCTGAACACTATCACCAACAAATCATCAAGGCATCTTTATCAAAACATTAGAGAGAGAATTATGAGAACTGGAACTCCACCAGAGATACCAAACAGTATCAGAGATACCAAGCAGCACTGCAGCTGTGCTGAAGAGAGCTGACTCCAAACAGAAAATTGTCAGCAATCAGACATACGCGGTTTTCTGTGCATGAACTCGCGTATATACGCGACTGTGTTTCAGGAAACCCGCGTATCCAATACCATCTTCTAAATTTATGCATATTTGTTCTTTTGACTGGCAGAGAACACTCCCAGCTTCTGTCTTAGATACTCGAACGCTTCCCTGGGCAGAGGTTTGGTAAAGATATCAGCAACTTGTTCTTTGGAGGGAACATACTCCAACTTCACCTTTTGCTCAAGCACTTGTTCACGTAAGAAGTGATACTTGATGGGAATGTGCTTGGTCTTCGAGTGCATAACATGATTCTTTGAAATACTAATGGCACTTGTATTGTCACACTTAATGGGGACGGGAGGTGTACATTTGATTTGAAAATCTTGTAAGGTTTGCATCATCCAAAGGAGTTGAGTGCAACAAGATGCGGCAGCCACATATTCTGCTTCTGATGTAGATAAGGAAATAGAATTTTGCTTCTTGTTGAACCAAGATACTAACCGGGGTCCCATATATAATGCACCACCACTAGTGCTTTTCCGATCATCAACACTTCCAGCCCAATCTGCATCAGTGTAAGCATGAAGAGTAAGATCAGCATTCTTTGGATACCATAGACCAAGGTCTTGAGTTCCTTGAAGATATTTGAAAATTCTTTTAACAGCCTGAAGGTGAGACTCTTTTGGATTAGCTTGGAATCGTCCAACAATCCCTACTGCATGCATAATGTCTGGTCTAGTTCCGGTGAGATAAAGTAGACTTCCTATCATTGATCTGTATTCTGGTTGATTCACCGTGGGAGAATCATCATGAGAACTGAGATTGCATCCGGTTATCATTGGTGTACTTACAGGTTTGCATTCTTCCATGCCATACTTCTTCAGAATTTGCTTAATATATTTTGCTTGTGATAGAAATATACCATCTGCAGTTTGATGCACTTGTAAGCCAAGAAAGAATGTTAGTTCTCCAAGTAAGGACATTTCAAATTCTTGCTGCATGACAGAAGCAAATTTTTGACTCAAAGATTCTTCATTACTCCCAAAAATGATATCATCAACATACACAACCACAATCAATAGTTTATCATTTTCAACTTTTGTGTATAAGTTACTATCAGCAGACCCCTTTGAAAATCCTTGTTGATGAAGATATTTGTCAAGACAATAATACCAAGCCCTTGGAGCTTGTTTGAGACCATATAGAGCCTTTTTAAGTCTACAAACAAGATTTGCATCATTTCCCAAAATGAATCCTTCCGGTTGTTCTATATATACTTCTTCTTCTAGATCACCATTAAGAAAAGTAGATTTAACATCCATTTGATAGACTTTGATTTGTTGATAACTTGAAAAAGAAAGAAACATTCTTATGGCTTCAAGTCTAGCTACAGGAGCAAAAGTTTCTTCAAAGTATATACCTTCTTGTTGAGTATACCCTTTGCATACCAATCTAGCTTTGTTTCTTACAACATCCCCATTCTCATTTAACTTGTTCTTGAAAATCCATTTAGCTCCAATGGCATTTTTATCATGTGGTCTTGGTACCAATTCCCAAGTGTCATTCTTTTCAATTTGATCAAGCTCTTCATTCATGGCTTGCCTCCAAGATTCATCTTTGCTAGCTTGATTGACATTGTGTGGTTCAATTGTGGATAGAAGTGCCAGATGATTAGAAGATCCCACAAGAGTTCTCCTTGTTCGTACACCTGATTCCTTGTCACCCAAAATTTGAGATTCAGGATGATTCTTTTGCACATATCTGGATGGAGCTTTTTCAGATAGATCATCTTCAGGTTCTTCATTGGATCCATTGTCTATATCATTTGATGTAGAAGGACATAGGTCACCCTCATCTTCTTTTGTTGTTTGTTTCTCTTCTTTAGGAGCTGCAGGAGACTCATCAATAACAACATCAATACATTCAACAATCTTTCGAAGCCTTTTATTGTAACATTTGTATGCTTTGCTTGAAGATGAGTAACCAAGAAATATCCCTTCATCTGATCTAGGTTCAAACTTTCCAAGCTTTTCATCATTATTTTTGATAAAGCATTTACTTCCAAAAACTATAAAATGCTTCACAAATGGAGAATTACCATACCAGAGTTCATATGGAGTTTTGTCACTATTTACCCGAACATGAGCCTTGTTGAGAATGTTAGCTGCTGTATGTGCTGCTTCTCCCCAGAACATGTCAGAAGTTCCAGAATCATCGAGCATAGCTCTAGCCATTTGTTGAATTGTTCTATTCATTCTTTTTGCTACGCCATTTTGTTGTGGAGTACCTGCTACAGAGAATTGTCTTTTTATGCCATGTTGTTCACAAAATTCAAAGAATTCATTTGATGTATATTCTCCTCCTCGATCGGATCTAAGACACTTGATTTTTAGATCTAATTCATTTTCAACTAAAGCTTTGAAGATCTGAAATTTTTCAAATGCTTCATCTTTGTGTTTAATGAGCCCGATCCAACACATTCTAGAGTAATCATCAATAAATAAGATATAGTATTCTTCCCCACGTGGTGAATGTTTCCTCATAGGTCCACATATGTCAATATGAACGAGTTCAAGAGGCTCACTTGATGATCCTTCTTTGGCATTAAATCGTACTCTGGTCTGCTTGCCGAATTGACAAGATTTGCATATGATACTTTCTGGTAGATTAATATTGGGAAGACCATGAACAGCTTGAAGTCTGATTGCTTTGTTGATTTGAGAGAAGCTCAGATGCCCCAGCCTTCTATGCCATAGCCAATTTTCTGAAGACTTGCTCAAGTAACATTGATCTATGCTGTTTAGTACATACAGGTTGCTAGGATTTCTTTTTCCTTTTATAATGATTTTACCTGTATCAAGATCACGAACCACACATTCCTTTGAACTAAAGACCACTTCTGTTCCTTGATCACACATTTGACTTACACTTAACAAGTTATGCCTTAATTCATCCACATACATGACATCATTAGCCTTCACCTTTTCTTTTAGAAATACTGACCCTTTTCCTTTAATTACAGCAGGAGTATCATTTCCAAATGTAGCTTTCTTTTCCTTTTCTAGAGAATTATATGTAAGAAGTTTGCTTTTGTCACCTGTCATGTGTCTTGAGCACCCACTATCAATGTACCATTGATTTTCTTCACCTTCTGCAAATAATGCTATCCCACAATTTTCAACCTGTATTTCTTTCTTTTTCCATACTTTAGAGCTTGAGGGAACATGTTCTTTTGGCTGGACCTTGCTCCTGCATTCAGATTCTTCATGACCAAAGTTATTGCAATAAGTACATTCAACTTCATTTGGAAGAGGAGAAAAGTTTTTATAGGTGTTCTTCTTTGGTTCAATATTCATCCTTTTCTTTCTTGCTTCTCTTGTCATGATGGTTTTATATGCAACACATTGAACAACTTTATGACCAAAATTGTGACATGAGAAACATTGTCCATTGAAGTAGAAATTCCGGCGACCATGAAATATTCTATTTGAATTTACCTGTTGGTTGTTGCTTCTTTGAGAGATCTCCCTGTTAGTGATCCTTGATTTGAGATGATCATGCTTTACCTGTAAAGAAATTTTGTTTTCTTGCTAAGTGGTTGAGTGAAGAGAACCAGTTGTGACTACTTTCAGATAATTTGGTGCTGAAGTCTGGGAAGATTCCCCAGTATATCCAAGACCTGTTTTTACAAGAGGAGACCGTTGTGTCTTGATAATCTCATCTAAGGTTTCTGAACCTTTAGCAAATCTAAGATTGAGAGTCTTCACTTTCTCATTATCTTTCCTTAGACTTACTACTTCACACTCTAATTCCTCAATGCATTTTTCCTTGGCTTCAAGCTGATTTTCAAGAGTCTCTATGATTATGTTCTTTTCTTCTAGGATTACTTTGAGTTGATTGTTTTCTTCAAGAAAATCATTGTCCTCTAGAGCATCCACAAAAGTATCCTTTTCTTCTCTTTGTTCAAAAGCCATGAGAAGTCTAAAGTCTTCTTCACATTCTTCCTCACTATTAGATGATCCATCACTGTCTTCATTAGTATAATAGCTTTTTCTTGTGCTAGATCGATTCTTATTCCTTCTTGCTACTTCTTTTCCTTTAGCCGAAGTTTCTTTATAAGGACACTTTGCAGCATAATGAACAACTCTTCCACAATTGAAACATTTGAAAGGAAGCTTACCTTTGAACTTTCCGGTACCTAGTTGAAGTCTTCTCAAAAAATTTGCTTCTTCTTCTTCTTCAGATATATAGCTGGATTCTTTGACAACTTCCTTTTCTTTTCCTTTTGCTGATGCCTTAAAAGCAACTTCTTTGATTTGAGAAGGGCCTCCTTGCCTCATTTCAAAAGCAGTCAGAATACCATGTAATTGAACAATAGTAAGAGTTTGCAGATCTTGCCTTTCTTCAATAGAGGAAACTTTAGAGTCAAATTTTGAAGTCAAGGATCTTAAGAATTTTTCCACCAGAGTAGTATCGGTTATGGTTTCACCCAAATTTCTCATCCGATTTACAATATCATCTAGACGAAGAAAGAAACTGGCAACATTTTCATCACTATGCATCTTCAAATTTTCATATTCGATTCTAAGAGTTTGGAGTTTTGCATTTTTTACCTTTGTATCTCCTTCATAGCTTAGAATGATTTTGTCCCATATCTCTTTTGCTGAATGTAGCTGCATTATTTTAGCAAATTCTGATTCAGACATGCTTCCTAATAAGACATTACTCCTTCTTGACTTCCCATTGCGACGGATCTCCTTCAAGCGATCAAGCTTCTGCAGAAGTACCTCCTCTGATACCAATTGTTGGGAAAAATACTGAGAGGGGGGGGTGAATCAGTATTTACTGCATATTCAAAAAATTTACTTTTTCATGCTTCTAAAACCCATACGCTACTTTCTTGAAACAAACTCGCATATATATGCGGATACCCTTTATGAAACTCGCGTATACACAGATATATAATTATGTTATTAGATCTTCACTTAAATCATTCCATCATTCATTCATCAGATGTTTAATAAACAGTAAACATGAACAGTAAGAGCAGAGTAAACCATCACACAAAGCATCACACATGAAAACCAGGATTTTTAGGTGGAAACCCAAGTCGGGAGAAAACCACCGCTGTCGTTGCTCAGCCTTCAATCTTTTATTATAGAGAAAACATCTTACAACATATGTGCTGGTGCAGACTTCTACCAGCATGCAGGCACCCACCTGCGCTCGTTTACCAGCCTCTCCTGGAAGGGAGCTCCAACCCCCTGACTCATTTACCAGCCTCTCCTGGAAGGGAGCTACGACCCCCTGATCTCGTTTACCAGCCTCACCTGGAAGGGAGATATCACACCCTGATTGAAGGCTACAACCCTCGGCACCAATATGGACCACGTTTCATCAATTTTCACAATGAATCCAAAGCTTCCACTAAGACACCACTTGCAGGCCACGGTTCATCATATTTTCAGACTAGACCCATTGCATACTTTTAAGCTCAAACATACATCACCAACAGATAATTACCAATTCAGACAACACAGACCTTTATTAAAATCGCGTATACTCAGAGAACTAATTATGTCATTAATTCTTCACTTAAATCATTCCCTTATTTATTCATTAGATATTCAATGAACAGTAAACATGTGCAGAAAGAACAGAATAAACCATCACACAAAGCATCACATATGAACACCAGGATTTTTAGGTGGAAACCCAAGTCGGGAGAAAACCACCGCTGCAGTTGCTCAGCCTTCAATATTTTATTATAGAGAAAACATCTTACAACATATGTGCTGGTGCAGACTCCTACCATCACGCAGGCACCCACCTGCGCTTGTTTACCAGCCTCTCCTGGAAGGGAGCTCCAACCCCACGACTCGTTTACCAGCCTCTCCTGGAAGGGAGCTACCCCCACATTATTTACTTCCTAAACTTTAATATGGACCACGTTTCATCATTCCACCTGGACTCAAGCTTCCACAATTGAGACAACAGTCAGTTCATGATATCTGACAGAGTCGGTCTGTGATATCTGAGCAGATGAGATGTTTCTTTTATGCTTCAGCAAACCCTAGTTTGCATACGCGCTTTCACTTCACTGATGTCGCGTATATACGCGCTTTCGTTTACACAAACCCACGTATACTTCAGTACAAATTACAAAGCCAATTTTATTGCGCATACGTGCTTTATCTTCAGCGAAGCCGCGTATATACGCGCTTCCTCTGCAGCGAACTAGCGTATAGATCTTCAACTATTATAGAGCAGCATACTTCTTTAGATCAGATATTCAGTTCAGATTTACCCTTTTGCCTCTGACAGATGTTCGCCTCATCTCAGATCTAAGCCTTCCATGAACAGATCTAGAAAATACAAGTACAATACAGATCTAGATCCCCTTCTTCATCACTCCTTCATCGGTGCATCATACATTCAGATCTTTCATTCAACTGTAACCCTTTCCATTCAGATATACTCCAGAGAGAAGTATTCATTCAAGCTCAGACATCTTGCACCCATGCTTGTACTTTGCACAATGAAATTCTTCTCCTTATATAGGTTTACCCAATTTCAATACCATGAGCCAAAACCACATTACTTCCGATGGTATTCCTGGACGGGGTCATTTAGACGAATCATTACCCAATACAATGGGTCAATACCATGGTGGTTACCCCTGGTTTTGCATTTTAAGAGCGCTTTTTCCCATACGCGACTTGGCACGTTGATTCCCGCGTGCATACGTGACTTCCCCTACGAAAATACGCGTATGCCTAGAGACATACTCTTTTCATCAAGATTTAGCACATGCTGAAATCCTTTCTTCATTGCCTTCTGTACACACTGTAGATACATAAGATTTACTCCATCAAGAACATATTCTATCAAGCACAACTACATCAAGTAAGTTGCCATCATCTTCATCAAGAGGGTTGCCTTTCAAGAACAACACTCATCATCATATTGCTAACAAATGTCATTTACCAAGTCCATCACGTCAAGAATAACTTCATCAGGTGGATTGCCATCAAGGACAACACATGTCAACAGTCGTATGTCTTCATCTTTATTCAGTGGGTTGCCATCAAGGACAACACTCTACATCATATTGCCAACATGAGGGAATTTATGAGTTTCATCAATTCAAAAAAAAAAATGTTTCATATCTTTGCTTTGGTAATTTGGCTTTGTGATGGTTGTTTTTATCAATTTATATAAGAAATTCAAGTAAAAATACCTCCAAAAATGGGAATGCATACTTGTCAAATGCTACTTAGTTTACTTTGGGAATGGGATCGTATGGTTATTTTTTTAGCTTAGAGTTTTTTTATTTTGGTTACTCGAGAGGAATAATGTTGAAAAATGAGCCAATGAGAATACTATTATTGAAAAATATCTATTCTAAAGTTTAAAAACACTTGAAAAAACATTAAACCCATCACATCAAGGGTCAAATGAATGTGTCACACGAAGAGAAACTTTAGTATGATGTGATGTATCACATGAAACTAAAATTTAACGCGACTCAATAAAAATGAAGTCATCACAAATATAGAAACTTTATTCTGATGCAACTTATTGCATAAAAATAATTTTTTTGGTGTAATACACTAGGAAAAAGAAATGCTTCATATATCTCATGTGATGTGTTGCGCCAGAAGTTATGTTTTGAGTGATATTTCATGTGAGTGGGATGTTTGGAAAAGTGTGATGTTTCACACTCAATGAATCCATTGTATGATTAAATAAAAGAGTAATTGTCACAATCATATAAAATTTGAAAAAGTGCAACATATCACATTAAAATATATTTTTTTGTGATACATTGCAAAGGAGATTTTTTTTGTGCATGCATTATGTTTCATCGAAAGTGATTTCCTATGTGATATGTTGTAGAAACAGAAAATTTTGGTCCACGTAATATGTCACTAAGAAATAAATATTCGAAGAGTGAAATTACAAGCAGGATGCAAAGGATTTGTCTTAGAAATTTCTCGTTGTTGAGATGAAGCCAAGTTTACAACAATACGATATGTTGTGGCTTTAGGTCAATATTATTTTTGTCATAAACAAATATATTTTATTTGTGATATATCTTGAGGAAAAACAAATGTAGTGTGATACGATGCAGGGAAAAAAAGTTTTTTCATAATGTGAAAAGAGAGTTATGGACAAATTTGAGAAAAGTTTCGAAGGAGAAAACAAGCTCTCAAGTAGGGGGAAAGGTTAATGTGCATCTTTAGTAACCTATATATTTTCAAGGGAATCAACCAAATCTAATTTCATGAAAGGATTCGAATTAAATGAAATCTATTCACAACAAAATTCATGAATTCTTGCAAGCTCAAAATAAAATGAGGGGCACTGTTCTATTTTGAATTCATTGGATGATGAAAATTAAAATAATATAAGGAGATTGTTGCTAGCTCAACATATTTAGAGTTATTCCTTAATGTATGCCCTTTTTTTTAGCTTTGGAACAAGCGAAATATACCCATAATGGCATAATAAGAAGTGTATTTAAATATGGGTTTATTTTGTCCTCACATCCACCTTTAGCGCAAATAAATATATCAAATTGAACATGCTTTTCCATAACTTTATTTGTTATTTCCGTGCATGATGAGTCATGATTTCTCATTTTTTGAAAAAGTGGTGTCTTTACACTAAGCAAGGTTAGTGTTCAGATAATGTTAACAATGATTTTGTGCTTGTGTTAGAAGAGAAAATAGCAGTTTGACTGCTAGCTTTCCTTTGGGAGCAATAAAGAGAATTCCATCAATCCTCGAAGGGTTCTTTTGTTTAAACAAATACCATAGTTAGTTTTCTACCTTTACATGTCCCCTTTTATTAGTTTTTGAACAGATTAAGAAGATCCACAACTAAGAAAGATATTTTTTAAATATAATGTTGGCATTAGATCTACACTTGTTTTTTTCACAGGTGGGAAACAAGTAGTCGCTATCTTCCTTCATGGACAAGCACACGTATGAAACTATTACTTATTTTCTCCTTTTCCCTTGAATTCACTTTTAATATAAGCCCTATAAATACGAGCATGCTTCACCTTAACCTTAATTATGATTGACCTACAGTAAAATTTATACTTTTTGGTTGTTATAAAAGTAAGGAGGTGATTCCACCCTAATAAAGGATAATGTTCTAATTTTCTTGTTGGAATTGCATTTATGCTCGTGTTAGAAGGAAAGTTAGTAGATTATAGCTTTTCTTTTGCAAAAATTAGGATGACGTAATCAATGTTCAAGGCACCTTGTCATAACATTAATTATGTGTAGAGTTTCACCTTTGTTTGTGCCCATTTATTGTCTCTCGAAGATACATGATAATGTTATAAAAATAGTATCCAAGTCTAATGTTGTTGTTGTTTCTATGCCTATGTTAGTGCTGGCAGGAAAATTAGTAGTTTCTAGTTTTACTCCATGAAATAGTACATGTATTCTATTATTACTAAGGATTTCCCTTATCCTTAGCGACACTTTTAGTGCAAGCTCATCTAGCAATTTGAACATGCTTCATATTGACCCTCCTTTCAATTTCCATGTGGGAGAAGGCATAAATACTGGTCTCTAGAAAAAGTAAGAAGGTTATTTTACTCTAAGAGAGGTTAGCATTTTAATAGTGTTTCATATAATTAATTTATTATTGTGAGAAAAAGAAACAAAATGGTCATTAACTTTCATTTTATAAGAAAAAAAAGGATGTAATAAATTTTGTGGGAGTGCATTTGTCCCAAAAATCACTGTGGTTAGTGTTCTATCTTTCTATGTCCTCTTTTATTTGCTTTCGAACAAGCTAAGAAAATCAAAATTTATGAAAGAATAATTGTTTTCAAATATGATTTTCATGCATTCTCTAGACTTTTTATTGCCATGCATATACAACTAAGTATTTTCTAACTCTCCCTCATGAACCGACACAAATATGAAACTATTTATCATAATTTCCTTTTCCCTTACATGCACTTTTAGTACAAGCCCATGTAGTGACATGAACATGCTCTTCCCTAACCATGCTTCTAATTCCCTGACATGATGATTCATGCTTGTTGGTTGGATAAGAAAATTAAGTAGATGATTTCACCCTAAGGATAGTGTTTTGATGTTCTTGTTGGCACTACATTTGTTCTTGTGTTTGAATGAAAGATAGTTTTCCTTCCAGCACAATTTAATGGATGTAATCAATGCTCTAGGGTGCCTTTGTCCCAAAAATCACCATTATTATAATTTTTATCTTTGTTTTTGCCCAATTATTGACATTGGATCAAGCTAAATATGATCCATTGTAGTGCAAAAAGAAGAGTATTCAAATATGATGTTCTATTTGTCTCTAAACTTGTGATTGTGCTAAAGAAAATTTAGCCATTGCTAGCTTTCCTTCATGAATTAACACACACATGCAAATATTTCTCAGGGTTTTCATTATCCTTAAATGATCAAGGTTGTCATTATCCTTACATGCTTAAGGTTGTCATTATCACTTTAACCACACCTCTGATTCATCTACATGAGGCACTAAGATTAATGGTCTCTATAAAATGTAAGGAGCTTATTTCACCCTACCTAAGGTTTGTGTTCTTATATTATTTCCCATAACATGCTTGTGCTTGTGTTAAAATGAACTCAAGCAGTAACAAGCTTTCATTTTAGTATAAGAACTAAGAATTGGGATGCAATCAGATATGATTTTATCATGGGTCCTACGCCCATTTTTGTTATAGATGGAAATTCATTATTTTTCCTTCTTAAATAAAGATAAATTTGCAACTATTGTTCAAAATTGTCTTTTTCCTCACATGAAATTTTAGTACAATTCCATGTAGTGATGTGAACATGCTTCATCCTAACCCTAATTCTAATTCGTCTAAATGACAAGTCATGCTCGTTGGTTGCTAGATGAAGTAAGGAGGTGGTTATGCTCCAATCAAGGGTAGCGTTTTGATATTATTATTGACATTTTATTTGTGTCTATGATAGAAAGAAATTTAGTGGTTTAAAAGGATACAATAAATGCTTTGGAGTGTCATTTCCTTAAAAATTACCATGATTATGTTTTTTCCTTATTTTTTACCGTTTATTGGTTCTGGAGAAAGAGGAGAAGATCCACAATAATGCAATAAAAATATTGTCCAAAATAGATGTCATTTTTGTCTTTGGACTTGTGCTTGTGTTGGAAAGAAAGTTGGTAGTCATAATATTTTCTCCAAGAACTAGTGCTGGTATGCAACTATTGCTAAGGTTTCCTTTTTCCTCACATGTAATTTTAGCAAAATATCATGAGGTGATTTGAGAATGCTTTAGCTTAACCCTATTTCTGTTTGAATACTCTTTTTGTTGCTCTAGGGTTGCCTTTTCCTTGACAATTACCATGGTTATATTGTTCCTTTATTTTTGACTTATTATTTGGTTTGGAACAAGCCATGAAAACCCATGTCTATAAATTAATAATTGTATTCAAATCTGATGTTTTCATGGGCCCAACACTTGTTATTTTCATATATGGAAAGATACTATTTTTTATTTTTTCTTCATGAACAAGCACATGTATGCAACTATTATTGATATTTGTTTTTGTACTCATATGCACCTTTAGTACAAGCCACTAAAGCAATATGAACATGATAAGCACACATTTATACTAAGAGGGGAAAGGGGTGGAGGTGAATCAATATAGGACAATATTCTATTTATTTAAATCAAATCACCAGAATAGAGAAATCACATATAAAATCTATCAATTATAAAACAAATAACATGACAAGATTTACATGGAAATCCTTTAAGGAGAAAAACACATAAAATAATATTCTCTTTATAAATATTCATAGGCACAAACTTATTAGAGACACCATCCCAAGTAGTACAAATAGTTTTTGGCACCAACCCACTCTTACGGATCTTCCTAAGCACCAACCTACTAAAGACGTCAATCCCCATAGATAAAAAACAACTTAGTAAGAGACACCAATTTCATTGTTTGAGAGGTGCTAACTCTCAAATATAATCATCACTTTCTTGAATATGCCTTCATCAAATAATCATTCATGTTTCCTTCACAATTTTTCTCATACCTTCTTCACATATTTGTTTCTCCTTGAGTCACTATTTGGCTCACTCTATTTTCCTTTAGATTCTTTATTTTTATACATAATTGTGACCCTTCATGAAGAGTTTTTAGATTTGAAAATGCATGTCCACCATTAATTAAATAATTAATTTCTTTTTATCTCACCTTTGCCAATGTTGTGGAAAAATACCACGGCCTAGGAACCACCAATGGTGTTATAGGTCAATTTGGGCACCATTCCGAATGACCTGGTTAAACTAGACATCATCCCCAGAACCAATGAATAGGGTCTATCATCCCCTATCATTTCAGTTGCTACATGCCCTAAGACAAAAAAAAAAAAAAATCATTCATGAATTCTATTGCAAGGTTTCCAAGATTTGAAGTACATGTTATATCACCTATGAGCTCACCAACGCAGTCGCTCAAGGGGATAACTACTTTTTAGATGTAGGCATATTCATTTGAGGTTTCTCTACAAAGAACTTCCCGACACTCAAGGGTGTGTTGGTCAATTGGGAGCGAAATTCTCATTGTTCCGGGATCTCCACATGGCCAGTGCCTTATAGAAGAGTGCACATGTGTCAAACTTCAAATCCATATGTCCATTCAACACCTCTGACCTTGGGAACATGTATTTCCTATTATTAAAAAGTCATTAATTGTGAAACTACCTTCAACTCATTTATAAATTGAGCACAGATCCTAGTGCTTGAGAAGGAAGAAATTTAGTAGAGAAATGATGTTGGAATCTCAATTGAGGATTTGATTTGAGTGATATGCTGCTAGAGAGATGTTCATTGTGATGAGGTTGGGATGATGCTGGAGTTGGTGACATCAAATCAATCGCGGGTTGTAACCTCCCCTTCTATCCATTAATAAAGATTGTTGTTTACTTTCCCACATATGTATCTATATAAGCTTCTTTCTATCATATTATGGATTCTCATATAATTTATATGCTTCATGTTTCATTTATTTAACTGATTAACATGAATAGCCATCCGTATATTGTAATCTCTTTGTTTTTTAGTGTTCATACTTGCAGGAAATATTTTCGCGATCTAGATTGGATTGGAAGATACAACAAGAGCGACAGAAGGAGAATAGGAAGTGCTTGGACTCCAAGTGAGTTTCTTAATATATTATGTTTGTCTCTTTACTGTTAGGAAAGGTATATACAAATTCTTTAATATTTTTTTCTAAATGCAAACCACTTTTAGGGATTGTGTTTTATCAGTAATCCATGATTCCGCATAACAAATTGGCAACTCCGCTAGGGAGTTTACCTTCATCTTTGGTGTATTTTTCCTCTGTTTATCCATCCAGTAGCATCTAATCTCAATTATTAGGCTTTTGAAACTAATAATTGCATTAGAATTGTGTCAGTAGTTTGATTTTTTGTTCTCTACTGCGCCCAACACACTGTTGATCAAGACATGGTGCTTTCATAGCACTGTCTCCCACTCAGGGGTGTTATCCAATGTATTGTCTCCCCTTAGAGACTGCGTTGCCACCTAAGCCAACGAAAATCCCTTTGAATTTGTCATTTCCATTACTTTCAGCCTTTTGTTTGTTGTGTTTTAAACTTTCTGATGCCTCATAGAGACCAGTGACTTTACCTAAATCTTCCTCTGAAAATAAATTTTGTTCAATGTCTCTTTAAAGTGTTTTTCTTTATCATAGAAAAATCAATTTCAAAGTAATTTTATTGCTGCATTAGATCCATTTGATTTTGTAAAGAAAATTGTCGTTAAATTCTTCATTTCCTATATGAGAAATTGTAGTTCCATTATTCATTTTTACTAAAAGCGAAATTGTTGTTAAATTCATCATTTCTCAAAGAAAAAAACATTTGTTTTTGTTAATTTGATTCATATAGTTTCCTTTTTTTTTTTCATTCACATTAAGGGGAGTGAAAAGAAAAACCTACATTTGCATGTAGTGGATTGTGTGTTTTACATAGGAACAAATTAGGAAAGTTGCATATTAGTTTGTGCTCTTTGTTGGTTGCTCTAAAAAATGATTGTTCTTTCCCTCTAGTAGCTAGGATTTTCATTGAAGAAACTAAAAATGAAAAGTTTGCTTATAATTTTAGTTTGAATTTTAGGAATTTCTATCACATCATCACGGTGAACCTTGAAAGGAAAATTGATAAACAAGATGAACTTAAAATTTACATCAATTTACCTAAAAAAGCATTGGAACCATAAGGATAACATTTAGAAGGTTTAGGCTAGAGACGTGTTCCAACGTTGTAAAACATAGTAGCTATTGTTAATTGTATGCAATAAATTTCGAGTGTGATACCTCACTCCACTTACGTAAGAATATTGTAGCTTGTCCATGTACCTTCAGGTATATCGGGCATTGTTATAGTATGAAAAGTATAAAGGGGTGCTCTCACTATGCGGTTTTGCATTAGACAGTGCTAAAAGGGACTTGGGCCTCCACGTACCTTCGGGTATATTTGGGACGAAAAATTTAGGTTGCTATCCATCCATAGTGAACTGAGTCAGCCACCTTGTAAATTTTGATACATTTAACGCAACATTCAGGGATATTTGTTGCCCATACTTCTTGGTTCGCCCAGAGGTATTATGCAGTTCACAGTTTCTTGGTAGACCTTTTCTCTAACATTACCCTTTTATTTTGTTTATTTTTTTTGGTCATAAAATAAATTAGTCAGCGTGGAAGAAGAAAATCCCTTTTCCCGTCATTCGTGTATATTAGCATTGAAATGCCCTTTACCACCAAAAATTACTTCTGGGCAGTGAAGGCGACATCACTCTACCGAAGCCAATACTATCAGTACCTCTGGTGAAGCATAATATACCCATATACCAGAGTTAGCACAAGTTATTTCTGCAAATCCTGGTTCATCTACTGTTGTTGAGATGGAGTCTTCTCAGTTACCCATGGTCACGATCCATCCAATCAGTGAGACCATACCTCCCGAACCCGATGTTGTTCAACCAAAATTTAATCCGAATCCCAACGTGCTTAGGGGGTAGCTGTTATTGGTCAAACTGAACATCATCCCTAGGAATACTGAAATAGGGTCTATCATCCCCTTATATTTTAGTTTCTATATGCCCTAAGTGGAGAAAATCTTGATCCCGAAGTCAAAAAACCAGAAGTTGTTCTTGTATTAGTCACTCCACAATCTATTGTAGCCATTGAGTCTGCCATATCGCATAGTCAACCACCTAAAATATGCTTCGGGCCTGACATCGAAGTTCTTCCACCTGGTTTGATTTCAATTGAAGAAATATCACAAGACAAGACACCTTTAAATCCAACTCATTTTGGGGTGGATATCTACCTGTACAAGTATTTTCGTCAATCACCTTCCTTTGCTTTTGTTGATCGTGTTTTAATTTGAGTTCCCGTAGATTGTATAGGGTATACACTGGGTCATTTGACCATGACTGAGATAACATCCCAGACTGAACCATCTATTTCAGCTGCGACAACATCTACTATTGCTGCATCTTCAATTTTTTTTCCATTGACTTCACCCATGTCGTCATCAAGAATCCTATCTGGTTCCTCCCTTATGAGTATTGAACGTCTTCATCCTTTGTTCACATCTTTACTGCAATATAAAGCTGGTCCCATCATTTATTCTCCTTGGTGGTCAATGATTTCACATAAATTATCCTTTGAAATTCCAAAATTCAATGGAAACCCTAAAGAAGACCCGTCAATGCATGTGATAACTTATAATTTGTGGTGCTAATCAAAATCCTTAAATGATGACTCCGTTTGGCTACGTCTTTTCAAACGCACACTCACTAGTCCACCTGCACAATGAAGATGGTTCCTTTTTTGTGTAAACCTCATTAAAAAATGAAACAGATTCATGAGGATGGTTCTTTTACTGTTTCAACTTCATTAAAAAAAAAGAAACAGGTTATGAGGATGGTTCTCTTACTGTGTCAACCTCGTTAAAAAATGAAACAAGGATTGAGGATAGTTCTTTTTTCTTGTGTCAACCTCATTAAAAAATGAAACAAGTGCCTTTGGGGAAATTTATTTTACTATGTAAACCTTGTTAAAAAATGAAACATGTCATGAACATATCTCTTTTCCTGTTTCAAGCTTGCTAAAAAATTAAACAAATCCTCTCCTAAATATGACGAGTCTTCCATCTGATCTCGTAAATGAACCTTCATTCCATCCAACTATTAGTAACCAGTAGTTTACTTGGGTGAATGAAATGGAGCTTGGGGGGCATATTCTCTTGCAGAGGGCATTGGACATGTGCTCTTTTAGGGGGCATTCAAAATATTCTTACGAATTGCATGTAATCAATGGCTGAAGTTAGGGGGAAAAAATAGGTTCAGAGCTCCAAAATGCAAATGGTAACTTTCAAATGGTAAAAATGAATAGTGAAATTATTTTTATTAGTCATTTTATTATTTGAAAATCATATTTAATGCCGTTACTATGGTTTTATTCTATTTTTATCACGAAACATGTATTTTTAATCCATTTGATGTGGTTCTGAAAAGGTTTTACAACTGATGAACAAATTAGTCGTGCAGGTTTATTTCAAGACTGATTTGACCACAAAGCATAGTTTTATCCTTATTTTTCGAGCTTTGTTAAAAATGAAAAAGGACTTGAAGCACAAGTTTATCTCTTTTTCGAGCTTCGATAACAGTGAAAAAGGAACCCTTGGAGTCTTCTTTTAGCTTTTTCAAATTCAGATAATGTGAAAATATTGTCGAACACTTGTATTTTCGAGCTCATAAAAGTAAATTAATTGATATATACTCAGTATAAGTTTAAAAAATTTCCAGAGTGAGATAGATTATTTACGAAAAAGGAATGCGTTAGTCAAACAGGGCTAGGAGGTTCTCTTGGATATTATTTTACACTTTTTTGGATTTGAGAGAAAACTTTATGAAAAAGTACTTATAGAGCTTTCTTATTGGGCATGTGTTATATTCTTCCCAGGACTAGTCACACCTGGGGGGTGGAGATAGCACCCCTTGTATGTTGTGCCAGGGGCAGAAGGGGGGTCATAGGGGGGGCAACAACCCTCCCTGTTCCGAGTCTGGGGCAGTGCCCCAAGAAAATATTTTTGGACCCTATTTTTCGGTGGGCAGACCCACCAATGGTTTTGTGCATGTGTTTCCACATGGTTTTGGGGCATGATGGTTTTCGGCCCCTGGTATTTTGTATATCCGGTTAACGGAACTACGATTACATTCTAATCCAGGGTTAATGGATTGTGGTTTATGTATGCTTCAACATGTATATTTATATGTGTTGTAACACTAAAAGGAATATAATGAAAAATCAAGCTGGTCTTCCCGATTTGGGATACAGGGGAAAATCTCTGTGTATATCTGCTTTATGTTTTATGCTTTCACTATTTTTTATTTTCTCTTTTTAAGATTCATTTGCAAATAATTTCTGTACAGGGTTAAAACCTACATTTGTTATCAGAGCTGTTTCGACTTCAAGGGGATGCTTTTGTTGCTGAGCAGTTTTTGCTCGGACTTGTGGTATAACCTATTCAGTGGGAGATCTGTAGGATCGATTCTTGTGGTGAAAGAAGATGGGGAGCAATGGAAAGATAGAGATTGAGAAATTTAATGGTGAGAGTTTTGAGTTGTGGAAGCTCAAGATGGAGGATCGGTTGGTGGATAAAGACCAGTGGATCGCAGTAGATCCAGATACTAAACCAACGACAATGTCAGATGAAGAGTGGAAAAATTTGGATCAGAAGGAAAAGAGCACAATACGGTTGTGTGTCTCAAATTTGTTATTGTTGAATGTATCTAAGGAGGCTACGATGAAGAATTTGTGGGACAAAATTGGGACTTTGTACCAATCTAAGTCTCTCGTGAATAAATTGTTCCCGCGGAAAAGGTTGTATAACCTAAGGATGAAGGATGGAGACTTGGCAACAGAGCATCTGAACGCCTTCAATACTGTGGTAAGTCTATTGTCATCTGTGATATTAAAATATCAGATCAACATAAGTGCATCATTTTGTTGTGTTCTCTACCAGACTCGTGGGAGGGTCTGGTTATTGTAATAGGTAGCAATACAACTACCTTGAATTTTGATGACATTATCTTAGCCTTGATGTCAGAGGAAATGAAACAGAGAAATATGGAGGGTCAGAATGGAGATTCCTTATCTGTATGAGGAAGGTCCCAGAATAAAAAAAATAATAAGGTTTCAAGTGGGAGATCTAAATCTAGAGGGAGATCTAAATCTCCTGGAAAGTTTGTAAAGCTGTGCTAGAAATGTGGAAAGGAAGGGCACTAAAAAAAGGACTGCAGATATAAAGCTCCTAAGAAAGGAAAAGGATCTAATGATGCTCCTTTTGCAGAGGCAAAAACCACCTCGGATGAAGGTGGGGATATGTATTTGTCTTCTTCTTCAAATACACATGTAGATCATGAGTCATGGTTGATTGACTCGGGTGCATCCTTTCACTTCACTCCCCGTAGGGAGTGGTTCTGCGAGTATGAGAAATATGATGGTGGTGATGTCTTCTTAGGTGATGATAAGAAGGCCATAATCGTCGGACATGGAAAATTGAAGCAGAAGCTGCAGGGTGGAAGGACTAGAACACTTCCTGGTGTTCTGCACATTCCTGCATTGGCTAGAAATCTAATTTCTGTAAGCAAGATGGATGATGTAGGTGTAAAAATAGTGTTCGAGAAAGATACTTGTAACATGGTTTGGGGAGCATTGGTATTAATGCGGGGAGTTCGGATTGGAAATCTATACATGCTTCAGGGCAACACTGTTATTGATGGGTCCAATAGTTTTGTGGTTCCCGAAAGTGGAGCAGAAAGCCTAGTGGTCTCTAGATAAAAGACCATGCTATGGCATCAAAGGCTTGGACATATTGGAGAGAAGGGCCTTCAGATACTGCATGGAAATGGTATGGTAGAAGGTATGTATAATAGCTCTCTAGATTTCGATTTCTATGAACATTGCGTATATGGGAAGAAAAATCAGGTGAGTTTTCCTTCTAGTGCTAAGACAACGCACAAGATATTAGATCTTGTGCACAATTATGTTTTTGGACCTGTTTCAGTTCCATCACTGGGTAATTTTTTGTACTATGTTTCATTCATAAATTACTTCTCAAGGAATACATGGATATATTTCTAGAGGAGGAAATATGAAGTCTTTGACAGATTTAAATAATTTAAGGCTCTGGTGGAAAACTAGACAAAGAAGAAGATGAAGGTGTTGACGACAGATAATGGTGGGGAGTTCTGCAAGAAGGAATTTGAAGAGTTATGTAAGAAGTGTGGTATAGGATGGCAGAAGACTACTCCATACACACCTTAGCAAAATAGAGTTGTAGAAAGAATGAATAGAACGCTGATGGAAAAAGCAAGAAGCATGCTCAGTGGTACCGGGTTAGGACAAGAATTCTGGGCAGAGGTAGTGGAGACTGCATGTTATTTGGTTAATAGATCACCTTCATCAACATTGGAGGATAAGGCTCCACATGAGGTATGGACTGGTAAGAAACCCTCTCTTTCACATTTGAGGGTATTCAGATGTGATGCATATGTACATGTTCCGAAGGAGAAAATGACCAAGTTGGATAATAAATCTGAAAGGTGCATCTTTATTGGGTATAAGGATGGTTTAAAGGGTTAAAAGCTTTGGAACCTATAAATAAGGAAGGTTGTGTAAAGTTGAGATATGATGTTTACAGAGGTGAAAGATGTTGTTGAACATGAAGTCCTACCAAAGGAACCTGAGAAGATAGAGTTTGAGCTAAAGGAGGATGAATCAAACTATAAAACAGAAGAAGACTCAGAAGAGGAAGAGCTACAAACTCCAGCTGGGAGAATATCATTTCGAGAAATAAGACAACCAGAAAGGTATAGTCCATTTGATTTCTATTCAAAATTTTCTTTAACTATAACTGATGATGATCCCAGAACCATTTGGGAGGCAGTAGATTCAGATGATGGAAAACTCTAGAAGGAGGCCATGGTTGATTAAATGTCATCCTTGCATAAAAAATAGGCATGTCATCTGGTGGGGTTTCCAGCTAGAAGGAAGCCCATCGAGAGAAAATGGGTGTTTAAGAAGAATATGAATGTAGAAGGCAAGGTGAAGAAATACAATGTTCGGTTAGTAGAAAAAGGTTATTCCCAGGTGTCAGGAAATGATTTTGGTAATATTTTTTCTCCTGTTGCCAAATTTACTTCTATTAGATTACTTTTATCTGTTGCTGCTACATTTCATTTTGAGGTAGAACAAATCGGTGTGAAGACAACATTTCTTCACAGGGATCTGGAAGAGGAGATCTACATGAAACAACCTGAAGGCTTTATGGTGAAGGGGAAGAAAGAACTGGTATGTAGGTTAAAGAAGTCTCTGTATGGGTGAAAACAGTAACCAAGGATGTGGTATCAGAAATTTGATACCTATATACAGGGACTTGGCTTCACCAGAAGCAAGGAGGATCATTGTGTTTATTTTAAATTTATTGGTGATCGTGTTATTTATTTGGTATTGTATGTGGATGATATGTTGTTGATTGGAAATGACAAAGAAATTATCGAAGATTTGAAGACCCAATTATCCTCCAAATTCGACATGAAGGATCTTGGTGCTGCAAACTATATTTTGGGCATGGAAATTAAGAGAGATCAGGCAAAGAGGAAGCTCTGGTTAAACCGGAGGAAGTATTTCGAGACTATATTGCAGAGGTTCAATATGCAGGATAGTAAACCGGTGAATTTTTTGGTTCCTGTAGGTTTAAAGTTGTCTGCTGAACAGTGTCCCAAGACACAAGAAGAAGAGGAGGATATGTCCCATGTTCCATATGCAAGTGCAGTGGGTAGCCTAATGTATGCAATGGTATGTACTAGAACAGACATTGCATATGCAGTGGAAGTATTGATCAAGTTTATGTCAAACCCAGGGAAGGAGCATTGGACAACAGTGAAGCAGGTTTTCATATATTTGCGTGGCATTTGTGATTATGGCTTGTGCTACCAGGGAATACTAGGATTGGACAGATTTTTGGACATCTGTGGTTTTGTTGATGCAGAATGGGCTAGAGATCTGGACCAAAGGAGATCTACAAGTGGGTATGTGTTTAGCCTATTTTGAGGTGCATTCAGTTGGATGAGTAAAAGACATTCTGTAGTGGCTCTTTCAACTATAGAGGAAGAATACAAGACAACCACTCATGCAAGCATGGAAGCAGTTTGGTTGCAGAGATTGTGTTCAAGTATAGGGTTGGTGCAGCAAGCTATAAGGATAGACTGTGATAACCAAAGTGCAATTTTCTTGGCTAAGAACCCTACTTATCATTCAAAGACAAAGCGCATTGATGTTCAATATCACTTTGTGAGATATATGGTTGAGGCTAAAAGGGTGTTGCTGGTAAAGGTGGACACTTGAAGAATGTTGCAGATGCATTGACGAAGTTTGTGAGCACTCAAAAGTTCTCTTGGTGTAGAGAAACAATGGGTGCTGCAAAGTTGGGCTAATGACTAAGCTCTCCTGTGGCCCCCTGCAGAAAGGAAACAACAAGTGGGAGAATGTTTGGTATGTGTTATATTATTTCCGTGGCAGCCCCACTTGTTCGATGTTTGGGGCAGCACTGTGGGAAAAAAAAAATCGACCCTATTTTTCGATGGGCGGACCCACCCATGGTTTTGTGCATGGGCTTGCGCATGGTTTTAGGGTATGATGGTTTTCGTCCCCTGGTATTTTTTAGATCTGGTAAAGGGAACTACGGTTATTATAATCCAAGGTTAATGGATTGGGGTTTATTTATGCTTCGGCATGTATATATATGTGTTGTAATACTAAAAGGAATATAATGAAAAATCAAACTGGTCATCCCGATTTGGGATCCAGGGGAAAATCTCTATGTATATCTATTTTATGTTTTATGCTCTCGCTATTATTTATTTTTTGTTTTTAAGATTATTTCGAAAATAATTTCTGTATAGGGCTAAAATCTAAATTTATTTCGTCCTCTTTTTCAAACTCTCTAAATATGAAAAAGGACCAGTCTGTCACTATCGTTAGGCTCGTTAAAACATAAAATAGAGACAGGCTTGTCGACCATGGCAAGAATTGAGTTTTATTCATTGCTAGACTCGTTAAATTATTAAATAGGGATACATTACTCACTCGAAGGGTTGAGTTATATATCAATCATATGTTATCCTCCTCAATATTGTTAAAAAATAAAGAGGTACTGGTCGACAAATGATGGAGGAAAATTTGGGAAAGTGAATAGAAATTTTTACGGTAGCAGGTCACTCTTGAACATGAGACTTCACTTCATCATTGTGACTATTTGGGTTGGGTAATCTTCTTAACGGTTCATTCATACCTATAGTTCATCATACATTCACTTCGATTTTGGGTCAATGTTGCCAACTCATCTCAGTCTCGCCGATATGTTCAAGAGAAGTCATCCAGTGAATACTCATCCTTTTGCAATACTCATAAACCTTCATTTTCATGACAGTCAACACTGAAAATTTCTATATCAAGTCATACTTTGTCTCTGAAATGAGTAACACCCATTTCGTAATAAAGTAGCTTTCTGTCAAAGACAAATAACTATTTAGGATGTTTACTTAGAAACATCATATTTTCGTACGATGAGGATTGTTATAGCATCGAAAAGATCCTCGCTTCCATAATTTTGATTGAAATATTTTATTTGGCATTTCACATCAAATCATCTATTCGTTCCTTATGAAATATACTGTAGTACCTTGAGGGCCATTAACATCAATGGTGGTCCGCTCGTGTTTGTTAACAGCTCACATCATTGGCTTTTAATCAAACGATGTCTTACCATGTTCGACTACAAATCATATATTCATATGGCTAGAATTTTACTCAAACGATTGAGTGAACGATATAAGAAGACCTCTAATCTAGTTTCAACCATAAAGGCTGTGATTTTAGGATTTTTGTACACATCATCTGTACGGTGACCTTACATACAGATCGTCATCCAAACATGGGCATATATCTATAGGCATCTCTGTATTGGGCAACATTCCAATGTAGAGAAATTTCCACACTATGTACATGTTATTAGATAGTTTATGTTCTAAGCATGGGAATCCCTTCCCTCAACAATTCATGATTAAGATGATATATCATGATGTGATGTATTGTAAGATTGATGTAGGTTTCCACTCCACTTTCGCTCCAGCACATCATAGTGTAAAGCATCTCATTCAAAAAAATATTGTAACTATTATTTTGACTTCATGCTTTAGGGGACAATATGTTATAGGTCAATTTGGGCACCATTCCCAATGACCTGGTTAAATTGGACATCATCCCCAGAACGAATGAATAGGTTCTATCAACGCCTATCATTTCAGGTGCTACATGCCCTAAGACAAAGAACAAGAAAAAATCATCCATGACTTCCATTGCAAGGTTTCCAAAATTTTAAGTACATGTTATATCACCCATGAGCTCACAAATGCAGTCTCTCAAGGGGCTAACTACTTTGCATATGTAGGCACCTCCATTCAAGGGTGGTCTACAAAGAAATTCCCGACACTCAAGGGTGCGTTGGTCAATAGGGAGTAAAATTCTCATTATTCTGGAATCTCCACATGGGTAGTGCCTTCTAGAAGAGTGCATATGTGTCAAACTTTGAATCCATGTGTCCATTCAACACCTATAATATTAGGAACATGTGTTGCCTATTATTACAAAGTCATTAATTATGAAACTACCTTAAGCTCATCTATAAATTGGGCACAGATCCTAGTGCTTGAGAAGGAAGTATTATTAATACCATGGAACAAATTATTATTAATACCATGGTTCAAATACCATATTTAAATAAATAAATATTAATGAGGAATAAATCCGTATGGTAAATACATAAAAATATAAATAAACTATAGGTATGATAAATAAATAAACCCTCTTTTTATATTTACTCCACAGTCTGCTTTATATTTAAGGACAATAAAAAAGGATATTTTATTTATTTGAAGCCTATGGGCCAAATTAATATTATTGTGCTAGAGAGGCGCTCTACAACCCAGTATAGGGTAGATGTGTAGATGTAATGTAAGAAAGTTTGTAATTTTTTTTAATGTGGGCTTAATATATTTTTAATGGATATATTTATAATAATAATAGAAAAATATAAGTATATATCTCAATCTAAATCGTGGAAACATATGAACATTATATTCTATCATTGGTGTGTGATGGGAGGGAGAGATAGAGGGAGGTGGGTGAGAAAGTGAGAGAGAGTAGAGAGAGAGGGGAAGAGGGATGGAGTTGGAAGGGGAATAAATATATAGATAAAGGTGGAGAGGGAGAGGGAGTGACAAGGGAGAAGGGGAAGAGAGAGAGGGAGAGGAAGAGGGAGGGAGAGAGAGAGGGAGAGATATGGAGATAGTGTGTGTATGTTTTTATGGTGATAAGGAGAGACAATGGGAGATAGATATATAGATGGAGGGGGGAGAGAGGGAATAAGAGAGAGGAAACGAGAGGGATGGAGGAAGAGAGATAGATATGGAGAGAGAATAGGAAGAGAGACAAAGAGAGAGGGAGAGGAAGAGAGGGAGAGAGGGAGAGTGGGAGAGGAAGAGGGCGAGAGAGAGATGAAGAGAAATAGGGAGGGAGGGAAAAATATAGATAAATATATAGATAGATATGGAAATATAGTGTGTATGTTTGGGGTGCTGAGAGAGAGAGAGAGAAGGGAAATAGATAGAGAGGGAAAGGAAGAGGGAGAGATATATAGATAGATATATATGGAGAGATAATGTATACAAGATGATATAGAGAGATAAATAAGGAGAGACAGAGGGAGATAGAGATATAGACTTAGGGGAAAGAGGGAAGTAGAGAGAGACAAAAAGAAAATGATAAAGAGAGAGAGTCAGAGAGACAGATCATGCAATGTGCTTTAGTGAATGGTATAGAGAGAAAAATAAGGAGATATGGAGGGAGGTATATATATAGATAGCAGGGGGAGAGGGAAAAAGATAAAGATAGAGAAAGGGAGGGAGAGGTTGCGAGAGAGAGACAAAGGATAGAGGGAGGGGGAGAGAGAGAAGGAGAGAGAGAAGGAGAGAGGGAGGGAGATAGACACAAAATGGAAGGTGGACACTAATACACATATAGAAATAAAATTTATATCTAGAAAGTCATGAATACTTTTGTTTTTCACTAAAATATATGTATTGATTTTAGTGTAGTAGCTGATTTCTAATCCAATTTGATCAATTTCACTAGATGCATTTATTTCAATGTAGATGTCAATTTTTAATTCTATTTAATACCTTACACTAGATTCATTTATTTTAGTTAGATGTTGATTTTTACTCCTATTTGATTGTTTGCACTAGATGCATTGGTTTCAGTGTAGATATTGATTTATAATCCTATTTAATACCTTACAGTAGATGCATTGATTTCAGTGAAAATGTTGATTTCTACTCCTATTTGATTGCTTGCACTGGATCCATTGGTTTTAGTGTAGATATTGATTTCCAATCCTATTATATTGCTTGCAATAGATGCATTGAATTTAGTGTAATTTTTTCTTTCTAATCCTATCTGATTGTTTTCACTAGATGCATTGATTTCATTGTAGATATTTATTTATGATTTGATGAAACTAGATATATGATGTACAATAATTTCAAATTAATTAGATTAAAAATGTGCATTGATTTCAGTGTAAGCACATCTCTTCCCCCTCCATCTATATCTTTATCTCCCATTGTCTCTCCTTCTTTATCTCTCCATCTCACCCCCAAACATACACACACTCTCTCCATATATATCTATCTTTTTCCCTCTCTCTTCCTCCCTTTTCTACTCCCTCTCTCTTTCTTCTCCTTCTCTCTCTCTAGCACTTCTCTCTCCATATCTATATCTCTTCCACCCCACCCTGTCTTTGCATCTCTCTTCTCCCCTCTATGCATTGATTTCAATGTAGATATTGATTTCCAACCCTATTTGATTGCTTGCAATATATGCACTGAATTTAGTGTAGATTTTCCTTTCTAATCATATTTGATTGTTTGCACAAGATGCATTGATTTTAGTGTAGAATTTGATTTCTAATCCTATTTGATTTTTTTCTCTAGATGCATTGATTTCAGTGTATATGTTGATTTCTGACTTAATGCAACTAGATGTATGATGTACATTCATTTCAAAGTAATTACATTAATAGTGCGCCTTGATTTCAGTGTAAGCACATCTTTGTACCCTCAATCTATATCTCTATCTCCCATTGTCTCTCCTCCTTTATCTCTCTATCTCAGCCCCCAAACATACACACACTCTCTCCATATCTCTCTCTCTCTCTTCTCCTTCTCTCTCTCTCTCTAACACTTCTCTCTCCATATCTATATCTCTTCCTCCCCACCCTGTCTTTGCATCTCTCTTCTCCCCTCTACCCTCCCCCCATCTATAACTCTATCTCACCCCCAAAACATCCCACACACTCATAGTGTGAGCACATAAACATTATTCATGACATAAATTGACTTATGTGTTGAAATAATTCAACCATCAATACAAAACTTGAATTTTCATTCTAAATAAAATATTCACTTAAATATCTTCTTCTTGAAACTATAAACCATTTGTAATTGGCTACATCCTTATTATTCCCATTTTTGATCATTCAACATTTTTAATCACTTTTCATTCAAACACGATAATAGAGAATAACTAAATGTGTGACAATAAGAACAATAAAATAAAATAGATCGTAATGAAGATTTCTTGTAATTGAGTTCATTCTTATTACTCACATTTTCTATCATTCAACATTGTTACATTACCACTTTGCACTTAAAATTTTCATTTCATCATTTTTCATCATTCAAGTTAGTAACTGTCTCATCATTCATCATTAATATTAGACATTTTTAGCATATTTAAAATGATAAAAATAATTAGATGTTCAACAAATTTTTATGACCGCACACGATTGAAACCAACCTAGATCCATCTTAACTCTGGATCTATCAAGCACCAAGAGGGATCAAATCTCTTGAGGTGCAGAAATTTCTTCAAGTTTTTTACTCAAAAAAGAGGTTTGCACCTCGAGAGATTTGATCGCTCTCGGCGCTTGATAGATCCGGAGTTAATATGAATCTAGGATGGTTATCTAATATTTATATTAATGTGTATATGTAATGTAAGAAATTTTGTAAACTTTTTAATGTCGGATCAATATATTTGTAATGGATGTATTTATAATAATAATAAAAAAATATAAGTATACCTCTCAATATAAATCGTGGAAACATGTGAACATTGTATTATATCATTGGTGTGTGATGGGAGGGAGAGATTGAGGGAGGTGTGTGAGAAAGTGAGAGAGATAACTTGAGAGAGAGGAGAGAGAGTGGGGAAGAGAGATGCAGTTGGAAGGGGAAGAAAGACAGAGAGAGAAAGGTGGAGAGGTAGAGGGAGTGACTAAGGGAGAAGGGGGAAGAGAGAGGTAGAAGGGGAAGAGAGATAGATAGATATGGAGAGACAGTGTGCATGATTTTGGGGTAATACAGAGAGAAAATGGGAGATACAGATAGAGATGGAGGGTGGAGAGAGGGAAGAAGAGAGAGGAAAAGATATGGAGTGAGGAAGAGAGATAGATGTGGAGAGAGAGAGAGAGAGAGAGAGGAACAAGGAGGGAGGGAGAGAGGGATAAATATATATATATATATATATATATATATATATATATATATATATATATATATATATATATATATATATATATATATAGATATGGTGAGATAGTGTGTATGTTTGGGGCCTGTGAGAGAGAGAGAGGGAGAGAGAGAGAGAAGGGGAAGAGATCGAGAGGGACAAGGAGAGGGAGAGATAGATAGATAGATAGATATGGAGAGATAATGTATACAAGATGATATATAGAGATAAAGAAGGAGAGATAGAGGGATATATATATATATATATATAGGGTGAAAGAGGGAAGAAGAGAGAGACAAATAAAATGAGAGAGAGAGAGATCATGACATGTGTTTTAGAGGATGGGATAGAGAGTCAAATAAGTAGAGATGGAGGGAGGTATAAATGTAGATGGCAGGGGGGAAAGGGGAGAAGATAAAGATAGAGAAAGGGAGGGAGAGTTGGTGAGAGAGAGACAGGGGATAGATGGAGGGGGAGAGAGATAAGGAGAGAGGGAGGGATATAGACTCAAAATGGAAGGTCGAGAGAGAGGGAAGAAAAAAGAGACACATGAAGACACATATAGACATAGAAATTAAATATAGAAATTCATTAATATTTTTTTTTTAACTAAAATTGGTGTATTGATTTGAGTGTAGTAGTTGATTTCTAATCCAATTTGATCACTTGCACTAGATGCATTAATTTCAATGTAGATGTTGATTTTTAATCCTATTTAATACCTTACACTAGATGAATTTATTTTAGTTAGATGTTTTTTTTACTCCTATTTGATTGCTTGCACTAGATGCATTGATTTCAGTGTTGATATTGATTTCTAATGGTATTTGATCAATTGCTCTAGATGCAGTGATTTCAATGTAGATGTCGATTTTTAGTCCTATTTAATACTTTACACTAGATGCATTGATTCTAGTGCAGATTTTTATTTCTACTCCTATTTGATTTTTTGCACTAGCTCCATTGGTTTTACTGTAGATATTGATTTCTAATCCTATTTGATTTTTTGCACTAGATGCATTGATTTCAATGTAGATTTTTATTTCTGATTTGATGCAAATAGATGTATGATGTACATTAATTTCAAAGTAATTATATTAATAACGTGCATTGATTTCAGTGTAAGAACATCTCTTCCCCCTCTATCTATATCTATATCTCCCATTTTCTCTTCTTCTTTATCTCTCCATCTCACCCCCAAACATAAACAATCACTCTCTCCATATATATCTATCTCCCTCTCTCTCTCTCTCTCTCCCTCCCTCCCTCCCTTCTCTGCTCCCTCTCTATCTAACACTTCTCTTTCCATATCTATATTTCTTCCACCCCACCCTATATTTGCATCTATCTTCTCCCCTCTATGCATTGGTTTCAATGTACATATTGAATTCTAATCCTGTTTTTTTGATTTCAATATATGCATTAAATTTAGTGTATATATTTATTTCTAATCCTATTTGATTGCTTGCATTATATGCAGTGAATTTAGTGTAGAATTTTATTTCTAATCCTATTTGATTTTTTGCACTAGATGCATTGATTTCAGTGGATATGTTGATTTCTAATTTGATGCAATTAAATTTATGATGTACATTAATTTCAAAGTAATTATATTAATAGTGTTCATTGATTTCAGTGTAAACACATCTCTCTCTCTCTCTCTCTCTCTCTCTCTCTCTCTCTCTTTTCCATTCCCTCTCTCTATCTTATCCGTATATCTCTCTCAAACACTTCTCTCTCCATATCTATATCTCTTCCTCCCCAGCTTGTCTTTGCATCTCTCTTCTCCCCTCTATCCCCCCCCTCCATCTATATCTCTATATCACCCCCAAAACATACATGCATACTCTTAGTGTGAGCACATAATCTCCTTTATATTTAAGTACACTAAAAAAGGACATTTTATTTAGGTGAATCCTATGGGACAATTTAATTTTATTATCTAATATTCATATTAATGTGTAGATGTGATGTAAGAAAGTATTTAATTTTTTTTTAATGTCGGCTCAATATATTTGTAATGGATATATTTATAATCATAATAAGAAAATATAAGTATACCTCTCAATATAAATCGTGGAAACATGTGAACATTATATTCTATCATTGGTGTGTGATGGGAGGGAGAGATAGAGGGGGGTGTGTGAGAAAGTGAGAGAGATGACTTGAGAGAGAGGAGATAGAGTGGGGAAGAGAGATGGAGTTGGAAGGGGAATAAATAAAGAGAGAGAAAGGTGGAGAGGGAGAGAGGGTGAGTAAGGGAGAAGGGGAAGAGAGAGAGAGAGAAGGGAAAGAGAGATAGATAGATATGGAGAGAGAGTGTCTATGCTTTTGGGATGATAAGGCGAGACAATGGGAGATAGATATATAGATGGAGGGGGGAGAGAAGGAAGAAGATAGAGCAAAAGAGGGGGAGGGAGAAGAGAGATATAAATGGAGAGATAAGAGAGAGAGAGAGAGAGGGAGAGGGAGAAAGAGAGAGAGAGAGAGAGAGAGTGGGAGAGGAATTGGGTAGGAGAGAGGGAGAGGAATATGGAGGGAGGGAGAGAGAGAAATAAATAAATATATATATATATATACATATATATGGAGAGATAGTGTGTATGTTTGGGGAGAGAGAGAGAGAGAGAGAGAGAGAGAGAGAGAGAGAGAGAGAGAGAAGGGGAAGAGATAAATAGGGAAAAGAAGAGGGAGAGAGAGATAGATAGATAGATATGGATAGATAATGTATACAGGATGATGTATATAGATAAATAAGGAGAGACAGAGGGAGATATAGATGTAGACATAGGGGGAAAGAGGGAATAAGAGAGAGACAAATAAAATGAGAGAGAGAGAGAGAGAGATCATGACATGTGTTTCAAGGGATGGGATAGAGAGACCAATAAGTAGAGATGGAGGGAGGTATAAATATAGATGGCATGGGGGATAGGGGAGAAGATAAAGATATAGAAAGGGAGGGAGAGGTGGAGAGAGAGAGACATGGGTTAGAGGGAGGGGGAGAAAGAGAAGGAGAGAGGGAGGGATATAGACACCGAATGGAAGGTCGAGAGAGAGGGAAGAAAAAAGAGACACACAAAGACACATATAGAAATAGAAGTTAAATCTAGAAATTCATGAATATTTTGGTTTTTCACTAAAATAGATTTATTGATTTGAGTTTAGTAGTTGATTTCTAATCCAATTTGATCACTTGCACTAGATGCATTGATTTCAATGTAGATGTTGATTTTTAATCCTATTTAATACCTTACATTAGATGCATTTATTTTAGTTATATGTTTATTTTTACTCATATTTGATTTCTTGCACTAGATGCATTGGTTTCAGTGTAGATATTGATGTCTAATGGTATTTCATCACTTGCACTAGATATAGTGATTTCTCTATTGATGTCTATTTTTAGTCCTATTTAATACCTTACAATAGATGCATTGATTCTAGTGCATATGTTTATTTCTAATCCTATTTGATTTTTTGAACTTGATCCATTGGTTTTAGTGTATATCTTGATTTCTAATCCTATTTTATTACTTGCAATAGATGCACTGAATTTAGTGTATATTTTTCTTTCTAATCCTATTTGATTGTTTGCACTAGATGCATTGATTTCAGTGTAGAGGTTTATTTCTTTGATGCAAGTAGAGAATTATGTGCATTAATTTAAAAGTAATTAGATTAATAATGTGCATTGATTTCAGTGTAAGCACATCTCTAGCCCCTCCATCTATATCTATATCTCCCATTGTCTCTCCTTCTTTATCTCTCAATCTCACCCCCCAAACATAAACACTCTCTCTCCATATATATCTACCACTCTGTCCATCTCTCTCTCCCCCCCCCCCTCCCTCTTCTGCTCGCTCTCTCTCTCTAACACTTCTCCTTCGATATCTATATCTCTTCCACCCCACCCTGTATTTGCATCTCTCTTCTCCCCTCTATGCATTGGTTTTAGTTTAGTTATTGGTTTCTAATCCTATTTTATTTCTTGCAATATATGCATTCAATTTAGTGTATATATTGATTTCTAATCCTATTTGATTTATTGCAATAGATGCATTGAATTTAGTGTATAATTTTATTTCTAATCCTATTTTATTGTTTTCACTAGATGCATTGATTTCAGTGGATGTGTTGATTTCTGATTTGATGCAATTAAATGTATGATGTACATTAATTTCAATGTAATTATATTAATAGTGTGAAATTATTTCAGTGTAAGCACATCTCTCTCTCTCTCTCTCTCTCTCTCTCTCTCTCTCTCTCTCTCTTCTCCTTCTATCTCTCTCAAACACTTCTCTCTCCATATCTATATCTCTTCCTCCCCAGCTTCTCCTTGCACTCTTTTCTCCCCTCTATCCCCCCTCCATCTATATCTCTATCTCACCCCCAAAACATACAAACACACTCTTATGTGAGAACATAAACATTATTCATGAAATGAATTGAATTATGTGTTGCAATAACTCAACCATAAATACAAAACTTGAATTTTCATCCTAAATAAAATTTTCACTTACCTGAAATGTCTTCTTCTTGAAACTAGAAACCATTTGTAATTGGCTACATCCTTATTATTTCCATTTTCCATCATTCAACACTGTTAATCACTTTTCATTGAAATAGGATAATAAAGAATAACCAAATGTGTGACAATAAAAACAATAAAATAAAATAGTTTCAGATTTTTCGCAACAAAGATTGTTTGTAATTGACTTCATTCTTATTACTCACATTTTCTATCATTCAACATTGTTATATTGTCACTTTTCACTAAATTTTTTATTTCATCATTTTTCATCATTCAAGTTAGAAATTGTCTCATCATTCATCCTTAATATTAGACATTTTTAGCATATTTAAAATGAACAGAATAATTAGATTATCAAAAAATATTTTATGACAGTACACGACTGAAACCAGCCTAGATCTATCATAACCCTGGATCTATCAAGCACAAAGAGCGATCAAATCTCTTGAGGTGCAAAACTTTCCTCAAGTTTTGCAATCAAAAAAGAGGTTTGCACCTCGAGAGATTTGATCCCTCTTGGTGCTTGATAGATCCAGGGTTAAGATGGATGTAGGCTAGTAAATATTACAAATATATTGATAGGGTAGATGTGTAGATGTAATGTAAGAAATTTTTTAAACCTTTGTAATGTCGGTTCAATATATAGGGTATATGTGTAGATTTAGTGTAAGAAAGTTTGTAAAAATTTTGTAATGTGGGGTTAATTGTAATCAATATATTTGTAATAAAAATATAAATAAAATAGAGGTATTATAAATAAATGAAACCTATTTTTACACTTACTCCAGAGGTATGGTAAATAAATAAAACCCATTTTTATATAAACCTCCTTATATATTTAAGAAAATTCAAAAAATTACTTTTCTTTAGGTGAAGCCTATGGGCCACATACCATGAAACAAATTATTATTAATACCATGGGCCAAATACCATGGAACAAATTATTATTAATACTATGGCCTAAATACCATAGGTCAAATATCATATTTAGAAAAATAAATATTGATGAGGAATAAATAGGTATGGTAAATAAATAAATAAATAAATAAACACTCTTTTTATATTTACTCCGTAATCTCCATTATATTTAAGTACACTAAAAAAGGATGTTTTATTTAGGTGAAGCCTATGGGCCAAATATTATTATCTAATATTCATATTAATGTGTAGATGTGATGTAAGAATGTATGTAAGATTTTTTTAATGTCGGCTTAATATATTTGCAATGGATATATTTATAATCATAATAACAAAATATAAGTATACCTCTCAATCTAAATCATGGAAACATGTGAACATTATATTCTATCATTGGTGTGTGATGGGAGGAAGAGATAGAGGGAGGTGGGCGAGAAAGTGAGAGAGAGGACTTGAGAGAGAGTACTTGAGAGAGGAGAGAGAGTGGGGAGCGAGATGGAGTTGGAAGGGGAAGAAATACAGAGAGAGAAAGGTGGAGAGGGAGAGGGAGTGACTAAGGGAGAAGGGGAAGAGAGATATATAGATATGGAGAGAGAGTGTGTATGATTTTGGTGTGATAAGGAGAGATAATGGGATATAGAGATATATATGGAGAGGGGAGAGAGGGAAGAAGGGAGAGGAAAAGAGAGGGAGAGATGAATAGAGATAGAAATGGAGAGAGAGAGAGAGAGAGAGAGAGAGAGAGAGAGGAATAGGGAGGGATGGATAGAGAGAAATAAATATATCTATACATATGGAGAGATAGTGTGTATGTTTGGGGGCTGACAGAGAGAGAGAGAGAGAGGGGGGGGGGGGAGATAAAGAAGGACAAGAAGAGGGAGAGGTAGATAGATAGATATATATGGATAGATAATGTATACAAGATGATATAGAGAGATAAATAAGGAGAGACAGAGGGAGATATAGATATAGACTTAGGGGGAAAGAGGGAAGAAGAGAGAGACAAATAAAATGAGAGAGAGAGAGAGATCATGACATGTGTTTCAGGGGATGGGATAGAGAGAGAAATAAGTAAAGATGGAGGGAGGTATAAATATATATGGAAGGGGGGAGAGGGGAGAGGATAAAGATATAGAAAGGGAGGGAGAGGTGGTGAGAGAGAGACATGGGATAGAGGGAGGGGGAGAAGGAGAAGGAGAGAGGGAGGGATATAGACACAGAATGGAAGGTCGAGAGAGAGGGAAGAAAAAAGAGACACACAAAGACACATATAGAGATTAAAGTTAAATCTAAAAATTCATGAATAGTATATTTTCACTAAAATAGATGTATTGATTTGAGTTTAGTAGTTGATTTCAAATCCAATTTGATCACTTGCACTAGATGCATTGATTTCAATGTAGATGTTGATTTTTAATCCTATTTAATACCTTACATTAGATGCATTTATTTTAGTTAGATGTTTATTTTTACTCATATTTGTTTCTTGCTCTAGATGCATTGGTTTCAGGGTAGATATTGATTTCTAATGGTATTTTATCACTTGCACTAGATGCAGTGATTTCACTGTTGATGTTGATTTTTAATCCTATTTAATACCTTACACTAGATGCATTGATTCCAATGTAGATTTTTATTTCTAATCCTATTTGATTTTTTCCACCGGATCCATTGGTTTTAGTGTATATATTGATTGATAATCCTATTTTATTGCTTGGAATAGATGCATTGAATTTAGTGTAGATTTTTCTTTCTAATCCTATTTTATTGTTTTCACTAGATTCATTGATTTAAGTGTAGATGTTTATTTTTTATCTGATGCAACTAGATGTATGTTGTACATTAATTTCAAAGTAATTATATTAATAATGCACATTGATTTCACTGTAAGCACATCTCTACCCCCTCCATATATATCTATATCTCCCATTGTCTCTCCTTCTTTATCTCTCGATCTCACCCCCAAACATAAACTCTCTCTCTCCATATATATCTATCACTCTCTCCATCTCTCTCTCTCTCCCCCTCCCTTTTCTACTCCCCCTCTCTCTCTCTAACACTTATCTTTCCATATCTATATCTCTTCCACCCCACCCTGTATTTTCATCTCTCTTCTCCCCTCTATGCATTGGTTTCACTGTAGTTACTAATTTCTAATCCTATTTGATTGCTTGCAATATATGCATTCAATTTAGTGTATATATTGATTTATAATCCTATTTGATTGCTTGCAATAAATGCATTGAATTTAGTGTAGAAGTTTATTTCTAATCCTATTTGATTGTTTGCACTAGATGCATTGATTTCAGTGGATATGTTGATCTCTAATTCGATGCAATTAAATGTATGATGTACAATTTTTTTTTTATTTTTTTATTTTTTTATTTTTTTTTATTTTTATTTTTTTATTTTTATTTTTTATTTTTCGCAGAAAAAATCGAACCTTTTATTATCATGAAAAGGTTATAGAGCATATTCATAGCATTTCCATTCTTGATTTATGGGCTGAGAAACAAAATTCAACTGTTTTGTAAATACTCCCAGGCATTTACCAAAATAGTCCCAACAATGTATGATGTACATTAATTTCAAAGTAATTAGATTAATAGTGTGCAATGATTTTAGTGTAAGCATTGAATTTAGTGTAGAAGTTTATTTCTAATACTATTTGATTGTTTGCAGTAGATGCATTGATTTCAGTGGATATGTTGATTTCTGATTCGATGCAATTAAAAGTATGATGTACATTAATTTCGAAGTAATTACATTAATAGTGTGCAATTATTTTAGTGTAAGCACATCTCTCTCTCTCTCTCTCTCTCTCTCTCAAACACTTCTCTCTCCATATCTATATCTCTTCCTCCCTAGCCTGTCTTTGCATCCCTCTTCTCCCCTCTATCCCCCTCTCCATCTATATCTTTATCTCACCCCCAAAACATACATGCACACTCTTAGTGTGAGCACATAAAATTATTCATGAAATGAACTGACTTATGTGTTGCAATAACTCAACCATAAATACAAAACCATTTTCATCCTAAATAAAATTTTCACTTACCTGAAATGTCTTCTTCTTGAAACTATAAACCATTTGTAATTGGATACATCCTGATTATTCTCATTTTCCATCATTCAACATTGTTAATCACTTTTAATTCAAAGAATTTAATAGAGAATAACTAAATGTGTGACAATAAAAACAATAAAATAAAATTGTTTTAGATTGATCGCAATGAAGATTGTTTGTAATTGACTTCATTCTTATTACTCACATTTTCTATAATTTAACATTGTTATATTGTCACTTTTCACTTAAATTTTCTATTTCATCATTTTTCATCATTCAAGTTAGTAATTGGCTCATCATTCATCATTAATGTTAAACATTTTTAGCATATTTAAAATCATCAAAATAATTAGATTATCAACAAATTTTGTATTTTGTATGACCGCACATGACTAAAACTAGCCTAGATCCATCATAACCCTGGATCTATCAAGTAAAAAGAGGGATCAAATCTCTTGAGGTGCACACCTTTCCTCAAGTTTTGCACTCAAAAAAGAGGTTTGCACCTCAAGAGATTTGATCCCTCTTGGTGCTTGATAGATTCGGGGTTAAGATGGATCTAGGCTGGTAAATATTACAAAAATATTGATAGGGTAGTTGTGTAGATGTAATGTAAGAAAGTTTGTAAAATTTTGTAATGTCGGCTCAATATATAGGGTATATGTGTAGATGTACTGTAAGCAATTTTGTAAACATTTTGTAATGTTGGCTTCATTCTAATCAATATATCTGTAATAATTATCCCTACCTTTTAACCCAAATTTATATTTAGAAACACTAAAAAAGGTATGGTAAATAAATAAAACCCATTTTTATATTTACTGCACAAACCTCCTTATATAATTTTTTTTTTCTGAATCGGTCTACTTCTATATTGATACAAAGATATTACAGAGAGGCTGAGGCCTCAGAATAGCTAGCCCAGTGGTGCGACATTCTTACAATACAGTGTTGATCATTGACTAACAAAAACAACTGTTTACTGGCTGAGAATACATTAGTTACCAGGACCTTGTCTGCCTCTCTAAATAGATGATACTTGTGTCTGAAATGATGTCTGGAATGAAGGACTCTATTCGTCAGACAAGACCAAAACAAGCACTTCCCGTGGCAAAATTTACAAACAGGCGCATTGTAGCGCTGGAGCATTGTCCTGGGGACAGTAACTTGGATAGAATTACTTGGAAAACAGTAACTTGGAAACCGTCGATATGGAAAAAGAGATTGAAACAGAAAATCCTGCAAAAAACTGTGAAGAAGAAGGAGATTAAGCACCTTCTTGATACCTGTGATCAAAAACTGGGGAGCAAGAACCATTAAGCATCATTGGTGGGCGAGGGCACTTCTTCCACGACTGGGAAAGCATACGGGTCAATAGCATCTTCAGCTAGAGGAGGAGGTGCCTTGCCCGAGTCATCACCACCTGAAGGAGCGCTAGGCCCAGCCTGCTGGAGCTCTTACTGTGAAGCCATTGCACCTTGAACACTCTGCAGATTAACCCTTGGGGGGCAGAACAGAATTTCGTCCTCGGATGTCGGAGTAATTCTAGAGGGGGCCATGGCCTGAGCCTAAGCATTCGGGTTAGTTCTGAGCTTAAAGGAAACAAAGGCTAAGAACTCTTGATTGTTGAGAGAGCAGGGGTATTGAAAATGAGCTGTATGAAATTGAACGTTGGAGGAGAGGTGGACTTGCGCTACGGAGGTGGAAGGACTACGACCACGACCACGTCCCCGGCCTCTTCTGGAAGCAGTAACACGGCCTTCACCTGAGTCAGAGGAATCCGACGAAGAGGCGGAAGAGGGAAACGAAGGCGACCGGATGACTTGCCCACGAGAGGAGCCGCGCCTGCAAGTCATTCTAGGTCGCAATCGAGGCATAATGAGCTGAGCAGGGAGTGCAGGGCGAAAAAAAGAGAGAGGGTTGGTGAACTAATGTAGAGGCTGCCGGAAGACAACTGAAGAGCTGCTGTGGTTGCAATAAGGCCCAGAGGATATGTGAATGCCAGTCGAAAGCGTGATGCAACAGCTCAGTGGACAACGCTTCCCTGTGCTGGTGCGCAAACAGGGCTCATCGTCGACCTGAGAGCAACTGGAACGCAGAGGTGAGACACAGTGAATTGACGGAATGGGCGCCATGGCAATGGGGGGGTCGAGAAAACGAGGCGAGGAAGTCTGCGTTAATGCTGCATTAACTTTGGTAGCTGGCTGTAATAACTCGTGCCTGTAGTGCGGAAGGATGGTGGTGGTGGTATACCATGTGCCAACCCACCTCACCGTCAGCAAAATATGCACTTCCAAGTACACCCACATCTGGGAGACCTCCTTATATATTTAAGAAAACTCAAAAAAGAAGTTTTATTTGTGTGAAGCCTATGGACCAAATCCCGTGAAAAAAATTATTATTAATACCATGGGAAAATACCATGGAACAAATTATTATTAATAACATGGGCTAAATACCATGGGTCAAATACCATATTTAAATAAATAAATATTCATGAGGAAAAAATATGTATGGTAAATAAATAAAAATATAAATAAACTAGAGGTATGATAAATAAATAAACCCTCTTTTTATATTTAGTCCATAATCTCCTTTATATTTAAGGACACTAGAAAAGGATGTTTTATTTAGGTGAAGACGATGGCCCAAATACCATGGGCCAAATTAATATTATTATGCCGAGAGGTGCTCTACAACTGAGTATAGGGTAGATGTGTAGATGTAATGTAAGAAAGTTTGTAAACTTTTGTAATGTGGGATCAATATACAGGGTATATGTGTAGATGTAGTGTAAGAAAGTTTGTAATCAATATATTTGTAATAATTATTCCTGCATTTTAACCCAAAGTTATATTTACAAACACTCAAAAAGGTATCTTAAATAAATAAAAATATAAATAAAATAGAGGTATGATAAATAAATAAAACATATTTTTATAATTACTCTAGAGATATGATAAATAAATAAAACCTATTTTTATAATTACTCCATAGGTATGGTAAATAAGTAAAACCCATTTTTATATTTACTGCATAACCTCCTTATATATTTAAGAAAAAAAAGAAGAAGAAGAAGAAGAAGAAGAAGAAGTTCTATTTAGGTTCCTATGGGCCAAATACCATGAAACAAATTATTATTAATACCCTGGGCCAAATACCATGGAACAATTATTATTAATACCATGGGATAAATACCATGGGTCAAATACCATATTTAAATAAATAAATATTGATGAGGAATAAATAGGTATGGTAAATAAATAAAAATGTAAATAAACTGGAGGTATGATAAATAAATGAACCATATTTTTATATTTACTCCATAATCTGCTTTATATTTAAGGACACTAAAAAAGGATTTTTTATTTAGGTGAAGCCTATGGTCCAAA